>JASEVX010000786.1:22222-47695 GCA_031761405.1 Serripes groenlandicus | reverse complement strand
GACAACTTTTGAAAATAGTGTGGCAAAATGAGAAATTGCTCAAAACGAGCAATTTGCCACATTGTTTTCAACTTTTTGCAATAATTATACCTTCATTTATAAAGCTTTTCCGTGCTTTTGCTAACATGCTTTCAAAGTCGTCTGTTGCAGGTTTGCTGTATGTGGGAAAAGGTTAAATCTGATTACATCTTGACAGGCCCACTAGTTTGCCCTGTTCGCAGATGTAGTTTTTAAATCTAAATGCCATCTTTTGACAAAACCACTACAAGTGTATACACATTAGTTAGTCAATAAAACCTTGACTAATGCTAAACCGTAAAGCTGTAAACCCCTTTATCTCAAGACACGTTTTGTTCTATTTATATTAACCTGCAAGTCTACTTTAAATACTTTAACAATTCATACCAATCCAAATCTCGACAAAATGTGAATCGTCCCGCGAGAAAACCAACATTGTGGACTCTGCGTAAAGTATCGTATGTCGCGCAGGCTTACCCGGATAGACACTTTTCGCCTACTGTAGATTTTCTGTTTCAGGAATCATTACGGGATGTGTCGGCCCGGATCAGTCTGCGCGGACTGCGCAGGCTGATATGGGTCGATACATTACGCAGATGCCATAATATTGGTTTTCTCGCGGCTCATGCGTCTATGACCATTTACGAAGTTGAAGAAAATGGCTCATACAAAAGTAAATACATATATAACTATACAGCATGTCAGATAAATAATATTTGGTATATCCAATGAAAAAGGTACACAGTAAGAATAGGCTAGGGAGCAGCAATAAGCTTTATTACGTCATCGCGAATAGAAAGAGCTTCCGAAATATATATACATAGATTTATTAAAACTTTCTGTTTTGTAATTGACAGTAATTTGTTAAATTTCTAAAGATTAGGCCATTGTATATTACCAAGATGAGTTTGTCTGATAACTGAATATTTTGGTCAACATAAAAGAAAATGATATTCATTTTAGATTAAGTTGGCCAGATTCAATTTCTAACTTATGAGAGCTTAATCTAAAACAAGCAAATAATTTACGCCATTTGTTATTCGAAATAATATCTAAATATTATAATTTCAATTCATTTCAATCCTTTATTGGCAAGTATCGACACATTTTGTCTTTGGCCATTTACAAAGTCGAAGAATATGGCTTAGACAAAAGAAAATACATATACAACCATACAATATATCAAATAAATAATATTAAGTATATCAAATGAAAAAGGTACACAATAAGAATATGTTAGGGAACAGCAACTAGCTGTATTACGTCATCGCGAATAGCATAACATTCCGAAATATATCTACATAGATTTATTAATACTTTCTGTTTTGAACCAGACAGTAATTTAATAAATTTACTTATGTTGGGCCATTGCATATTACCAAGATGTTTTTGTCTGATAACTGAATATTGTGGACAACACAAAAGAAAATGATATTCATTTTTAATCAAGTTGGAAGAGCAAACTTTACAATGCCTCTGTTCTCTTGGAATACCATTAAAACGACCAGATTCAATCTCTACCTTATGTGAGCTTAATCTAAAATGAACAAGAGTTGTCGGAGGACAATATAGCTCGCCTATCAGGGCCATCGTCTATCAGGGCCTACTTCAGAACAGTTATAGCATTAGGTAAAGTCACACAGTATCACCTATTGCAAGATAATACACCTTTTCAATACTTCCATGCAAATGTTAACCAAGTCCATACAGGCCTTTTAAATCTGTAAATTGGTTTATATACGATGTATGCCAATAGTGAACATAATACCGAAGACTTACAGTATCAGTATCAGATAAAACCACACACTATTATTTATTGCAAGATATCACAAATTTTCAATACTTGCATGCAAATCTTAACCTGGCAACGCTGATACCAACGCCATACAAGGTCCCCTAATGATCCTGAATAAGTGTGTGAAGTTTCAAAGCAACAGCATACACAGTGTCTGAGAAAAGGCCTTGCACGCAAAGGTTTGACCAAAATTCTAAGTCGAAAAAGGGGCACAATTCAGTCAAAATCCATTCCAGAGTTATGGCACTTGACATACAATATCCCCTAATGACCCTGAATAAGTGAGTGAAGTTTGAAAGCAACAGCATACACAGTGTCTGAGAAAAGGCCTTGCACGCAAAGGTTTGACCCAATTTCTAAGTCCAAAAAGGGGCACAATTCAGTCAAAATCCATTCCAGAGTTATGGGACTTGACATACAAGGTCCCCTAATGATCCTGAATAAGTGTGTGAAGTTTCAAAGCAACAGCATACACAGTGTCTGAGAAAAGGCCTTGCACGCAAAGGTTTGACCAAAATTCTAAGTCGAAAAAAGGGGCACAATTCAGTCAAAATCCATTCCAGAGTTATGGGACTTGACATACAAGGTCCCCTAATGATCCTGAATAAGTGTGTGAAGTTTCAAAGCAACAGCATACACAGTGTCTGAGAAAAGGCCTTGCACGCAAAGGTTTGACCAAGCTGGCAACGCGGACGCCAACGCCAACACCAACGCCAACGCCAACGCGGACGCGGACGCCGGGGTGATAACATAAGCTCCCCTATTTCTTCGAATAGGCGAGCTAACAAATACTTTCAGCCATTTGTTATTCGAAATAATATCCAGATAACTTTCATAAGAGAATTCTTTTTTGAACTTACAATATAATTCTAACTTTGGCGAGTTATTAATTGACATATGCCAACTTTGAATAAATTGGTTATATATTCTTCTTTTAAAGATTGTAAAATAATTACAGTTTGTATCAAAATTTAATCTAATATGTGTAGGCCCAGATGATCAATTACTGAATTAATCTTTTTTGCCCAACAATTAGTATTAATTGTATCACATTGATCCCCATATGAGTCATATAAGGAAGAGTGTATGTTCGACATTATCTTGCACCAAAACTTCAAAGAACGCTTTTCACAGATAACAGATAGAGGCAGTCTTCCAAATTCACCGTAAACTGCGTTATTTGGCGTTTGTTTTTTAACACCCAGTAGATATCTCAGAAAACGTAAATGCAAATTATCAATATCTTTGAAAGTGTAGACACCCCAAATTTCTGCACCATATAATAAAATAGGAACAACCATGGCATCGAACAGAGAAATCTTCGTTTTAATATCTAATGGATTTTTATCAAATATTTTTAACAAATTGCCATAAGCTCTTAAAGCTTGTCATTGTAATGCTTTTATTGCTAAATTTAACGTGCCTGTGTAATTGAAGACAATGCTTAGATATGTAAAACTGTCGACAATTTCGATTTCTCTTCCATTAATATGAAACAATTGATCTTTGGGTGATTTTTCCCTTTTCAAAAACACAGATTTTAGTCTTATCTATGTTTATTTCAAGACTCCATTTACAAAAATAATCGTATATGCAGTCAGTCAATCTGTGCTTGAAAACTTACGGGATCGGTTGTAAATAAAACAATATCATCTGCATATAAAATAAGGTACTTTGACAACAGTTGTATATCAGAATCGGTTAGTGTATTGAAATCAATGTTTTCCATTATATCATTTATGAAAAGCAAAAATAATAGAGGGAAAAGAGGCTCACCTTGCTTCAAGCCAATTGTAACATTGAAAAAATCAGATAAATTAGAACTATTTATTAATTTGACACATGCCTGGACCTCTGCCTACATCGATTTAATCATTTTTGTCATTTTACAACTGATACCAGATTGTATAAGTTTATACCAAAGAGCGTCCCTCTCAATTGTGTCAAACGCCCTTTTATAATCGATGAATATACACTAGAGTTTCTTTTTATGTGCTAGAACCTTTTGAATGATAGAATGTAAAATAAAAACTTCATCAGTTGTAGAGTGTCCATCTCGAAAGCCAAAATGACAATCAGAGAAAACGTTATTAGACTCGCACCATACATTCAATCTATTTCTTAACACTAAAGAAAACATTTTAGCAGTTATATTAACCAATGTTATACCTCTATAACATTCCGGTTTATTTATGTCACCCTTCTTAAACAAAGGAACAATAACACCCTTTGTCCAAGCATCGGGATACATACCCGAATCATAAATAATATTGAAAATACAGCAAAGATAAGGCGAAATAAAATAAGGGGAAATAAAATCTTTACATTCGATGAAGAAATCAGCCACATTATTATCAACATCACAGCTTTTATTTCTATTCATAGAAGTTATAACCTTTTCTATCTCGGATGTAGTAATATCTCTATCCAGTTCGTTAATAAATTCATTATTTTCACTATTAAAGTTAAATGTCTCATACTGAGTTCTACTTTCGTTAGTAATGTTCGAAAAATACTGCGCGAAATCATCAACAGATAAATCCGACTGTATTTGCGACGACCTGCCCTGTGTTCCATAGTAAACACAACGTAAACACGTTTTGTCTATGGAGCGGAACGAAACCTACCTGTATTATGCATGTACTCCCGTCAAACAGGTTTGGTTTAGCGACTAATGCACGGATTATCGACGAAACCTATATAGGTTTCGCAAAACAGGTTTTGGGTTTGGTGACTATGGAACACAGGGCTGATCGATTTATTTACATGTTTCCAAAATTTGCGAGGTGACTCTTTAGATAATTTAGAAAGCCTTGTCTTTTCTTTACTGTTAAATTTCCTTTTAGCAGTGCGTTTTGTTTTATTAAATTCTGACCTAGAGCTTAAAAAAAATGATCTATTTGTTATATTTGGCTCAAATGTAAATTTCCGTTTTGCAGAATAGAATTTTGATTTTGCCTGCTTACAGGCTATATCAAACCAAGGTATATTAGCTTTTGGGGGTTGATGAGAACCAGCATATACTGTTTTACCGCAAAACGAGAAGGAAATATCAAATACTAGGGTTGAGAACTCGCTCATACATTCATTAATGTTAATCTCGTTTGCAGATAGACGATCTATTATGCTTTGAAATAAATTCCTTTTGTCTTCTAGACAGATTGATAGGTCATCTTTTATATCTGTATTCCACACTATTTTGTCTAAATAAGTAGAATTATTTGTACTTTGCATATTGTGCAAGTTACACTTTAAATTAAATGACAAACACAACAATCAGTTATAAAGTCAAAATGATAATAACTTGTGATTAAATAATCAACTGTACTATTTACAGGTCTACCCCTAAAAACACCATGGTATGTGTAGTCTCCCTTTTCAAGCCGACCATTCACAATAGACAATTCATTTTCTATGCATAAAGATAACAGCTTTTTCCCAAATGTATTAACAGTGTTGTCACTGTTAATACGAGTGGGCAAAATTGCGTGCGTTTGACAGGGCAAATGCCCAAATCGACTCAGACCATCATTTGAGATAAAATCACATTGTTCACCCGTGCGTGAATTAAAGTCGCCTAGCAGCCCTGTGTTCCATAGTAAACACAACGTAAACACGTTTTGTCTATGGAGCGGAACGAAACCTACCTGTATTATGCATGTACTCCCGTCAAACAGGTTTGGTTTAGCGACTAATGCACGGATTATCGACGAAACCTATATAGGTTTCGCAAAACAGGTTTTGGGTTTGGTGACTATGGAACACAGGGCTGATCGATTTATTTACATGTTTCCAAAATTTGCGAGGTGACTCTTTAGATAATTTAGAAAGCCTTGTCTTTTCTTTACTGTTAAATTTCCTTTTAGCAGTGCGTTTTGTTTTATTAAATTCTGACCTAGAGCTTAAAAAAAATGATCTATTTGTTATATTTGGCTCAAATGTAAATTTCCGTTTTGCAGAATAGAATTTTGATTTTGCCTGCTTACAGGCTATATCAAACCAAGGTATATTAGCTTTTGGGGGTTGATGAGAACCAGCATATACTGTTTTACCGCAAAACGAGAAGGAAATATCAAATACTAGGGTTGAGAACTCGCTCATACATTCATTAATGTTAATCTCGTTTGCAGATAGACGATCTATTATGCTTTGAAATAAATTCCTTTTGTCTTCTAGACAGATTGATAGGTCATCTTTTATATCTGTATTCCACACTATTTTGTCTAAATAAGTAGAATTATTTGTACTTTGCATATTGTGCAAGTTACACTTTAAATTAAATGACAAACACAACAATCAGTTATAAAGTCAAAATGATAATAACTTGTGATTAAATAATCAACTGTACTATTTACAGGTCTACCCCTAAAAACACCATGGTATGTGTAGTCTCCCTTTTCAAGCCGACCATTCACAATAGACAATTCATTTTCTATGCATAAAGATAACAGCTTTTTCCCAAATGTATTAACAGTGTTGTCACTGTTAATACGAGTGGGCAAAATTGCGTGCGTTTGACAGGGCAAATGCCCAAATCGACTCAGACCATCATTTGAGATAAAATCACATTGTTCACCCGTGCGTGAATTAAAGTCGCCTAGCAGCCCTGTGTTCCATAGTAAACACAACGTAAACACGTTTTGTCTATGGAGCGGAACGAAACCTAGCTGTAGTATGCATGTACTCCCGTCAAACAGGTTTGGTTTACCGACTAATGCACGGATTATCGACGAAACCTATATAGGTTTCGCAAAACAGGTTTTGGGTTTGGTGACTATGGAACACAGGGCTAAACACGAATACATTCGAATACTGGTGTTTAAGTAATCAAAATCAAAGTACTGAAGTACTGGTAACGAATTATTTTGAAAATGTAATTAATAATTGCATTATGTTTTTTGTTTGTTTTAAACTTGCTTTAAAACTTAGTAGTTTTTAGACAATCTAGTCTATTTCATGATTATAAATAATCTTTGTCCATATATATTTTAAAAGAGACATCTGGAAATGTTCAATATATACTGTAATATACTTGGTGTATACGAATAAGTGTGAAAATGTATGGGTAAAACAGGATTTATTTAAAAAAAATAAACATGCATAATGTAGTAGCATAACGGATAAAATATGCTAGTCGCACTGTTGCATACTATGTCTTTTTCAAAACATTCCTTACTTTATTATTTGAGTAAAAACTTAAAATCACAACATTTGGAAGCAATATAGTAAAAATTGAGATAATGTAATTTTGCTCATTTTTTTTAAAGCTTGTTACATGGTTTGTTTATTAACCCTTTCCCACATACAACACATCTGCAGCAGACGACTTTGAACATATCTTTGCAAACAAATATAAAGCTCTCTATAATGGAGGTAAAATACAAAGGGGAAGAAGATATTATGGGAAAATTGGAATTGCTTGCAGTAAGCAAGTTCTACTTCAGTCAAAATGTTTTCTAAAGATGTCTACAGCAATGTCATCAGAAAGCCTCTACATGGGGTAAAGCAGGGTTTTACACCAGTACAAAATTTTGGGAGTCCTTGGGATGCAGTCATGTAAAATTAGGGAGTCCCTCCCTAAAAAACAGGGGTCCCAATACATGATACGGAGCCAAATGTTTATTGTTATATTATGTGTAAGCTGTTGTTATACATATTCATGATTACTATGATTTATCATAAATATGTATAAAACAGCTTATGAATTTAAAATGTATTATCAAATTCAAGTTATGCTACTTTGGCACAGTAATGATATTGCTAAGCTTTTTTTTCTGTCTCACAACTTGTGTACTTTTTGGTATCGTAAATAAAGGAAAATAAAAATGCTGATTGTTTAAGTTTTTTTAATTACTGGAATTTTCTAACTTTCTTTCCAATATTCTCCGAAACTGACGTACTTTCATTGCAACATTTCTCCTCAACTTCTAATTCGGGCTTTCTTTTTCCCCATATCGACCGCAAATCCGTTTGTTTTGACATATTAGCGTCAAGCGTATCAAATAGTTTTCGGACGTGTAAAAATAGCGATAGTATTAGAGGGCTTCGAAGATAGTGTTTTCCGACGACGACGATTGGTCAATTCATGTCACGTGCGTACTCCAGAGCTCGCATAATGAGATTCCTAATTCTATTATTAGAAGCAGGGAAAACCAGCTTTTTAACATTTGATGGATGTATAATATATTTTGAGCTAGAATTTATGTTCGCATATTCGCGAATTACAAATTTCAATTTGCCGGGTGAGATTTCAGCCACTAGCATATTATTGCCAGTGAAATTGTTGGACCGAAATACTACGCATTTCTAATCGTCGATCTTTTATGACGTTATTCCATTTCAATTGATAATGTCTCGCGCACATGCTAATTCAAAGACCCCAATATTGGTGACGTTTACTGCATTCATTGAGAACAACAAGTTTTAATTTACATATCGCAAATACGATTGGCTGGAATAGTCACGTGTATATTTGGTTTCCCAAATTGTATTTTTATCTACAGATATCTATGATTGGCTGGAATAGTCACGTGTATATGTTTGATTTCCCAAAATATATTTTCTCTACGGAGCTTGTATACGATGACTAGATCTAGTTATATTGTACTTTACCTTTTTAATATGATCTTTTTACAGGCATGCGTCCGATGGGACTCAATTTTAATTTTTTCAGGGGTCCCGTTTATCATTTTATGCGTATTAGACGCAGAAATGCGCGTCCCGTAAAACCCTGCATGGTTCTTCAGCATGGGTTCGACTTCCGTTAACTACGTCACTCACTAGTGAATGGGCATATAACTAAAAATTCATACGCTTGCCGACAAATGAAATATATATGCATTTACTGTTAATTTGATATTTTCTAGAGAATTGATTATCTATGTTGATTCGATAGTATAAATATGACTTCACTGTATTGAAAAAACACGTAGAAGTCATTTTAATATCGAAAAAATACTAGGACTATTTAGGTGCAGCTAATGTGTATTCTAAGCGGAAGTGTAGTTTAACCGTGACTTCCGCAAAGCAACACGATCGCGTTAACCGCATTATTTTTTGAGAAAATTCGTTAAAAATCAATATCATACAATGGTGAATTAACATTCTTATAAACTTTCGAATCCTCTGGTGGAATGTAGCTCAAGCAGAAATACAAATCAGTTTCCAAGTTAGAAATCGTTTTCGGTATTTTAAACCATATATAGCGTGTAATAATTAAGACATTGTTATAAGTTTCCACGTTTATTGCTCCTGATCATTGGACGCATTCTAATACAATATAAAATCAATAAGCATCTAAAAGACACAGAGGTCTAAGTATGTTAGAATGATCAATATCAAACTATCAACATCGTCCTATAATATGTATATATGACATTTCCCTTCTTAAGATTGATCTTATCAAAAGTCATTTGGTGTTTTCTTCTGGTACAGAGTTTCTAAGGTTCACATATTATGATAATGAGTTTCTTATGTTCACACATATTCATTATTTTGTTTCTGTTATAAATCTCAAATGTAGAAACATTTTAAGAGTCTAAACATAGCTAAAATAAAAGCTAACTGCAAGAACTTCTTGTTCCTATCCAAACTAAAAACTATTAAACTTAAGTAAATATAAAGCTAGAAGCTTAACCACAATACTGTCTAGAACACTGATGACTAGTTGTTATAATAGTTTGTTATATCGACATTTACACAAAATCTGGTTTGACTTCCATACTAGTGTTATTAAACTTTTTTCACAATTTTATGAAGTTGTTTTAAGGTCTTTTAGTCCAAATATTCATTATTTCAAGTTTTACTGTGACAGCTGGGATTATTATGCCCAATTAACTGCTGTTCACAATGATGAAATCTGATCTAAGTTTAATATTATTTTGTAACCACAAAATCACTGAATCTTGACGGTAGCTTGACTTGTCGACCTGATCGAGTTGTTGTTACGTTTGTCTCTAATAAAGGTGTAGAAGTCGTCATCTCTGATGTTTCTTGTTCATAATTCGGAATGTTTTGGAACGAATCTTCTTCCTATTGTGGTCGAAAACTAGCCTTTGTTGAACGAAGATGTGTACGATTTCGACGATATAGCTCTCTATTGTTATTGTTACGAACAATATATGATCTTGGAGAATCATGTTTTTTAACAACTATCGCTGGTTCCCAGTTTGTTTTGTGACTACGTTTCATGATAATCTGTTCACCGGCTTTTAAACTTGGCTGTTCTTTTACACAACGCTTATCATAATAGAACTTGTTTCTATTCTGAAGATAATGTTTTTTCTGAACTATGTTGTTGGTAGACATACCGGTACTCTTTAAAAGTGGTGTTGTCATTGGCAACGTTGTTTTGAGCCTTCTTCCTAAGAATAATTGTGATGGTGATTTGCCTATTCCTTCAATTATAGTTTCTCTATATATCATAACAGACAAATATGGATCACTTGCTTTCTTTAGCAGATTTTTTACAGTTTGTACTCCTCTTTCTGCATGTCCATTTGACTGAGGATATATTGGAGAACTTGTTTTGTGTACAAAACCATATTTCTTCGAAAATTCTGTGAAACTTGAACTTGAGAACTGAGGTCCATTATCCGAAAACACTTCATCCGGAATTCCATATCTCGAAAATTGGCTCTTTAAGTACATAATTGTATTTTCACTTGACATGTTGTCTAATTTGGCAATTTCAGGCCATGAACTAAACCTATCCATAGACAACAAGTAATTATTGCCTTTAAAGTGAAACAAGTCTACACTTATTTTAGACCACGGCCTATCAGGTATTTCTGTCTTCATGAGTGGTTCCTTTGGGTTTCTGTTGTAGTTTTCAACACATTTTTCACATGCCGCGACTTTATTCTCAATATCTGTAGACATTCATGGCCAAAAGAGGGTTTCTCTTGCTCGACTTTTACATTTGGTAATACCCAAGTGTGCTTCGTGTATTTTGTCTAACATTTCTGGTCTAAGTGATTTAGGCACTATTAGTTTGTGTGATTTGAACAGCATATTATCAACTATTGAAATCTCATCTCTAAAGTTCCAGTAAGATTGCAAGTCCATATCTAATGTTTTCTTACTTTCAGGCCAACCTTCAATAACTGTCTCCTTTAACCTTTTCATTACAAAGTCATTTTGTGTATCAATTTGAAACTTTCTCATTTTTTTCCTCAGAAACCGGTAAATATGACAACAGGTTTAAACTTATTTCTTCACCATTCACGTCTTCATTTGTTTCATTTAAAAATGCTCTGCTCAAACAGTCTGACCCTGGTTTGTAGGTTACCTTCAAATCATATCTTTGTAATGCTAACAAAATGCGCTGTAACCGCGGTGGTGCTTGATGTAATTGTTTGCTAAAAATAGCCTGAAGTGGTTTATGATCACTTTCAACTTTAACAGATCTTCCAAATACATATTGATGGAATTTTGTACAACCATATGATATCGCGAGAGCTTCTTTCTCTATTTGAGCATAATTTTGTTGTGATGTTGTAAGCTCTCTGGACGCATAGGCTATAGGTTGATCATCTTGTAGCAGAACTGCTCCAATGCCTTTTGACGAGGCATCCACCGACAAAACTACATCTTTGCTTGGATCGTAATACTGAAGTACTGGGGCTGTACTTATAGCTTTCTTTAGCACTTCGAATGAGTCACTTTGTTCTTTTTCCCAGTGCCACTCAATGTCTTTTGTTAACAGTGTTCTAATTGGTGCACTTTTTCGTGATAAATTTGGTATGAACTTTCCCAAATAATTAATAAAACCTAAAAAAAATCATCAATTCTTTTGTGTTTTCAGGTTTTTGGCATCTCCTTGACTGCTCTAACCTTTTCTGGGTCTGCTTTCAAACCATCAGAAGACAAAACAAGTCCAACATAACTTACTGAGTTTTGTCTAAATCTACACTTCTCTTGATTTAATTTAAGATTATTCTCTTGAATACGATGTAGCACATTCTTCAGCCTAGTATTATACTCTGTCAAGTCCCCAGATTAAAATATCATCCACAATAGTTTCTGCGCCATCAATATCTTGTAGCATATTTGAAATGAGTCTCTGATAGACTTCTGGGGCTGATTTAACACCATATCGTAACCTTGTAAAGCTATATCTTCCGTAAGGTGTGTTAAATGTACATAGTTTTTGGCTATCATCGTCTAATGCACACTGCCAGAAACCCGAAGTTGCATCAAGCTTTGTAAACACTTTGGCATTTGTAATTTGTGGCAATATTTCTTCTATAGTCTTTAATGTGTTCCCTCTTAATAGCCTTATTTAAATCCTTTGGGTCCATACATATTCTCAACTTTCCATTTGGTTTTATAACAGTATATATGGTTTAATTCAATTAACTGAATGTATTTACCGATGCATTTTTTTAAATATACTATTACACCTCCACTATCTCGATTTGCTCTAGTATTAAATCTTGGTCTCGGGCAACTATAATAATCATAACCCTCTAGATCCAACACTGTTGATTTTGAGTGCCATGTTTCAGTAAATAACAAAATGTCATATTCACAAATGTAATTAAAAAAAACTTTGGTCATTTAACTTTAATAATATGCCAACTTTGGCGAGTTATTTATTGACATATTTCAACTTTGACATTTAACATTTTAAAATTTAAAGCGATGTTTCAGTTTATGAACCAACAGTAGCTTTCAAATCATACTAATGTGTTCAAGGTTTTATATAAAAAATATTTAAGATACCAAATATTTCATTCGGGTATGCTTTCAATACAGACAGATATATCTTAAAATATAATACACGGTAAACTGTCAAACATGTGCTGTGTGAAAATGTTATATTATGTCAACATAATTGTTATGGGCCTGTGGCCTTATGTCAATAAAATATTGTCATTGTCATTGTCATTGTATTCATCTATCATTTATAATGCAAAAATACTTACGTGCTCAAATATCGCTCTTTCAGATAATCAACAAAATATGTTTGATAAAATCAACCTTACTTTTGAGTTTATATACATCCGCTCCTTTCTCAATAATCGATTACATTGATTTGTTTAAAGATTTAAATAACCAAAGCAATCGGAAGTACTATTTCCGGTGTTATGAGTTTATATGTTTTATAAGGGTAAACGTGTAAAATGAGCTGTTCCACGAGACAATCAACATTATGGACTCTGCGTAATGTATCGACCCATATCAGCCTGCACAATCCGCTAAACAGGATCAGGCTAATCCGGGCCTGCGCTAATCCGGGCCGACACATTCAGTCTCAAGGTCGAAGAGGTAATGATTCCTGAACAGTTCGTTTTAATAAGGGTTCCGCCCTTCTCTTCTTTCAGTGAGATTGCAACTTTTTTTTAAAATTTCATTATTGAAAAATTTATGAATTAAAATAATAATTTATTTGATATGTTTGTCTAAATACGATAGGGATTCCAAATTATGAAGGGCATGTCAAAGGAGCGCTAGCACAACAAACCGTTATGACTTAACTCGTTGATATAGACTGTCTGAGCCTTCATACATTTAATAAAGTAATAATTTTAAAGTCAATAATAAAAGGTAGAAGTTGGATTTTGTGAACAGCTTATATGAGCCGTTCCACGGGAAAACAACATTATGGACTCTGCGTAATGCATCGACCAAGATCCGCCTGCGCAGGCTAATCCGGGCCGACACATTCCGTCTTAGGGCCATAGAGGTATGGAGTAATTATTCCTGAAACAGAATAAGCTGAGTCTATGCGGAAAAGCAGCCGGTGGCTTGGGAAGATTGTTGTGTGGAGTACTGGTATGAGAAAACCAGGAAACACATGAGTAGGTGAACTGGCCGCCGTGATATGACAGAGAAAATGTTAAAAACGGCGTTAAACCCCAATCAATCAATCAATCAACCTTGGCGCTTAGGGTTGTGAGGATAACATACGACTGCTGCGTTGATATCAGGATAAATCATACATGTATAACTGTATGCTTATTCATATATAGCGCTGCTACAATGGGATGGTCGTTTTTGTAAATGTAGTGTCATATATCATAACGTTATGACAACTGCCATGAATGTAAAAGTACAGGTTATATAGTAGGGCTTCAGGCTACACATCTTCTTCACTTATCTGTTAATTGGGTGTCTGAATACCACTTCAAAGTGGTTTAATTTCTGTATGTGTGTAAGATCTCTGATATTGAGTTTAATGCATTTGTAGTCTGAAGTTCTTTTCAGCCCAGGTGTACAGAACAATTGATCAGTATTTCAATAGTAAATTTGTGCAACCTTGTTCATTCCCTTTCAGGAAATTATGATGTCATAAGAAAGTATGGTGTACCTGTTGGTGGTGACCAACTGACCAGGGTAAGACTCCAAGAGGCCAACAGTTTGAGGAGCTTGTTAATTGCGCCAGCGCAGAGATATGTTGACTTACATCCTATTGTGAGTGAGATATGGCACACTAAATATACTTTCTTGAGGTTTGTTGCTAGCGTCATTTGCTTAGTACTCAACACAACGGTCTTTCCAAGCAACTAGCTGCTTTTCCACATATACTGTCAGCCCTTTGATCAAAGACGACTGACGCTAATCCCATTGACTTCTGTCAAACATCAGAAATAAAGTTTGCTGAGCTTAGATTCGATACCGTAGCCCGACCACTTTGATTTAACGTGTATAGTTATTTAGCTTCTTTGACTGCTTGTTGGAGAAACACTGCATCTCAAATATGTAGGCGTGCAGAAGATGGCCATGGTGACCCCCTTGTTCTATAGTTACACCAGGTTACACTCTTCTGCAATGTTAAAGAGCATGAAGTAAATGTCATGTCATACTTGAAAGCTTTATACACATACTGATAACTTCATGCGTTTGTTATAACATGCTACAAGACCTTTCCAGACAGGTGTACAGCCCCTAGCACACTGAACTGCTTTAAGACGATTCTCCACAGAACTGATGTAAATGGAAATGTGAAAGGGAGATTTCAACCGCATTTTGAACTCCTTATGATGGTGGGAGAATGTAGAGTTGCTGAGCAGTTTTTAGAATGTTTTCATATGGACTGGCAGATAAACCGGAAGATAAACGGAAGCATACATTGATGGCAATGATTCAAGAGTGTATGACACATTATGGATACGATATGGTGGACTGTCCAGAGAAAATAAAAGACCCAGAACAGAAACACCCAAAATAGTTTACCTGATGAAACCAGATAGACAGCGTATTCACATGCAATTAGTAAATGCTACCACATTAGCACCAGCACAAGAACAGTTGTGTCATTAGTACTAGCATATTGCTGATTTACATGATACAGCAAAAGAAAGTGATTTAAGCAGGACGATCATTAACTTCTAGAATTCACTGCCTTTTTTCTACTCACATTCTAAGCTTAGTAAATACTAAGTATTTTCTATCTCCTCTTTAGCGAGTGCGGGTACTTGAAGGGTCATATGTGAACATAAAATGTGGACTAGGGCAAAATGTAGAGAGTGATTTGACACATGAAAAGTCAGTGGGTATTCAAAAGGCCCTTATCAAATATCTTGATGCTAACAAAAGTGAAAAGTCAATCCAGTGTGTCACTGGTGCTGCAGACACTATTTCAGAAATAAGCTCAAGAATTGATGAAAGTTGTTTTATCAAACCCAAAAGTGGACACCATAGTAAACCCCTGAATGAATCTGATAAAGAGTTGGTCGCAAAAATATTGCGCAAACTCAGACCTTTTCAATTCACACCAAGAAGAAAATGTCCAGGTTTCTCCAACATACACTCTGTTTCTGTCAGTACAGAACAAAAACAATCCATGAAAGAAAGACTGGACCATATAATAACCAGGCTAACAATGAGGCTGCATTTAGCTGTTGAGCAAAATGATGATAGTGAAAGTGATGATTAGTTCTATTTTATTTTTAAGAACAATTTTGAAAGAGGACCACCAAAGGAACAGTCCTGTGAAGTTTGCTGAAATTGGTTCAGACAAAAGGTGGTGATATTTCAGAATTTTAATACAAAAAAAAGGGTAAATATTTCCAAAATTTACACAATAATAAAGTAGAAACAAAATTGAATCAACAAAAACCTTGGGTTCATTACAGTCTGGGAGCATGCATATCAATTGTCGTTTTCCCTATTCCCTTTCCTACATTAAGTAAATCTTCAGCAGAGGAATTTGAAAACATCTGGGCTAAATTTGTTGAAAATTTCTATCAATAATTGGAATTGAAAATTAAATTTAACCCTTTACCTCTTATAGACATATTCTGATGCATCTTCAGATTACAAAGGAGCAATTTCTTCTTTCATTTTTCAAAGTTATCCTAGTTTTGCCTGGATGTTTTCAAATTTGTCTGCTGTAAATTTCTTGTAGGGTTAAGATTATATTGCTACTTTTTAACAATACTGAATATAAGACATATTTCGACATGTACTACAATTAACCCTTTCCCACAAATATGTAAATAAATGTATAACTTAAAAATAGAGTTGAAAACTTTGTGATAATTTCTCCTTTGGCGAAATGTTTTCAAAAGCCATGGGCTGCAGAGGTGTCAGAAAGCATCTGTATGTGGAAAAGGGTTTATAATTAAACAATGCTCGTTTAGCAAACTCAATAAAATGGTTTACAGCGTTTCCCTAATACAGATGCATGTTAGTGCCTCTGCAGCCCATGGCTTTTGAATAACATTTAGGCAAGGGCAGAAATTGCTCAAAACAAGCAAATCTCCTTTTGCCACAATGTGTTCAACTAATTTCAGTAATTCTACCTTCATTTATGGAGATTTTCCTTTGCTCCAGATTTAATGTATGTTAACCCTTTCACACATACAACAAATTTGTAGTAGAAAAGCAAACAACTTGGAAATCATCTATGAATAAAAGTTTAATTATTGAATAGAGTTGAAAACATTGTGGCAAAAGGAGGAATTCATAATTATTTCTCCATTTGCCACAATGTTTTCAAAACACGTCTGTTGCAGAGGTGTCAGAAAGAGTCTGTATGTGGGAAAGGGATATGAGGTGTACATTTAGTATTGTTGCGATTTGTTTGGTAATTGCCACAATGCTAACAAGAAAACAACAACGAAAAAAAAAAATACAAATGTTACATACACAAGTTTGGACAGCATGTTGGAGATTATGCAATACTGCAAACCTGATAATCTTCAAATAGAAACCGCCAAATAATCCTATCAGTGATGCAGAGGCACGGTTTACAATAATCCTGTAATTGCTATTTTGGTACCGGATTGATACTAAGAATCGATATTTATCGAGCTTAATTCTACATTGAGTTAACAGGTGTGTATATTAGCATTCTTCGTGTTCGGGCCGATAATTAATATCATTTCGAGTGTTATCAGCCATGCAAATTACTCTCATCATATCATAAAACTTAAAACACCTCGCCAAAAATAAAGACCCATAAACTACTTTCGTAATTTCAGAAAATACCTTCGTGGTTTACAATCATGTTAGTGCTAATATCGTACCAGGTCCCGTATTCACTAACCCTACAAATTTCTATTTTCGGACTTATTGCCTCTTATTAAATTTTGTCCGTATTAACCAACCCGACTAAAATGATAATCGACCTAAAAAGGGAATCTGAAATGTTATAAATTAATCATGAGTAGAAGGCAGGAAAGCACCTGGTCGATATAGATAGAACATCGGGGAGGTACCCTAGTCAAGGATAAATAAAATCAAAAGCCCATGTCTGCCATAATCCAGTTTATTG
Organism: Serripes groenlandicus; assembly: GCA_031761405.1. Classification (NCBI taxonomy): domain Eukaryota; kingdom Metazoa; phylum Mollusca; class Bivalvia; order Cardiida; family Cardiidae; genus Serripes; species Serripes groenlandicus. The sequence goes on along the minus strand of JASEVX010000786.1, from coordinate 30,158 downwards.
ATAATGAAAGCTGCCGGTTTTCATACGAGCGGAGAAACACAACATTCGAACTAATTCATCAGCATTTCATCATTGCATACAGTTACCTTACTGTGTTAAGATCGGAGAGTGGACCGTTTATTTTCACGGAATATTTGGTTAACGAAAACATGCACGAAACGACAAGAAAAGAGATACATAGATAATTAAATTCATTCTACATATATCGTATCTATCATGACTGATGATTGGGCAATCATGTGTCATCCCATTTGGCATCAGTAAATGTAACATTGACATACAATTAGTTGGGCTACGTTTCCATTTTCTGTCAACACGACAACAGATATATCTAGCACAAAACTACACGTAGATGGTTCGTGAAGATTTGCGAGACTCTACAGATGCACAAGCATACCAGAGTTTTCACTGAACGAAGATATATTATGAACCAAAATTCAAAAGAATGTAAAATGAAAAATACATTTTGTAATTAGGGGCCTAAATGACACTCTGCATTTTGCATCAGTTAATGTTACATTGACATAAAATAAGTTGGGCTACATTTTCTGGCAACACGACAACAGATAGATCTATCACAAAAACTACACGTAGATGGTTCGTGAAGATTGTCGGGACTCTGCAGATGCACAGGCTCACCAGAGTTTTCACTGAACGAAGATGCATTATGAACCAAAAACCACAAAATACGACTCAATGAATGCAAAGAATTGATAAAAAATATTCTAGATTACGGTATTGTACATTTCAAACAAAACATCTGTATCGATTGAATCATAATGTAAACAGGATGAAATGAAATGCATTGGATAGACAGAAGAAGGTGTTTGTATTAATTCACTTAGTCAATTAAGTTATAAAGGAAGAAATGAAGGATGAGATAGCTGCCAGCCACATTTATATATCAGTCTTCGTGAACGGTGAAGGTCATCAGTCTGTCACTCCTGACATTGTCTGACAAACAAGTCTCCGGACAGAGTCACTGACAAATTTTCATGCAATAATTGGTTGAACAAAGAAGAAAATAGATGAAAAATGAGCTTTATGGACAGTTTTAAAGATTGCGTGAAATCTGACAATCATAAATGATGTTCTTGAAACTAGGAATTGATGAATGGAAATATCATAACCTGCTAATATAGCACATCATTTGAGGGAAGTTTCTGTTAACCATTTCCAACATATCTGCTGCAGTCGACTTTTGATAAAAATGCGGGAAGTCTCTTTGCATGTGAGTTTAGTTATTTAATGAAGTCGGACCACTAACTTTTTAAAAAGTAACTTCAATGACTGAAAACATTGTGGCAAAAGTAATTGCTCATTATGATCAATTTCTACTTTTGCATTAATGTTTTCAAAATTCATTTTCTGCATAGGCATCAGAAAGTGCCTGAGGGAAATGATTCAACTAATAACTAGTTCAATTTTGCATTGAGTTTTGTTACAACCAGTTCATGAAAAATATGTTTCTTGATGTTAAATTGATGTGAATATTTGACTAAATTGCCTTGTACAATTAATTAAATCAATTGTTATACATATGTCTTATTACCAAAACATTAGTTCTAACCCTTTTCTACATGCCATTCTGATGCATCTTCAAGATATAAATGTTGAAAACATTGTGACTAATATCTCAGAAAGTAGATGATTCCGTAAGCAAAACAAATCATTTTTACAATACGATATAATGTCTTCATTCATTCCAGGAAGATTTATGGCTGTGTTTTTGACACTATAATGCAATGTAGCTGTTGATGTTTGGTCACGGCGCCCTGCTCTTCCAATTTCCTGAAAGTACTGTAATATGTTTCTTGGTGGACAAGAATGTACAATATTGGTAACATTTTCAGGATCAAAACCCATACCTAGGATACGTGTTTTTAGTACAAGTCTGCTTTTAGAGTCCTCCCTTTTCAGCTCTTGGAATGTGCTATCAATCTCATACTGGTCTTGTCCTGTGCAAGGTCTCATTTAGAGGTCAAAGGTCAAAAGGAATACTGTTTGATAGGACTGTACCTTGTCCGGCTCACATCTAAGCCATGCATAATAGGATTCCCAAGTTACTTGGCAAACATGTTCACCCAGATGAGTTGAAGTGTCGTGCACAAGACCTATTTTGAACATAGCCCAGATGTCATCAAGACAAATATTCTAAAATAGGGTTTCAACATGCTTCATAACTAAATGTGGTCTCTAAAGTGTACACAATATTTGCTATCTAAGTTTATGTCCGACAAGAATGAAGGCAAAATCAGAGACATATATGTCTCTGGCAAAACTAATACCCTAAGCAAATGTGTCTTCTTGTTTTAGTCTATGTCCTTATACGAAAGAGGGTAAAACAATCACCAAATGTTTCTTTTTGTTTTAGTCTATGTCCTTACAGGAAAGAAGGTAAAACAATCATCAAAACAAATGTTTCTTCTTGTTTACTTAGTCTATGTCCTTACACGAAAGAATCACAAAAACAAATGTTTCTTCTTGTTTTAGTCTATGTCCTTAAACAATAGGGTAAAACAATCACCAAATGTTTCTTTTTGTTTTAGTCTATGTCCTTACACGAAAGAAGGTAAAACAATCACCAAAACAAATGTTTCTTCTTGGTTACTTAGTCTATGTCCTTACACTAAAAAAGCTAAAACAATCACCAATCGATATACTAAGACTATGTCCCTACGTGAAAGAAGGTATTTTGTTCCCCAAAACTAATGTTTCTTCTTAGTATGTGTTCTTATACGAATAAAGTATAACAATCCTAAAAATAAATGTTTCTACTTATTTACTTATTAATTGTATCCTTACGCGAAAAGGGTAAAACAATCTCCAAAATAAATGTTTTTTCTTATTTACTTATTAATTGTATCCTTACGCGAAAAGGGTATAATAATCCCCAAAATAAATGTTTCTTCTTATTTACTAAGTATGTGTTCCTACACAAAAGAAGGTTTATTGTTCCACCCAAAAACAAATGCTGCTTAGTTTTTGATAAGAATTGGAAACATTGTGGCAAAAGGAGAAATTGCTCATTATGAGCAATTTCTACTTTTATCACAATGTTTTCAAAAGTCGTTTGCTGCAGAGGCGTCAAAAAGCGTCTGTATGTCGGAAAGGGTTAATAAATCTTCGTACAATGAAGGTTGGTCTGTGCATCCGCAATTTATCAAAAAGAGGCTCTACCATCCGCAATTTCACAAAAAGAGGCTATACCATCCGCAATTTATCAAGAAGAGGCTCCACCATCCGCATATGCTATATATGCTACACGTTGTATGCCAATACACCTTAAATGGTGTGTAAACGGAAAGTCATCAGGCCATCAAATCTTCTCATTGTTAGTTTGTTGATTTATTCATAGCTTACATTTCCCGCATACAAAATATCTGCACCAAATTATATTGAAATAATCAGGAGAATAATATGGAAACTATCTTTTTTATAAAGGTTTAGCTATTATGGTAAACTCCTCCTTTTGTCACAATGTTTTCAGAAGTTGTTTGACACAGTCACTGCCCTGTATTGCTGGCTTAATAGTCAGTATTCAAGAAACCTTCATTTGAATCAGAAAGCGTCGGTATTCGGGCAGAACTTTATCAACACTAATAGTAAATACACTAAGGTTGGATTTCCCGCAACATGGCTAAGATATATGGATTAGTCGGTTCTAATCAAGCTTGGAAACTAACCCTTTCCTGCATGCAGTCGTAAGTTGACGCATCTTTAGCACTATGTGTTTGCCATACCGTTTTTCATCTCTACTTTTATAAACCTTTCGTTTGTATAGATTTTGCCCGTTTATGCCTAGATTTTGTTTTTTCTAATACGTCTTCTGTAGATGTTTTCTATGTTGGAAAGTGTTAAACGAAATAAATAAACATTGTTAACCAGTTAGACCACAGTTTTATTAAAGTAAAGTTGTCATAACAATAACAAAGATAAGATCGACTGAACGCCTGCGATGAAAGTTGAACTCCAGATAGTTGTCCCGGTTTGTCTAAATCTGGAAAGAAAAATAGTAGATTCAACGTAGGGCAACCTGTAATTGTGTACCTTAATTCTGGTTGAATTGTCAATGCGTATTTGTGTTAATGTCTGTCACATAAGAGCACGTCAGAAAAGGTACAAGCTGGATGTATCTTCAAATCACCATGTAATCCGCTCAGATTTTTCAGAATCTACAGAAGTAGACAGAAGCTTCTAACAAGCTTATGTAAGTAACATGTGAATAGGGTAGATCTTAAACAGACTGTGCGGATAAACATGCTGATCTGTATCTATACTTTTCACAAATGTCAACTTGCGTCTTTTATCACGGAATAGTCTGTTTTTTATATTGATATATGAATAGTGAAGTGACGAAACCAAGATTGCACGGCACGAACGTGTGGGCTGATCTTTGTTTACATTGTTAGCAACTTTCTTTTCTAAACGATACATGACGTTGTGTTCAACGCTTTCCCGCGTGTAGACGCATTATAACACATCTGCAGCAGACGACTTTTGGAAACATTGTAGCAAATGGAGAAATTGCTCATGATGAGCAATTTCTCCATTTGCCACAACTGTTTCATTTCCAGTTATTAATAAAACACCGATTAATGGAGATTTCTCAACATTGTGCGAGGATGTTTTCAAAGACGTCTGCTGAAGATGTGTTGTATGTGGGAAAGGGGGGTTAAAGTCGCCAAAAGCTCATCACGTCTAACAATAGAGTCAGTGTGTTCACGAACAGTGCAAGTGATGATCTAACAGTAAAATGCCAAATCAACTTCTTGTAACATTATCCTACAAATGGTGCATTAGCGATGGTTTCAATCCCGGCACACCAGATCCAGGTCGATACTTTACGCAGAGTCCATAGTGTTGGTTTTCTCGTGGGACGGCTCATATAATCAGCTCCAGACGCAACTATTCTTATTGCATGATTAGCTTCAAATAAAGGGTATAATGATTGAAGCACCCGCTCCTTTTCGTGTTTGAATGATACATCATTGTTTTATGTTATCTGACTAAGTGAAACTTATGGCAAAATACACAGCATTTCCCCTAAACAAAACGGCAAAGTACGATAAAAAGAACCCACCTGTACCATGCTACTCCGATGAGTGGGTAAGTGTCTTTATTTCCTCATCGTTACTGGAATTGCTGTTGTTGTCGTCGTCGTCGGCGTTGTTAATAAAACACCCATTAATGGAGATTTCTCAAAATTGTGTGAGGATGTTTTCAAAGGCGTCTGCTGAAGATTTGTTGTATGTGGGAAAGGGGGTTAAAGTTGCGAAACGTTCACCACCTCTAACAATAGAGGCAGTGTGTTCACGAACAGTGCAAGTGATGAGCTAACAGTAATACTGATCTTGATCGACGATGGTCGTAAAATGCAAATGCCCGAATGTCTTTTTCCTGTGTCGAGTACCAAACACTAGTGGAAAAAACGCCAAATCAACTTCTTGTAACATATCCTACAACGTGTGCATTAGCGATGGTTTCACTCCTGCAACCTTGATCCGAGTCGATACTTTACGCAACTGTCCATAGTGTTGGTTTTCTCTGGGACGGCCTTATATGACTACGCTCGAGACGCAACTATTCTTATGCATGATTAGCTTTCAAATAAACGGGCATCAGGATTGAAGCACCCACTCCTTTTCGTTTTTCGAATGATACATTATTGTTTTATGTTATCTGACAGTGAAACTTTATGGCAAAAGAAGTGCTTATTTTCATACTCATCTTAGTCCTCGCTTTCCGAAATACAACAGAACATTTCCCCTAAACGAAACGGCAAAGTACGATAAAGAACCCACCTGTGCCATGCTACTCTGAGGATTGTGTAGGTGTCTTTATGGCCCTACAATAATTGGCATTGGTGTTGTCGTCGTCGTCGTCGTCCGCAGCGTTGGGAACAGAAGTTGGATGAGAACGAGGAACACAAACATGAAAGAAAAGTGAAACCAACCTAAGCTTAAGGATAACAATTATAAATACAAAATCTTCTATTGCATCATGCTGTCTCATACAAATGTACTTTCTTTGTCTACAGTTCTGAAAATCCTCTGTGAATAGTTTGCGAACAGGGGGAGATACAGTTTTAAATGCGCGAGCTCGCAGACTGATCCTTAATCAACAATGGCCGTGCATGTCCTAAGTATGATTTCCTGGATCAGCGGTCAGTTGATATGACTGTTCGTCAAATAGTCACAGATCCTTTAAAGACACTTATTATACATATAAACCGTCCCACGACAAAACCAACATTGTGGACTCTCGTAAAGCATCGACCGGATCAGCCTAAGCAAGCCGCGCAGCCACTGTTCGCCCTGTAAGTTTTCTGTTTCAAGAATCATTAATCTATACCTCTATTCCCGCCCCCCCTCCCCCGAGGCAGGAAATGTGTCGGCCCGGATTAGCCTGCACGAACTACGCATGTTGGTCTTTGTCTATACATTACGCAGACTCCACAATATGGTTTTCTCGTGGAACGGCTAATTATGTAAATTAGGATCAGTATAAATGGATACACTGGCAGACCTTGTTATTATTAAGCATTATTGACTGACCTAATCTACCTTGTGTAAACGTGTTAAATATGTTATTACAGGAGACCGTCTGTGTACCTATCAAATTATGTTTATTATATTTTTTGCTCTACTTCGCGTTCATTAGCTGACTATCTTGTATTTAACCTTGTCAATAGTACGCTACATAGCAAACTATTTTTCTTGCGGCCCAGCTGACTCTGAGTCTCTCTCTCATCTCACGTCTGTCTCTCGTCTCTCTGTCTCTGTTCTCTTTCTCTGTCTCTGCTCTCTGTCTTCTTGTTCTCTGTCTCTGTCTTCTGTGTCTCTGTCTCTGTCTCTCTCTCTGTATATGATGTGAGTAGTGTGTAGTGTTTGTGTGTGTGTGTGTGTGTGTGTGTGTGTGTGTTTTTGTGTTTGTGTGTGTGTGTGTGTGTGTCGTGTGAGTGTTGTGTGTGTGTTGTAGTCTCTCTCATCTCTCTCTCTCTCTCTCTCTCTCTCTCTCTCTCTCTCTCTCTCTCTCTCTCTCTCGCTATCTCTCTCTCTCTCTCTCTCTCTCCTCTCTCTCATCTCTCTCTCTCTCTCTCTCTCTCTGGTATCTCTCTCTCTGTCTCATCTGTCTCTCTATCTCTGTTCTCTCTCCTGTCTCTCTCTCTGACTCTCCTCTCTCTCTCTGTCTCTGTCTCTCTGTCTCTCTCTGTCTCATCTCTCTCTCTCTCTCTCTCTCTCATCTCTCTCTCTCTCTCTCTCGACTCTCTCTCTCTCTCTCTCTCTCTCTCTCTCTTCTCTCTCTCTCTCTCTCTCTCTCTCTCAGTCTCTCTCTCTCTGTCTCTCTCTCTGTGTCTCTCTGTGTCTCTCTGTGTCTCTCTGTCTCTGTCTCTGTCTCTCTCTCTCTCTGTCTCTCTCTCTCTTCTCTCTCTCTCTCTCTGTCTCTCTCTCTTCTGTGCGTCTCTCTCTGTGTGGGGTGTCTCTCTCTCTCTCCTCCGATCTGTCTCTCTCTGTCTCTCATCCCTGACCTGCTCTCTCTCTCCTCTCCTCATCTCCTCTCTCATCTCTCTCTCTCTCTCTCTCTCTCTCTCTCTCTCTCTCTCTCTCTCTCTCTCTTTCTCTCTGTCTCTCTGTCTCTATGTGCTCTCTGTCTGTCCTCTCTGTCTCTCTGTCTCTCTGTCTTCTCTGTCTCTATCCTCTCCTCTCTGTCTCTCTCTCTGTCTCTCATCTATCGTCCTGTCTCTGTCTGTCTGTCTGGTCTGTGTCTCTGTGTGTGTGCTGTCTCTCTATCTCTGTCTATCTCTCTTTCTGTCTCTATCTCTCTCTGTCTCTCTCTGTCTGTCTCTCTCATCTCTCTCCTCTCTCTCTCTCTCCTCTGTCTCTCTCATGTCTCTCTGTTCTCCTTCTGTCTCTCTCTGTCTCTCTCATCTGTC
>JASEVX010000786.1:2500-22022 GCA_031761405.1 Serripes groenlandicus | reverse complement strand
TTCGTAATGATCCGTCTCGCGAGAAAACCAACAGTATGGCCTCTGCGTAATGTATCGACCCAGATCAGCCTTCGCAGTCCTCACAGACTGATAAGGGCCGACACATTCCGTCTCAGGGGAATAGAGGTATAGAGTAATGATTCCTGAAACAGAAAATCCACGGGAGGGCCGAAGAAGTCTATCCGGGTAAGCGATCGATACTTTACGCAGAGTCCACAATGTTGGTTTTCTCGCGGGACGGCTCACATTTTGTCGAGATTTGCCAATAAATGATTGGATAGTATGAATTGTTAAAGTATTTAAAGTAGACTTGCAGGTTAATATAAATAGAACAAAACCGTGTCTTTAGATAAGGGGGTTTACAGCTCTACGGTTTAGCATTAGTCAATGTTTTATTGACGTACAACTAATGTGTATACGCTTGTAGGGGTTTTGTCAAAAGATGGCATTTAGATTTAAAAACTACATCTGCGAACAGGGCAAACTAGTGGGCCTGTCCAGATGTAATAAGACTTAACCCTTTCCCGCATACAGCATAGTAAAGGTATAATTATTGCAAAAAGTGAAAACATTGTGGCAAATCGCCTCGTTTTGAGCAATTTCTCATTTTGCCACAATATTTTCAAAATTCGTCTGCTGCAGAGGCGACAGACACGTCTAATATTATAAATAATATAAATAGTATCTATACTTTCTCAGAAATTGCTTCCGTTCCATAATACAATTGAGTATTCGTCAATAAGTATTGTCAACAAGTTTGTCAATACTACACTAATACAATAATACAATAATACAGAAAGACTAGTATGTTTGTGCATGGGCTTCACCAATTGCAAGAATTAAGCAGAATAAGTGTAAGTTGCAGCGATTCCGTCCTGACTAGCTTTCACGTACTTGAGATGGATTTCACGTGTTATTGCATATTTTAAATGTTATTTAACGCAGTCGTGTGTTTCAAATGAATAACTGTGTGTTGGCTGCTGATGCGTCATAAGATGGCTGTCTGTATATAAGAAAGGAAAGGGTTCATATGCGTGTTATCCTGTTGCATGTCACGCGAAGCCTAGACCTTTGGTATTCTGTTTTCGTTAAAACTAAATTCGGGGCTTGTAAGGCGCAGCAGTGGCGTTCAGTAACAATTAAGCTAGATTACAGAAGCTATCTAGTCATAATAATACAGATACACTGAAATGTCTATCTACGTAAGATACAAATGTGATCAGATAACACGTCCTGGTATACTAAAATGAAACGATACATGTACATTCCAGAATGAAGATATCTTGCCTTTCATTCCTGATCGCTCTTGCCGTGATTGGCATCGCCCTCGGTCAAGGGTTTGGCCAAGGCGGAGGTGGTGGAGGCTCTGGTGGAATTTTCGGAATCCTCATATTTCGTAAGTAATCATTGGTAATCACGAGAGAGAGAGAGAGAGAGAGAGAGAGAGAGAGATGAGAGAGAGGAGAGAGAGAGGGAGAGAGAGAGAGAGAGAGAGAGAGAGAGAGAGAGAGAGACAGACAGACAGAGAGAGACAGACAGACAGAGAGAGACAGAAAGACAGAGAGACAGAGACAGACAGAGAGACAGAGACAGACAGACAGAGCAGAGACAGAGACAGAGACAGACAGTCATACAGAGCAAGACAGCAGAGACAGAGACAGACCATAGACCAGACAGAGAGAGACATAGAGACAGAGAGAGACAGAGAGAGAGATGAGGAGAGAGAGAGAGAGAATAGAGAGAGAGAGAGAGAGAGAGAGAGAGAGAGAGAGAGAGAGAGAGAGTGAGAGAGAGAGAGAGAGAGGTATATAGAGAGAGACAGAGAGACTGCGAAGAGACAGAGAGAGAGAGAGAGAGAGAGAGAGTAGAGAAGAGAGAGAGATGTATATAGAGAGAGAGCAGAGAGAGAGCAGCGAGAGAGACAGAGAGAGACAGAGAGGAGTGAGAAGACAGAGTGAGAGTAGTAAGAGAGAGGAGACAGGAGAGAGAGAGACAGCGAGAGGAGAGAGAGAGGTAGAGAGGAGAGACAACGCAGAGAGAGACGAGAGAGAGAGAGACAGAGTAGAGAGAGAGAAGAGCAGAGGAGAGAGAGAGAGAGACAGAGAGAGGAGAGAGAGAGGAGGAGAGGAGTGAGAGAGGGAAGAGAGGAGAGAGAGAGAGAGAAGAGAGCGAGGATAGAGAGAAGAGAGACGCAGCGAGAGAGGAGGGAGAGAGAGATGTGGCTCGCGACACGAATCGCGCGACAGAGAGATTCAGACTGACAATCGCGAGACGAGAGCTGATCTAGGACTGACAGACAGACAGGAGCAGACTGTCGAGGACAGACGACAGGACAGAGCTTGTATCTAGTGACGAAGACAGGACAGACAGACAGAGACACTCAGACAGAGAGAGAGAGGAAAAGAAGACAGAGAAACAGAGACAGAGACAGACCTAGAGTCCTATACATAGACAGAGAGCAGACAGAGAGAGACAGAGACGAGAGACAGAGAGGACAGAGACGAGAGACAGAGAGAGAAACGAGAGAGAGCAAGAAGAGAGAGAGATAGAGTAGAGAAGAGAAGAGAGAGAGAACAGAGAGCAGAGAGAGAAAGAGAGAGACAGATAGCAGAGACGAGAGAGACAGAGAGAGAGAGGAGAGAGACAGAGAGGAGAGAGAGAGTTAGAGAAGAGAGAGAGAAGAGAGAGAGAGAAGAAGACTGATACAGAGAGAGAAGATACAGGAGAGAGAGCAGAGAGAGAGAGTGAGAGGAAGAGAACGGAAGATAGGAAGAGTAATGAGAGACGAGAAGAGAGAGAGAGAGATAGCTAGAGAGAGAGAGAAGAGATAGAAAAGAGAGAGACCCACAGCACAACACCCAGAGCCCTGAGATAGACGAGAGAGACAGACCTAGGCTCTTAGAGACCAGAAATAGAAAACTGAGACATACCATCGCCAGACCACGAAAGACAGACAGCTGTGCCCAAGAAAAATATTTGCTATAGCGTATATATTACAAGTTTTATCATCATTTAGTTAAATGATCGCGAATATGCAAATATATAATAAACTTAATTTGATAGGTAACACAAGGTCCCCAGTAATAACATATTTAAACACGTTTACACAGAGGTAGATTCAGGTCAAGTCATAATGCATGCTTAATACTAACAAAGGTTCTGCCAGTAAATCAATACTTGCGTATGTATAGATACAGATCAACCTGCGCAGTCCGCACAGGCTAATCCGTGCCGACACACTCCGTTTCTGGGTGGGGGTGTGGGGGGGGGGGGGGGGGGGGGGGGTAGAGGTATAGAGGTAATGGGATTCTTGAAACAGAATATTCACATGAGACGAACAGTGTCTGCGCGTCAATGCCTTAGGCTGATCCGGGTCGATGCTTTACGCAGAGTCCACAAGGTTGGTTTTCTCGTGGGACGGCTCATATGTATAATAAGTGTCTTTAAAGGATCTGTGACTATTGACGAACAGTGTTATATCAACTGACTAGTGATCCAGGAGATCCATCCTTAGGACATGCACGGCCAATTGTTGATTAAGATCAGTCTGCGCGTTCGCGCAGTTAAAACTGTATCTCCTCTGTTTCGCGAATTTAATCACAGACGATTTCCAGAAACTGTAGGCAAAGAAAGTACCCTTGTATGAGACAGCATGAATGCAATAGAAGAGTTTTATTTAGAATTGTTATCATTAAGATTAGGTTGGTTTTCCTTAAGTTTCACTTTTCTTTCAGTGTTTGTGTTCCTCGTTCTCATCCAACTTCTGTTCCCAACGCCGACGACGACAACAACAATGGCACCAATATTGCCGGGGAAATAAAGACCTCAGAGTAACATGGCACAGGTTGGTTCTTTATCGTACTTTGCCGTTTCGTTTAGGGGGAAATGTTATGTATTTTGCCATAAGTTTCAACTTCTGTTCCCAACGCTGCGGACGACGACGACGACAACACCAATGCCAATTATTGTAGGGCCATACAGACACCTACACAATCCTCAGAGTAGCATGGCACAGGTGGGTTCTTTATCGTACTTTGCCGTTTTGTTTAGGGGGACATGTTGTGTATTCGGAAAGCGAGGACTAAGATGAGTATGAAAATAAGCACTCTTTTGCCATAAGTTTCACTGTCAGATAACATAAAACAATAATGTATCATTCAAAAACGAAAAGGAGCGGGTGCTTCAATCCTTATCCCCTTTATTTGAAAGCTAATCATGCAATAAGAATAGTTGCGTCTCGAGCGTATCATATAAGCCGTCCCACGAGAAAACCAACACTATGGACATTGCGTAAAGTATCGACTCGGATCAAGGTTGCAGGGATTGAAACCATCGCTAATGCACACGTTGTAGGATAATGTTACAAGAAGTTGATTTGGCGTTTTCACTAGTGTTTGGTACTCGACACAGGAAAAAAGACATTCGGGCATTTTACGACCATCGTCGATCAAGATCAGTATTACTGTTAGATCATCACTTGCACTGTTCGTGAACACACTGACTCTATTGTTAGAGGTGGTGAACTTTTCGCAACTTTAACCCCCTTTCCCACATACAACAAATCTTCAGCAGACGCCTTTGAAAACATCCTCACACAATTTTGAGAAATCTCCATTAATGGGTGTTTTATTAATAAGTAGTAATGAAAAAGTTGTGGCAAATTGAGAAATTGATCATTATGAGCAATTTCTCCATTTGCTACAATGTTTCCAAAATTCGTCTGCTGCAGATGAGTTAGAATGCGTCTACACGCGGGAAAGGGTTAAACACAACGTCATGTATCGTTTAGAAACGAAAGTTGCGAACAATGTACACAAAGATCAGCCCACACGTTCGTGCCGTGCAATCTTGGTTTCGTCACTCCACTATTCATATATCAATGTTAAAAACAGACTACTCCATTAATGAGCCCGTCCGTGATAAAAGACGCAAGTTGACATTTGTGAAAAGTATGGATACATATCAGCATGTGTATCCGCACAGTCTGTTTAAGATCTACCCTATTCACATGTTACTTACATAAGCTTGTTAGAAGCTTCTGTCTACTTCTGTAGATTCTGAAAAATCTGAGCGGATTACATGGTGATTTGAAAATAAATCCAGCTTGTACCTTTTCTGACGTGCTCATATAAGACAGACATTAACACAAATACTCATTGACGATTCAACCAGAATTAAGGCCACAATTACAGGTTGCCCTACGTTGAAACACAATTGTACATCTACTATTTTTCTTTCCAGATTTAGACAAACCGGGACAACTATCTGGAGTTCAACTTTCATCGCAGGCGTTCAGTCGATCTTATCTTTGTTATTGTTATGACAACTTTACTTTAATAAAACTGTGGTCTAACTGGTTTAAAATGTTTATTTTTTTCGTTTAACACTTTCCAACATAGAAAACATCTACAGAAGACGTATTTGAAAAAACAAAATCTAGGCAAAAACGGGCAAAATCTATACAAACGAAAGGTTTATAAAAGTAAAGATGAAAAACGGTATGGCAAACACATAGTGCTAAAGATGCGTCAACTTACGACTGCATGCAGGAAAGGGTTAGTTTCCAAGCTTGATAAGAACCGACTAATCCATATATCTTAGCCATGTTGCGGGAAATCCAACCTTAGTGTATTTACCATTAGTGTTGATAAAGTTCTGCCCGCATACCGACGCTTTCTGATTCAAATGAAGGTTTCTTGAATACTGACTATTAAGCCAGCAATACAGTGCAGTGACTGTGTCAAACAACTTCTGAAAACATTGTGACAAAAGGAGGAGTTTACCATAATAGCTAAATTTTTATAAAAAAGATAGTTTCCATATTATTCACCTGATTATTTCAATATATTTTGGTGCAGATGTTTTGTATGCGGGAAATGTAAGCTATGAATAAATCAACAAACTAACAATGAGAAGATTTGATGGCCTGATGACAATCCGTTTACACACCATTTAAGATATATTGGCATACAACGTGTAGCATATGTACCATATGCGGATGGTGGAGCCTCTTCTTCATAAATTGCGAATGGTAGAGCCTCTTTTTCATAACTTGCGGATGGTAGAGCCTCTTTTTGATAAATTGCGGATGGTAGAGCCTCTTTTTGTAAATTTGCGGATGGTAGAGCCTCTTTTTGTGAAATTGCGGATGCACAGACAAACCTGAGTCTTCATTGTACGAATATTTATTAACCCTTTCTGACATACAGACGCTTTTTGACGCCTCTGCAGCAGACGACTTTTGAAAACATTGTGATAAAAGTAGAAATTGCTCATAATGATCAATTTCTCCATTTGCCACAATGTTTTCAATTCTTATCAAAAACTAAATTTGTATATAAGAAGATTTTCCATATTTGCCTCACAACCCTAAGCACCAAGGTTGATTGATTGATTGATTGATTGGGGTTTAACGCCGTTTTTAACATTTTCTCTGTCATATCACGGCGGCCAGTTCACCTACTCATGTGTTTCCTGGTTTTCTCACACCAGTACTCCACACAACAATCTTCCCAGGCAACTGGCTGCTTTTCCACATAGACTTAGCTTATTCTGTTTCATGAATAATTACTCAATACCTCTATGGCCCTAAGACGGAATGTGTCGGCCCGGATTAGCCTGCGCAGCCGGATCTGAGTCGATACATTACACAGAGTCCATAATGTTGGTTTTCCCTTGAAACGGCTCATATACGCTGTTCACAATCCAACCTCTACCTTTTATTATTGACGGGTTCTAAAATTATTACTTTATTAAATGTATGAAGGCTCAGACAGTCTATATCAACGAGTCATAACGGTTGGTTGTGCTAGCGCTCTTTTGACATGCACTTCATATTTTGGAATCCCTATCGTATTTAGACGAATATATCAAATAAATTATTATTTTAATTAATAAATTCTTCAATAATGAAATTCTAAAAAAAAGATGCAATCTCACTGAAAGAAGAGAAGGGCGGAACCCTTATTAAAACGAACTGTTCAGGAATCATTACCTCTTCGACCTTGAGATCGGCCCGGATTAGCCTACGCGGACTGATATGGGTCGATACATTACGCAGAGTCCATAATGTTGATTTTCTCGTGAAACAGCTCATTTGACACGTTTACCTTTATAAAACATATAAACACATACAACCGGAAATATTACTTCCGATTGCTGTGGTTATTCAAATCGTTAAATAAATCAATGTAATCGATTATTGAGAAAGGAGCGTTTTTTTTTTTGTATATAAGCTCAAAAGTAAAATTAATTTTATCAAACATCTTTTTTTGATCATCTGAATGAGCGATATTTGAGCACGTAAGTATTTTTGCATTATAAATGATAGAAGAATACAATGACAATGACAATGACAATATTTTATTATCTTAAGGCCATATGCCCATAACAATTATGTTGACATAATATAACATTTTCACACAGCACATGTTCGACAGTTTACCTTGCATGATTTTTAAGATCTGTCTGTATTAAAAGCGTACCTGAATGAAACATTTGGTATCTTAAATATTTTTTATATAAAACCTTGAAAACATTAGTATGATTTGAAAGCTACTGTTGGTTCGTAAACTGAAACATAGCTTTAACTTTTATAATGTTAAATGTCAAAGTTCGAATATATAAATAAATAACTCGCCAAAGTTGGGATATTGTTGTAATATTTAGATATTATTTCGAATAACAAATGGCGTTAATTATTTGCTTGTTATAGATTAAGCTCTCATAAGTTAGAAATTGAATCTTGTCGTTTTTAATGGTATTTCAAGAGAACAGAGGAATTGCAAAATTTGCTCTTCCAACTTAATCTAAAATGAATATCATTTTCTTTTATGTTGACCAAAATATTCAGTTATCAGACAAACTCATCTTGGTAATATACAATGGCCTAATCTTTATAAATTTAACAAATTACTGTCAATTTCAAAACAGAAAGTATTAATAAATCTATGTAGATATATTTCGGAAGTTTTTTCTATTTGCGATGACGTAATAAAGCTTGTTGCTGTTCCCTAACCTATTCTTACTGTGTACCGTTTTCATTGGATATACCAAATATTTTTTATCTGACATGCTGTATAGTTATATATGTATTTACTTTTGTCTAAGCCATATTCTTCTACTTCGTAAATGATCATATACACATGAGCCGTCTCGCGAGAAAACTAACAGTATGGCCTCTGCGTAATGTATCGACCCAGATCAGCCTTCGCAGTCCTCACAGACTGATAAGGGCCGACACATTCTGCTTTATTTGATGGTTGATGGTAGATATAAAGTAATAACACTGTATGAAAGGTATATGTTTATTCGGCCATTTACAGGTTCCGGAAGTAAGTATTCCTATTACAAAATAGTCTCACAACCCTATTGAAAGTAGCATGAACACAGCATCTCTCCCCAACTTAGATAAAACTTTAAATAAAGTTATTAAATCAAAATCAATTCAACTGGTTACATAATCATGCAATCATAGTTTAACAGAGTATCAATTAGTAATGATATTTCTTAATAGATGTAAAATATTTATGGAATACGTGTTGTGAACATAACTGTTAGTTTAGCAATTATCAACATTGTCTCTACACTCGGAGACTGTTCTGATAAAGTAATCCCATTGAAACTTGAAACCATGAATCACAGCGTCATACTATAAACATTCCATTCGTTTGTAGGTGTTATGTTGTTCTAGTGTTCTACAGTTCATACAAAATACACTTTACAAATAGTTCGTTCTGAGTTCCCTATAAATAGTTAGCATGTAAACTTGCGAGTTTGAATAATTAATGAAAATAAACCAAATATGAATCATATCAAATTATAGATGTTTATTTGAGAAATTGCTTCTTATTAGTTCCATGTATCTTGTTGTAAACTTAAGGTGTTTATAAAAGTTAATAGATTTTCACATTTAAATTATTTGTACTTATATAAAACTCGTTCAACATATCATTTGATATGCAGGTTTCAAAAAGGGATTATTGTGCCCTTTCTAAACTCTTGAAACCTTTACACACTTTACGTTACATAATCTCCCAGATATGCTGGTGTTCGTCTTTCCCTCACTGGTCTATTCGGTGTATTTTGACCACTATCGACTTTCTGGTCAAAGTTCATTTGATCGTTTATTTGATCCTCAATTTCGTCATCGTGTTCCACATTATCCTCCCTAAAAGGTTTTAATGTTGACGTAACCTTTTTCATGTACGATGAGTTCCTTGTGACCTGATGTTTGGAGTTTTCTGCAGTTATCATAGGTCCCTTAACATCCGTAACATGGTAAGGTATTGGTTTATATTTTGTTGTTGATTTTGACGGACTTTCGTTTTGCAAGAGCACCTTGTCCCCAACATGTATATTACGTTTTCTCGTGTGAAGTTTGTTATCTTCATAACATTTGGTGTGTGATTTTGACCGATCGTCGTTGCTTCTTGCTAATACGTCAATTTGTTTATACTGTCCTGTTTGTTTAACGACTTCTGGCAAACGTGTAGTAGGCTCTCGCTGAAACATTAGGCGAAAAGGTGTGTAGCCAGTTATTGTATGAGGCGTTGCCCTATATTGACGTAGGAAACGATAAAGTTCCTGCTTCCAACTTTTTCCTTCTACGTATGCTGATTTTACGCACTTCATTAGTGGTTTGTTGAACGCCTCTGCCTGAGCGTTGGCTCTTGGCCACCTAGGTGTTATCTTTCTATGACGGAAACCACAGTAGTTAGCATAATCCGTAAATGCCTTGCTGTTAAATGGGCTGCCATTGTCAGTCTTAATTACCGTTGGCAAACCGAACATTGCCAATATCTTTTCTAGAACTGGTATCACAGTGTTTGATGAAACAGACTTAATTGTCTCAACGATTGGGTATCGTGAATATTCATCGACAATGACAAATAGATAGTCCCCACTTTCCAAAGGTCCACAAAAGTCTGCACTTAAATTCATCCAAGGGCCCAATGGCATTTCCGACATTTTAAGTGGTTCTCTCGGTCTGGGTTCCCTGGAATTTGCTTGACACGCAATACATCCTTGTATAGCTGATTCGATTTCTGTGTTTAAATTTGGAAACCATACTTTCGATCTAATGTAGCTTTTCGTTCGAACGACTCCTTGATGACCTTCATGTCCTAGTTTTATTGCATGCGCTCTTAAAGATGTTGGCATTACTATCTTGTCATTTCGCAACAATACAGTGTCACAGTGCACTGTTAATTCATCTTTCACACTTCGAAATGTCATAAGTTCTTCCATGTCAATGTCAGGATCGTTTACACTTTTCAATTCATGCCATTTTCCAGATTTGGACAGTTCAATGGCCTTTTGAATTGTCTTGTCGTTCAAGGACGCCATTTTTACGGCATCCAACGTCATTGCGTTTGGAATTGCTTGACTTGTTATAAACGATACATATTCCTCCGCTAAATTGCGGTGATCATCTCCTTTTAAAGGATGTCTCGACATATAATCTGATGGGTTGTCCTTCCCTGGCTTGTATATTATATTCATTTTAAAAAGCTGCAAACGCAAACCCCATCTTTCAATTCGTAGCGGTTGTTGTTTCTTTAACCAAATTGTAGTTAACGGTTTGTGATCCGTGATTACCGTAAACAATGGTGCGCCTCTTAAGTACATACCATAGTGCTCGCAAGCCCACACTACAGCTAGAGCTTCCCTCTCTGTTTGGCTATACCGTGATTCTGTTGATGTTAGCGCACGACTCGCATATGCCACCACTTTACCTTCCTGTGTTAATATTCCCGATAAACCCACAGGTGATGCATCCGTTATGACTTCAGTATTCTTTTTTGGATCATAATATGTTATGATTGTGTCCCCTGTTAGAATAGTTTTCAGGTTATCAAATGCCTTTTGCTGAGAATCCGACCATTCCCATGTTGTGTCATTTCTCGTTAATCTTCTAAGCGGTTCCGTCAATGTTGCGTAATTGTTAATGAACCTGGAACAATACGCTGTCATGCCTAAGAAACTCCTTATTTCCGACACATTCGTTGGTTTTTCCATTGATTTGATTGCCTTAACCTTGATTGGATCGGCGGATATTCCTGATCCGCGAAATACTACCCCAAAGAAAGTTATCTCTGTTTTGTTAAATTCACATTTTTTTTTGTTTAGCGTTAACCCGTTTTCGTGGAGGGCGTTAAAAACTTTGTTCAGTGCAATGTCATGTTCTTCCTTACTTTGGCCGTAGACTATGATGTCATCCGATATGTTTTTAGCACCGGCTATTCCTTGTATTACACTGCTTATTGTTTTTTGAAATACTTCGCTTGCGGAGTTTGTCCCAAAATTCAATCGTTTGTATCTATAAATTCCCATGTGTGTAGTGAACGTCGTTATAGATCTAGATTCTTGCTCTAATACTAACTGATTGTATCCCGATTTTAGGTCCAATTTGCTGAATATTGTCGCACCGTTCATATCGTGTATCAATTCATCGATTGTTGGCATAGGGTGCCGTTCTCTTTCAATCGCTTTGTTGGCCTCTCGCATATCGACACATATTCGAATGTCTCCGTTTTTCTTTGGTGGTGTAACGATAGGTGATACCCAAGGTGTTGATTCATTCTTTACTTCCTCTATTACATCATCTTGGAGCATTTTGTGAATTTCATTTTCTACTTTTTGCCTTAAGTGAAAAGGTGTTCGGCGATTCTTTTGTGCCACTGGTTTTATATTTGGATTTATATGTAACTTAACTGTTTGATTTTTTAGTTGTCCAATTCCACTGTAAATTCCAGGATATTTGTGACTTGTATTGTCTTCTGTGTTGACATTCTGTGTTATATGAATGACATTTAAATCCACAGATGTCTCGTATCCTAATAATGTTCCGTAGTTACCTTGAACTAGGTAAAATGTAGCGACAACTATTTTCCCATCCTTTTCGGTCGTCATTTCACAACTTCCTTTCACGTTTAATTTCGGTCCGCCTCCATAGGGCAATAACCTGGGTAAACGTTTTGTCTTTAGTTTTGGCTGCCCAAGACTTTCATATGCTCTGTCATCTATTATATTGACACTAGAACCAGTATCTATAGTTGCAAGTATCTTCTTATTATTTACTGTTACTTGTGTTTTTTTGAGTTTTACTTTTGCCATTAACAGTCTTTATTTTTATGCTATAAGAGAATTCATCTTCTGAATCTGACTGTAAAACCTCTCTTACTGGTTTATTCCGCTGGTGACAACAGCGGCTGAAATGATTCACCTTTTTGCAAAAATTGCAGGTTTTCCCTTTTGCAGGGCACGTCGATGTTTTGTGCGGATATTCGTAACCACAGTTACGGCATGTGTTTGGTTGACCACGTGACATGGGTGTGTCTTTTCTGCCACGTTCTGGTATCTGATTTGCATAGAGTTGCCGGCCACTAGCACTGCCGCGGCCGCGGATTTTCCCACGATTTGACCTACCGCGTGTTTTGTGACTTACTTGATTGACCGTTTTGTCTGGCCCTTCCATAGCTGATGCATGCTTGTCTGACTGTTCCAGAATTCTGCCCATATTTAAAATGTCTTCTAAACCCTTTGTAGGTTCCCTTAACGCTCTCCGTCGTAATTGATTTGACCTACAATTTTGTATCACTTGTTGTAAGATCTCGCCGTCAATGTTAGCAAACTCACAGTTCTTTGCCAGTGTCCGTAGCTCCGTTACAAACCCGTCCAATGTTTGACCCTCATTTTGTTTGTGTAATCTAAAGTTATAAATTTCCATTTGTATGTTTTTCTTAGGAGAGAAATAATCATTAAGAACCTTCTTTGTTGCCGCAAATGTGGTTTCTGTGTCCTTTTTCTCAACGTCGTAGATGTCGTATACTTTTTCCCCAGCGTAATGGAGCAGTAGGGCTCTCTTTTGAGGTGCATCCTCTATTTTCATCCCTGTGAACATATTTTCTAGCCTTGCTAGCCATTTCTCCCACCGTGTCCCAGAGTTGGATTTATCCGTCTCGACGTCAAACGTCGGAAAGTTTGGTAAATTGTTCATTTTACACTGTTAAATGTCTTAATCCATCGATTTAACAATTATCCAATGATCTAAATCCTTTTTTGTTTGTTTATCCTCGTCGCCAAATGCTTTATTTGATGGTTGATGGTAGATATAAAGTAATAACACTGTATGAAAGGTATATGTTTATTCGGCCATTTACAGGTTCCGGAAGTAAGTATTCCTATTACAAAATAGTCTCACAACCCTATTGAAAGTAGCATGAACACAGCACATTCCGTCTCAGGGGAATAGAGGTATAGAGTAATGATTCCTGAAACAGAAAATCCACAGGAGGCGAAGAAAGTCTATCCGGGTAAGCGATCGATACTTTACGCAGAGTCCACAATGTTGGTTTTCTCGCGGTACGGCTCACATTTTGTCGAGATTTGCCAATTAAGGATTGGATTGGTATGAATTGTTAAAGTATTTAAAGTAGACTTGCAGGTTAATATAAATAGAACAAAACGTGTCTTGAGATAAGGGGGTTTACAGCTCTACGGTTTAGCATTAGTCAATGTTTATTGACGTACAAATAATGTGTATACACTTGTGGGTTTTGTCAAAAGATGGCATTTAGATTTAATCAAAACGCTAAAAGCCCTAATGGTATAGGGGCATGTGTAAGTTGAAAATATATGGCATAGATACTATGGACAAACATTGTTGAAACAATAAACAATGACCTTTAAAACAAACCAAACCAAACATTTGTGAAGCAACATATACTGCCTGCCAATAACATATACCTTATTTATCAAAGTTTGACCATTTTCTTGTATAAAAAAATAAATCCGGAAGGACAAAAGATTGACAAAAAACCGAGCAGCGACCCTTAATTAAAATATTTCCAGTTTAGAAATCACTAAAGATCCACAATGTATATTGTAATCATGCTGATAAATGAAAGACAATCGAAAGCATGCTTAAGTTATGTTTCTTTTTGCACTGCACATCTGTAGCTCAGAGTTCCCTATACACTAAGTCTTACATTGATACATTGGACATCTATTGAGACAATAACCTAAGAAATGAAAAAAATGAGTCTACACCTAAAAAACCAGATCAGATTTGTGTTCAAAATATTGTATCGATCTCCTAATCCCAATGTATACGTGTGACGACTTTGAAATGGATCCGCGAAACAGAAACAAAGTTTTGACCCATTAATGCAAACCGTAACGGACAGACGGACGGATGGATGAACACAAAGACGGACAGACAGTCAGTCGCTCCGGACAAAGTACACAGCTTAGGGAAGCACTCATTAACGAACAAGGGCATTTCACGGAACGCATGTGTTGCATGCGAAAGTCATATAATAAGTGAGAACATGGAAAGACAAAAATATACACACTCCAAACGCAGCATGCTAAAGTTATGGTAATGGTGCACTGCAAATCTGTAGGTCATAAGTTACCTACAAACCAAGTTTGAAATGGATACAATGGAAATTAATTGAGACAATCGCTGAACTAAATAAGGAAAAATGGAGATAACTAAAATAAACAGACCAGAGTTATGTACCTAGTACTTTGCCGTTCTCCTTATCACACGGTATAAGTGTGACCACTTTGAAATAAATCTACCATACAGTAACAACGTGTTGACCAATACATGCAATCCATGAAGTATTGATTACAGAAGTCGTACAAGGTTAATTTACAAAAACCTATTTAGACTACATTTCTAGTTTATTTATCAACAGATACATCAAGGACTAGATTACACGTTGACGGACGATGACTCTTCAATTAACGCAAATGCATATGTATACATAATAAATCCTGTCCCAAAATCGCTAGAAGCGCCTCAATTATAAAATAAATAATGACTTTGCAGTTATAACTAGTGTGTATGTTGACATTTTCAGCCAAATTTCTTTCCGACGTTTCACAAAAGTCAATGCGACATGCGTCATTCGTCTTTCACCAATTGGCTAAGTCTATGTGGAAAAGCAGCCAGTTGCTTGGGAAGATTGTTTTGTGGAGTACTGGTGTGAGAAAACAAGGAAATACATTTGTAGGTGAACTGGCCGCCGTGGTATTACTGAGGAAATGTTAAAAAATGCGTTAACCCCAATCAATCAATGTTAACTTATCTCTAATTTGTAGATTTAATTTCTATTTCCTATTTTGAATAGTGATGAAAACATTGTGGAAAAAGACACACTTGCTGATTATCATTCATCTGTTAAGGTGAGTCAAATGTGTCTAAAAGGGGCAACGGTTAAAATAATAACTGTAGACAAATGTTTTCGTTATCTAGGTTATAGAAACAAATTGATTCATGTTTCAAAGCATTGTTTGGAAAGGAGGAATTGCTCATTGTCAGCAGTTGCTCCGTTTGCAAATACACTTTCAACATTTGTATGTAACTAAGTAGCTATAACGGAAACGGTTCAACCCTTTCCCGCTTACAGTCGCTTGTGTACGTATGTGCAGCAGATGGCTGCAAGATTGTTTATCGTGACTTATTTCCTCTTTTTCCACAAAGGTTTCAACTATATATTTTTCCCCTTGATGTAAGGCAACATTGCTCGTTATCATTCATCTCTAGCATGTTATTCCAAATGTGTCGAGTAAAAGAATGTCCATAGTAAAACGTTCAAATATGAAAATAATTAATTTGAAACGTGTTTGAAAGCATTGTGTGAAAAGGAGGAATTGCTTATTGTCAGCAATAGCTCCATTTTCAACAATATTCGAACTGTTATAGTATCACGTAAAGGATTCCGCTTCCATGGGGAGGATGTAACAATTTTTCGCTTACAGATGTGCAGCAGACGACAATCGAAAATATTGTGACAAAAGGAGAAATTTCTTATCGTAGGCAATTTCTACTTTTGCCACAATGGTTTCAACTCCTTTCAATAATTTTATTTACAGTGATTTGCACATTTCTCTATATAAGTCGACTGTTGTAAACTAATGGGGTCACAGCACGATCGACGTTACCTAACACCACTGACATTGAGGTCAATCATAGTTCAGAGTGTGTTTCAAGCGTTGGAACTATTTTGTCTCATTAAATAATGCAAGCGGAGGGTTTTTCGTGATTCGGTCGAACCAATGAAATCGTTGAAAAGGCAGATTATAACCAATCAAAACTCGATTTTGGTGTAGGAATTCAATTTGAGTGGACTGTGGTTGCAGCCGTAATCCGACTTTTCGAAAGCAGCCTGAGTATGAGATAGTGGCGAAACGCCCCTATCCCAAAAACTACATCTGCGAACAAGGCAAACTAGTGGGCCTGTCCAGATGTAATAAGACTTAACCCTTTCCCGCATAAAGCATAGTAAAGGTATAATTATTGCAAAAAGTTGAAAACATTGTGGCAAATCGCTCGTTTTGAGCAATTTCTCATTTTGCCACAATATTTTCAAAATTCGTCTGCTGCAGAGGCGACAGACACGGTCTAATATTATAAATAATATAAATAGTATCTATACTTTCTCAGAAATTGCTTCCGTTCCATAATACAATTGTATTCGTCCAATAAGTATTGTCAACACGTTTGTCAATACTACACTAATACAATAATACAATAATACAGAAAGACTAGTATGTTTGTGCCATGGGCTTCACCAATTGCAAGAATTAAGCAGAATAAGTGTAAGTGCAGCTTTTCCGTCCTGACTAGCTTTCACGTAACTTGAGATGGATTTCACGTGTTATTGCATATTTTAAATGTTTATTTAACGCAGTCCGGTGTTTTCAAATGAATAACTGTGTTTGCTGCTGATGCGTCATAAGATGGCTGTCTGTATATAAGAAAGGAAAGGGTTCATATGCGTGTTATCTGTTGCATGTAACGCGAAGCCTAGACCTTTGGTATTCTGTTTCGTTAAAACTAAATACGGGCTTTAAGGCGCAGCAGTGCGTTCAGTAACAATTAAGCTAGATTACAGAAGCTATCCTAGTCATAACAAGCGTCATTAACTCGGTACCAGCAGTCAGAGGGTTAAAACCGTCGTGATTTGAAATCGTTCATAATCTTGTAATATAATTAAATATAAAATGAGTCTATAAGCGTTGACGCCTGATGGTTAATCTTATACACCGTGGTATATATTACTGTATCACATAAAGCCCTCTCTGGGAGTGTCAAAATCCCATTGCATAAACTCATATGACACTACTAGTTTGGGTTCCAGTCTTACGCTCAAGTCTTTGTTACAACGCGCTCCCAAACTAGGAAAATAACGTCACGTCAGCGATTTACCGTTATAAAGTTAGTCACTTTGGCGCTAAAATTTGCAAATTTCATGGACATTCTTTCGAAATACGCCTCATTAATCACTTTATGTAATAAAAAGAATATCTCATTCGTGTTTATGTATTATCACTTTTAATAAACTCTTTAACTAAGCTGAATATGACGCTCGCCAAGAGCTCGCAGCATATTTTCTTAGTAAACTAGTTTATTAAAAGGAATAATAAATGAGCACTCATGAAATATCCTCTATTTAGTTAAAAGTCCAACGCATAAATGGCACTATTTGTGATAAGACTTACATAGTTTTCGTAAAGTTTTAAAATAGAGAAAAGTAAACATTTAAACGAAAGGGTTTTGTCAAGGTTTTTCACGATGATGAAACTATTACGTATATAAAACACCAGACGTATACGATTAAGTATTGTTTCGATCATTAAGTATACAACAAAATCCGTTATAAGTAATAAGAAATTCATTAAATGGTTTATTTTAGTAACAAAATATACTTAATTAGATTTATGCCGGAAAGTGTAAATATAAAAAAGACAAGTTAACAATTTTTGCAACAAAGAAACGATTTTTTTTTCACCATAAAACTTCACATATCAACTGGCTATAGCCAGATTCGGTCTTCTGAGAATCTTCAATTAACGCAATAAGGATAATTTGATTTATTTCTCATTGGGGAAGTTTGGTTTCGTAAATTAAATAATTTCCCCGAAATACAATTTATCATTCTTCGACATTTTAACAGAACAGAGGAGAATATAGTTTTCTATTCAACTTAAACGTCTATGTACATAGCTCACGGTTGAAACACACACATATGAGCCGTCCCGCGAGGAAACAAACACTGTAGACTCTGCGTAAAGTATCGACTCGGATCAGCCTAAGCATGCCGCGCAACCTAACCCGGACAGACACTTTTCGCCACCTGTGGATTTTCTGTTTCAGGAATCATTACTCTATACCTCTATCCCCCTGAGACGGAATATGTCGGCCCGGATCAGTCTGCGCGGACTGCGCAGGTTGATCTGGTTCGATATATTACGCAAAGGCCAATATGTTGGTTTTCTCGCGGGACGGCTCATGTGTGGTTGTATGTATGGTGTGTATTACGCCGCTGTCAACACGTTTTCATTTATATCACATCGTTACCAGTACTACTTGTCTATGAATCCTGACATCAGCGAGTCCCTCGTTATTCTTAATACACAACAATGTGCGCCAAGTAGGGAAAGCCATCACCTACACTACATACATAAATGGGTAAGATAATTATAATTCTGGAGAAATAGTTTTTAATTACACCTAAATATAATTTTAAAATATATCTGTTTTAGTATGCACTTACTTTGTTCGAAAAAGCCTAAACATAACCAACATATTTCTATATTTCGAAAAGCATAAAATATCCAAATAGCTAATCTGTTCCCGATGTTAATTTAATACATCGAAAAGTATTTATAGTAATTGGCAGACACTGGATGCAGCCAAATGTAATGAAATCTTGCATTCCGAAAGATATGTCTTACCTTACTTGACCAGTTAACAAAAGTTATATTTAACCCAAAGCCTACGTTCTGAGAATACACCTTTAGTAACAGTGAATTTATTGTCTTTGTAAATTCAATTTGTCTTAACAATGATATATAGGCCTATGGTGCCGCGTATCACTTATAATTCGAATTGGTTATATGTATGATTCGTTATACATATTTCACTTTAATTAACCATTTACTTACTTACTTACTTATTGTACTGGTTAAGTTTCCAGATGCAGACATCGAAACATGATTAATATAAGCTTAAAGCTTGTTTCGCAATCGATGTAAAATAAATAAGTTTAAATTTAAATTTAAATTTACTTATTGATCTAGTCATCAATATATAAAACAGTGTTATTATCTCCTTTGGCTCTGAATTTAAATTAAGTCAGTTTCAGTATTGACGTAAAGGTGTGCATATCAATGGGGTTCACCCTTTCCAAAATGAGACAAATTTGTAGCACACGACTTGAAAACATATTGACAAACTCCTTAAATATCTCCATATATGAAGATACAAGAGAAAGTTGATGCAAGGCATCAATGTCGCCGGAAAAGACTGCATTGATTTATTTTTTAACACACATGTAGTCTTGACTTTCATTAGTCTAAACATACACATAATGTTTTCATAAGGATTAATTCCAGGATTTTTGAAATTCCACATAGATCTACAAATTTCAGGATTTCTTTTGGTCAGGATTTTGGATGTTTTGTATTTGTCAAAAAACAAAACAAATTAATACATTTGGGATTT
>JASEVX010000785.1:0-47817 GCA_031761405.1 Serripes groenlandicus | reverse complement strand
CTAGTCCTTCTAACCATCTAGAATCGAGCATTTTTAAGTTTGAGCATGTTGCAACTATCAGACTGTTTGTCTTGATGATATCTAGGTCAAGATCAAATATTAGTCATTTGTGTTCAAAATCTAGGTCACTAGACCAACATGAAGGACAATCTTGTTAACACTGTAGAAGGCGCATTCGTTGCTTCTGCACCTTCACATTTTGTCAGAATGTTTTCCTAATATAGCTAGGCCAAGTTCGAATATTGGTCATATTGGGTTAACATTCTTTGAACAAGTTGGATCTTTATCAGGGATGTTTGTCTTGATGACATCTAGTCCATATTGTAATATGAGTCATATTAGGTAAAGCAAAATAGGTCACTAGGCCAAATGGAGTAAAATTTTGTTAACACTCTGGAAGTTGCATTTTGAATCTTCGTTAGAATGTGATTTGCATTAGAAATCAAATTGCATAATTCAGGTGAGCGATCTAGGGCCATAATGGCCCTCTTGTTTAATAACGTATGTCAAACCTTAAATAATATCATCTACAATCAGAACGCATTTACACTCGCGCTGGATTGTTACTTAAAAACAAGAGGGCCATGAGGCCCCGGAATCGCTCACCTGAGAATGGGCTATTTAAGAATTAACTCTTTCAGCGCCAATGGCAATATCATCAATATAAACTTTCTGACAAAATTTCAAGCTGCTCAAGTCAAAAATGCTATCTCTATAGTGTTAACTAGATTGTTCTACACTTTGGCCTAGAGACATAGTTGTTGAACTGAACTGACCCATATTCGAACAAAGCCTAGATATCATAAAGTCAAATATTCTGACAAAGTTTCAACATGCTCAAGACAAAAATGCGGCTTCCATAGTGTTAACAAGATTGTTCTTCAATTTGGCTTATTGACCTAAAATTTGACCTGATATGACCCATATTCAAACCTGGCCTAGATATCATCTTAGAACTTACTAACAAAGTTTCAATCTGCTGAAGTAAAACATTTGATCTATATAGTGTTAATCAGATTTTCCTTAAATTTGACCTAGTGACCTAGTTTTTGAAATGACATGACCTATATTCGAACTTGTCCTAGATATAACTAAGACAAACATTCTGACAAAGTTTCAACATGGTCAAGTTTAAAATGATGCTTCCAGAGTGTAACAACATTTTCCTTAAACTTGACCTAGTGACCTAGTTTTTTGACCCTACATGACATTTATTCGAACTTGGCCTACTAATTACTAATTAAAACATTTTGACAAAGTTTCGACATGCTCAAGCTAAAAATCTGGCAGAGTGTTAACAATATTTTCCTTAAATTTAGCCTAGTGACTTAGTTTTTGACCTTACATGACCCTTATTCGACCGTAACCTAGATATCACTGAGACAATATTCTTACAAAGTTTCAACATACTCAAGCAAAAGATGTGGCTTCCAGAGTGTTAACAAGTTTTTCGTTAAATTTGACCTAGTGACCTAGTTTTTAACCTGACAAGACCTATATTCGAGTTTGGCCTAGATATTATCAAGACAAACTTTCTGACAAGTTTCAACATACTCAAGTTAAAAAAACTGCTTTCAGAGTGTTAACACGATTTTCCTTCAATTTGGCCTAGTGATCTAGTTTTTGACCCGACATGACCCAGTTTCGATCTTGGGCTAGATGTGATGGAGATATATGTTCTGATAAACTTTCATTAAAAATAAATGCAAAATGTTGCCTCTAGAGTGTTAACAAGCAAATGTTGACGACGGACAAAAGGCGATCACAAAAACTCACCTTGACCACTTTGTGCTCTGGTGAGCTAAAAACTCAGGATCAGACTGACAACTCACATTGTTTAATGTATTTTTTCTAAATCATTTTCCACTTTTATCGTTAGAAAAATTTCCGCTTTTGTTTTGGCATGACGCCTTTAACATTTTCTACTGCACATTTGCTTTATAAACGTGTTAAATCTCCCTATTTTAGGCCTGCGCATATCATTCACAAACTAATTGTTTAGTAAAAACAAAGTAAGATCAAGAAGAAGAAAAAAACGTTGAATCGAGCAAAGATGCATCTTGCAAGAGTATACCTCACGAAATACCTTGCAAACCTTATCTGTAGACCTGATTTATACCGATAGTGAAGAACAATCATATTTTCAACAAATGTGTTCGATTTTTCTTCTTGAATTACGTCAACTTGAAAGTCAAATATATCTGTTATGATAAAAAGTGTGCTCACTTTGGAAACGTTTTAAATATACGTTCACAAAACCTTGAATAAGGAAATACGCCTATTGTGAAATGGAACTGTTTCAGTATTCGGATCAACCTCATTTCGGATACCGAAATTAGATTCGGCTAACGAATATTCGAATTTTGTTTCATGTATACCTCCCCATCCTTAGTCTATATTATTTGCTATCCATTCATTAATTATGTGAACCTTTATGTAACGGGGTTACATATTGTTTTTTTCTCGTGTTGTCTGTCTGTCTCTCTGTCCGTCACAAATCGTGTCCCCTCCAACAATTTTGATCCGTTATAAGGAGTTTTAAATAACTCACGAAGTGCATATTACAACCAGCTTGGTTTAATGCAATGTCGCAACTAGAGTTCACATTTTATATGACTATATATCGTGTCCGCTCCGTAACTGTTCAAGCAGTTGAAGGATTTTGAAAGTTTGCAGTGTGCAAGTTGCAAGTAGCTTGATTGTAGGTCAAGGTCACAATAAGTGGTCAAAGGTCATATGATTTTATTTGACATAACTCACCACAAATGCTCACAATATTAAAACAATGTGCATCTCGTTTTAATGTCAAGGTCATACCAAGGGGTCGAACTTCATATAACGTTATTTCATTTCTGTTCGACTTGTCTTATATTTCTTAAAGGATTTTGAAATAATTTCATTATGTTTTGGTTTCAAAAACAACATCTAGTATTTAGTATAAACTTGTCCATTAATACGTAAGAGACTGACGCATTTCGACGCCTTTGCCACAGGCGACTTTGATTACATTGTGACAAAAGGTGAAATAGCTTATCATTATAAAACAAATATGCCATTAGTACGCGGTTGAACAGTAGATTATGCAACGAGTACAAATGCTGTTCATCTGATTGGGATGTTGCTAAGCACGAAAAGGATTCGTTTTAAAGAAGATATCGTTCTTCATATAGTCAAAATGACTTTATAAACTACCAAATTTCTCGTAACGGGTTTAAAGCTTGATGTCGTAATAAAAAAATCATTTTCATTCTCAGAAAAGACATTCTCTTATAAGTTTAAGTAAATACACCAAAGGAGTTTTGGTCAATGGTAAAGGGCATATACTCGACAAATAATACAGCAAATACATGTACAATATCTAGTAATTAGTGGCTCGTATATTTTGAATCTTAACTCTTTTAAATCAACAATGATTTTAGTATTCTTGAAGAATATAATCCAATTTATAATATTGTGCACCACAAACTGGATTCAGGACCGGATATTCTGCGATTGATAATATCTTCTGTCTCCAGAGCAAGGTTCAAAGTATATATCTAAGCCTCGTGTAGATTTTGTGTACTTTATGTCGATTTCCAAAAGGCTTACATGTCTCATCGTAAGTGGTATGACTAAAATTCCTCAAGTTATTAGATCGATGTTCAAATATAAAGGCGCATGTAAACATGGACTTAAATTTTACGTCTTCTATGTTATGTTACATTGGATTGAAACAAGGTGACTTAAGTTTTCCTAGTATTATTAATATATACATAAATGAATTGTGTTTTTATATTAAACTATACTGTTACTCGCGTATTTTCGTTTACAAATGATATTCTCGATCCTGCCGTCAATTTGCAAAACCAATTACATACCATAGATAAATTGTTTACAGAAACAGATATGGTAGTCAACCTTAAAAAAGTCTGAACAAATTAGAAATGGACGTCCAAGAAGAGTGTATGAACGTTGGGTTTATAGGGTGAACATATAAAAGTAACTTTAACATATAAATATATGGGTTTACCTTTTACACCAAAGTTTTCTTGACATTCATCAATAACAAAATTTGCAGCACAGGCCATATGTTGCACACTGATTAATTCATTCTTCCAGATGTGATTTGTACAAAAAAACAACTGCAGACGGCTTTCGAAAACATTGTAGGAAAAGAAAACGATACTCAAACAAACAATAAATGCGACAAGTACTCAAATTCCGATTCCTATTATGATAAAGTTGACATATGACACCAAGACTACAATACTGTGTTTGGATTTCATGATAGTGAAAAAGGAGATGTTTTTAAATATCCAAGATGGGATCGAAGGAATCCATTCAACAAATATGATATCTAATAACAACTTTATAACAGATTAAATGTGTTTTTATCCATTGGGTAAAAATCCTAGGTGGTAATTATCCCGTGAGGTAAAGATCTTATGGGTGTTATTATCCTACGTGATCGAGGATGAATTTCATGCCTTTTTTATGTTTTAAAAGTTTAAAAATATAAGAGATTCGTATCGATGTGGTTTAATGCTTTACCAAGCTTACAGAACTTGTATTGACTCCTTTAAAACGAAAATCCGATAGTTATTGAAACAATATCCCTTTATGTTTCAAAGCTTTTTGAAGAAATAAGATTATGCACATTACTACATTGTAATTTTTATGTAATATTATATGAGTGTATTGTGGGCCAGAAGCCTATATTACATAAATAAACTATTGTTATTATGAATTTTCAAATATATCCAATATAGTTTCAGTTTTCAAAGCCGTCTAATTCACACTTATATGATGTAGGAAAGGGTTGAAATTCAACCATTATCACATTACAGTGTCCTTATCAAAATATACAACTTACACATTGTTCCTCTTTCATAAATGATACATTAAAAACTGACATATATAATTAGTGTACAGATTGAATTTAATTTAGATAATTAAACTCTGTGTGGAGTTTCGCGGAATTGTCTATTTACATAACATTATATCTGTTTGACATTATATCTATTCAAAGGGCCGGAATGCAAGAAACAACGTCGTGCACTTAAGAAGTCAACAATTGACAGCCCATGATTTTAAATACTACTGCGACAACTTTATTGACATCGTAAAGCAAATCGGGACAGACAAGGCAGAATTTGTGAGGAAGATTGAGCAGGTAAAAATGTTGTAACACTTTGAAACACACCAATGTAAATCTAATGATCGAAACTTTAAAAATGTAAGGCGATTATAATATTTATGAGTGTGTACTCATATATAAGTCGTTCAGAAACTTCAAGAATGTGTGTTTGACAAAATGGCGAATAAAGATGACAACTATCAGACTGTGTACAGGGGCAGATTTATGAGATTTCATCCGGGAGATTGATTTTGTGGCGTAGTACATCTATTATCTAACACTTGCATCAAACGTTTAAGTACACACACAAAGAAATTAAACTCATTTTAGAAATTTGTCGCAAATTAAGTGACAATGATTGAACTTTAATTGCCAAATTCGAACGGTGTCTTGAATCATCATTGAATTTCCATTCATCTCTGCAAACTTAAGGATAGATTTGCTTGGATCTTAAGTAATGTAGACCAGTATTTGTTATGAATTTCCATGATATACATGCTAATCAAGCAAAGCATTTTCAAAAAAGGCGCCTACGGATTGTTTAGGCACCTTGCAACAGATAAAGTTTTAAATTATTAAAAATGATTATATCCATCAAAAGTTAAAAGTAAATAATGTTTTTTACCCTTATGAACATTTTGTTTAAAGGTCAGAGATACACCATTATCAATCACTACAGAGAATATTGTAAAGCTTAAAGAAGATGCAGCAAGATATCTTGGGTTGAAAGAAGCTCTAATTGAAGAAATGAAGCAGGAATGGAGGAACGATGCAGAGCGAATTGTGAAGGAAGAAATAAAAAAGGGTATCAGAACATTGTATTCATTTTATTTAATGTTTATTTGGTATGAAAGTATTAAAAAGGAAGATGCTCTTAGACAGAACCCCGTTTTCTAATACAATGGTCCCGAGATTGATTATATTGGGATCAGCTGATGGGTCCCATACCATGATGCAGATACTGGTTACCTAATACGTAACGACAGACGTTTTTGTTTCATAACATCTGTCCTTATCACAATACAAATATTAGAACCCCATTTAAACGTAGAAATATTCTAACATGTAGGTAAAAAAGACGTCATGACGTCGCAAATGACGTTAATCACTGTTGTCTGTTTTGCTAGATAATTGTGTGATGAAATTGTCACGTTATCTATTATTAAAGCTTATCGCACAAAACACTGCTTAGACAAAATAGAGTTATGCATCCTGATGAAGAGTTAAACAGGAAATATATTCAACGAATTTATTTGTTCAATAAATGGTAGAAGATAAAGAATTGCTTGATGACCAGCATCAGGTCAAGGTTTAGAGACTATATAACTGGACAAAAGAAGTATCGATAAAACTTTCAAATAAACGGTTTGCAAGATTTTATACGATGTCACCAATGCTGCTAATTTAACTTATTTTTAGCATAACAGTAGGATAGGTTATTTTATTTGTATGGGAAAAACTATAAGGAAAGAGTCCCGACACAATAGTTTCCCATATAGATGCACTATCCTTTCTATTGTATAAGTGTGATATTGGCAGATTAGAATTTGTCATTTTGTGTGTTTTAAACATTTCGAGCATTTAGAAAATTAACTATTGTTTTGATTAATTAACATTTACTATTTATCGCGCAATTATTTCCATTCCAATGATTTCTAGAGTCGTGAAAAATACTAACCTACGAACCAACCTTTTTGTTTCCCATTTGGTTTCCACTCGAAATTGAATCGTCGACAATATGATGTGTAACGATTTTTCTTACAAGGAATTTTATTAAGAACCCGTGTTTTATCTTATTCTGGCATTTGCGTTCTTTAGTACGATTTAGATGCCCCCTTTTAACCGCTCAGTAAGTTCAGTTAAGCGAACACACATCTTCTATTCTGTATTGAAAAACTTCACTTTGGAGGATGACAAACATAAATCTGAAGACCTACCTTTAAATCAATCATTTACTTGTTCAGCCTATCAGTTATGAAATCCCTCTTTGTGTGTTCATGTGTGATTGAGATACACTTATGATAGATCTTCAACGACAGTCAAAACAACTTTATAGCGTATGTCCTTACACTCGAGCAATATAATTGATCTACACGTCACATTATTTCGTCAGAAACTATGTAGGTTTTTACAAACACAGCTAACACTATAAATATATCTGATTCGGTTGTTTGTATGTCTATCGAATTTTTACTTCGTGGCATCTACAAAAGATGTACCAAACACTGACCTACGAACAGTATAAGCACAGTTTGTTCCAAGGACTATTACAGACTGGAACCTCCTTCCTCCTGACCTGCCGCAGATCACGTTTGTAGACGGATTCAAGTCCCGTCTTCAGTCATACAAAGCCTAAACGAACACAGATGTTTTTATTTCATTTTTATTTGTAAATATGCCTAATTGGTGGTTTAAACAAATTTGATGTCGTCACTTGCCTGCGATGCACTAAGCCCTAGCAAGTAACAAAGTAGAAGTAGAAGTTAACTGGTCTCTAAATCATCAAATTTTGGATGAGAGCGCTTTGTAACGTTACTGTATATAAATAGTTCCGTCCTTAGCAGCACGTGAAAAGAGTGCAATACCGATGCGCGCAATATCGATCCGTGCAATATCACCGAATACTGCATATTTTTTAACAAATGGAAAATAGAAGGAAAAATATCAAAGTATACAATAAATTGTAATATGCATTTTATTTATAGACATATAAACGTTTTGTTTGATTATTAACACATATTTATCATCTTTAGTGTCCTCTCATAATATAAATATCAATTTATTTATATTACTAATAAATGTGTTCCTTGTTCTTTTTATTTGAACAATGGCATTGTCATTTCTCTGCAGAGAGTTTATTACCACACAGGTTTCTAATAGCATGAATTTCCCCTAGTATCTAACATTCTTATGTTTTACATGAACATTTTAAAACAAAAAAGTACTTCATCCGAAAACAAAAAAGTATTAATAGTGTGACAACTATATCAAAAATGACATACTTCTTTCTATGTTTTTATATTATAAATGTTGCATACTGGAATATTGGAATATTGAGTCAGTTTATAACAACTGTATATGGAGTATGTTTAAATAGTATTTGGCAATTTAAAACCACGTCACAACATATAAAACTACGTATTCAAAAAGGGATTATTTCCTTGGGTCTTCTCATTCCGGAACAGTGACTGACTTGAGTCAAGTGAAAGTGAGAGGAAGGTCCTCGTCGATTGGTTGGGGTGTTTTTCCTTCCAAAGCTAATATACGTATGGACACTTCTTGTTCAGTAAAAACGAATGTTCACGATGTTGTGTACAATATTTTGAATTCTAATTTCTGTGATTTTTATCAGTTGTTATGAATTTTCAACAAAGTCTGACACTTTTTTGTTTTAAGTCAAATAAATGGTCTGCATGACATCTCCGTTACGTTTGAACATGGTTCATGTTGGGGTCAATCACAAGCTAACTATGTAGGTCAAATTAAAAAAAATGTTATTACTCAAAATGTCACAATTGTCATCAATCTTCATGCAATCTTTTCAAAATAGTTGTTCCAATATAATCTTGACAAGATAGTTTGAGTATGAGTCATGTTGGATGAAAGACAAGGTCACTACCCTAAATAATGGCACATTCTTATGGACACTGTGACACTATAAAATCGGTCAGATCAAAATCATGTTTAGCTCGTAGCCATACATGTACCTAGTACTTACGCAAACGATAGTGCTCTTATTAAAATTTAGGTTCCATCATTTAAGGTAGGAATGATCTGCATTTATTTGTCCACATATGCTTTCAAACCTTTAACTTCCAGTTTGTCAATCGAACTTGCTTCAAAAGTCAATCTCTTGTACTTCGAGTTTTACTGACACACTACCTTTTATAACCATGATACAAGGTAAAACAGTTTTTCTGTATTCAAGAATTTATTGCCAGAACACTTAACATAGCAGGGCGTAAAGTCGATAAGGATATTTGCCTGTTGATGTTGATTTTGAGATACAAAGCTTGTACACATTAACATCAATCGTAAGCACGTGTCGATTAAAATCTAAATTATATCTTGTATATGACTTTTTTCATGATGGGTTTTACTCTAAATCATTCATTTAGAAGTGAAACCTGCCTAATGCTCCAGTCTCTGCTAAACACAAAAAGTACTCATACTTCATCTTTTAACTGTATATCTATCTGGACCTATAACTCAGGATCATGTTGTAAGTGTTTGTTTTCATCTTATGATTACATTGATTATTCTTATCCGGTTCAGTGCCGTCATGGTTGAACGATTCTTGTTTAAATGTACTTTATTTATTTCCACATGTGGCATCAAATATTCGTCTTGTTTGATTTATAGTTACAGGGAAAAGCCTGATACCCAGCTTTATCGACGTATGTAAAGAGTCTTTTTGCAGACTTATCACAGAACACATCCAACGTCAGAAACCCGAACGTACCAGCAAAGATGATTTGACGGTTGAGAAATTCTTCGAACGCCTCGAAAAGCAACCAGATACGAAGTATTTTTCAGAACGTCACAGACAAATGCTCTTCCCTTTATTCGGCCTTAGGTTGGACATTAGTCAGTGGGATATATACCTTTACGATTTTGTATTAAACAGTGCCTTACAACCAGCAGTAGATAGGAAGACTCTTTCATTTATGAAAGATGCAAAGATGTTACGTGATAGTTTGCTAGCTAATCCTTCTAGAGTTGTCAAATCCGTACTTTCAAATCTTTGTGAATATTTAGATAATCCGTAGAAAGATAATGTATTGCTGATATTCGAAAGACAACCCACACAGGCCGACATGGTGCATGCGAATAACGAACTAAATACTTGGAGAATAGATGAAGGTAAGTTTACACCCTCCCCCTTTGAAAACGATTTTTACCATTTACGGTTTGCAAAGTCGATATACAAGAATTATCAAATATATTGCGAGGCACTTGTGTAAAGGTTTGACAAAAAAATGATACGTCAAACTAGGCAATAGTAACACATCAATAGGCCTCATCGATACAGTACCTATTTATTCAACAGGAAAATGCCTCCATGTCATTGACACCTTTCCCCCAATTGAAGTCAATAGATATGCATGAATGTTATTGATATTGACAATACATTCGAAAACGAAAGCGCAGGTGGAAACTTTCTCAGAAAATGCGTATTGATGCTATCTAGGAATGGTTCAAATATGGGTCTTGTCGTGCCAAAAACAACGTTACTAGGCAAATAAATATGGATACCCTCTCTCTGGAAAACTTGTCGCATGATCGTCTTGATGATGTTTAGGCTAATTTCAAATATGTCATGTCGGATTAAACACTTGAAATAAGAAAAATCTAACATACATGTTCAAAAAGGGACATTCAGTTGGCAAATCGCATGTCCGATGTATGTGTCTGTCACGAAACCCTATTGGGCCGAAGCGTTAGATTTTATTTACATTTTGCCGGGTTACGGTTAGAGTTTCCGTTCGTGTTTGAAACGCTAGTAAAGCCAAGAAAAACGTGCAGACTCGGAGTAATTTGCTGAGTCATAATCCTTTTACTGTAACCGGAAAATATCATAGCGAGAAACGACCCGATGACAGGTCGTAGTTTTATTAACAATTGGACTGACTCCAAGTGAGGAATTATAGTATGACAAGAGATCTTTGTAGTTTGGAACGTCCATGTTATTTCCATTTTCATTCGAAATGTCAACTAATTCAAAAGGTTTCGTTAAATCGCTTACACCTAAGCTTGGGGGATTCTCAAGGATATTAAACTGCCCTATACCATTCAGGAAAGGTGACATCTCATGCATCCAGATATAAGAAAATCCCATGCAGTGCCGTTTTCAATATTCACTAAAAAAAAATGCGAAATAAGTATGGTTAAAAATTACCCTTGGCTTATATATGAAGTAAAAACAAACAGTTATTAGAATACACAACCCAAAAGGAAAATGTGTACCATGAAAACAGAGTTTTTTAAAAGAGATTCTTGTTCTATCAATATGACAAGAGATACCGATAGTAGTGCAAATCTATTATGTCAGTTCCATAAGGTGTATGGACATACACTGAATTCGTGTAGAACATTTAGGAACAGGCCCTTTCAGGTTAACAAGAAATTCATAAGGGGCAATGATATATAGCGGGAAGAATTTAACGCTTTCCAATATTTCAGACAATAATTCAAAGAACTTACCGCCTGTACCAAAATTTGTGGAACCATAAAAGGAGGATCATCATGTGCAAAAATAGTCCTTGTTAACATCTATCCTAAAAATTACCCAGAACACAAATTTAACATGTACGCATTGTTAAATGACTAAAGTAATAGGTAACTGGTTAAACAATAATTCTTTAACATTTTCAATGGAAAGTTTGAAGAAGTTAGTTATAGTCTGTCTTCATGTACAGTTAAGATCGATACACGTGGTCAGCGAGCGACAGACTTTAATGTTGAAAATGTACATGGTATCGGATCACATGAAGTTCCACCACCTACAGAGTGTACTGTAATTCCTTACATAAGGGATGAAATACCTTCTCCAGAAGGCGCCCGAGCCTATTCCCATCTGTATGACTTTGCTGATAGTATTCCGGAGTTTGATGACAATGCTCGTTTGCTATTGCTCATTGGGAGAGCTCTCACAGAAGCCCATTACGTCCTTAAATAGAGACTCGGACCTAAAGGACGCCCATTCGCTCAGGAATACAGTCTAGGATCGGTCATCATTGGTGAAACATTCTTGATTAGGTGCATACCCCAGATACAGTCAGTGCTTACAAAACATATGTTCATAACGGTAACAGAGCATCAATATTTTCACCATGTGAATACAAACTCTTCATAAAGGACTGCACAGACATGGCAGATGGGTGCCTTCCAGGCATTTTTATACGCACCCCAGAAGACGACAAAAAGGTGTGTCCATAGAAGATAAAGAGTTTCTTGTTATAATGAACAATGAGTTCACCAGCTCTCCAGATGGAAAATGGGCTGCACCGCTACCATTTCGCACTCCGAGACAACGACTACCCAATAACAGAAAACAAGCTATTAGAAGAGCGTACTCTTTACAGGCATCACTGCAGAATAATCCGGAAAAACATTTTCTTTATTTCATGACTCCAATATTTGAGAATGGTTATGCTGAGCCAGCACATCCATAACAAGCGAATGAAGAATGCTGGTACCTACCAATTTTCGGTGTATATCACACAAAGAAAAAAGGACAAATCCGAATTTGCTTTATTTATCTGCACGGTATCAAGGAGTATCGCTCAATTCAGAACTCTTGCAAGCGCCTGACTTAATAAATAGCTTCTTTTTTATGCGATTCAGAAGGAAACCAGTAGCTGTAATGGCAGATATATGTAGCATATGTTCTTCCAGTTTAATGTTTAAGAGAAACACATGAACTTCTTACGCTTCATATGGTATATAACTATAACGTTAACGATTTAAACTCTGATTTGATGGACTACAAATGTGTTCTCATGTTTTGGGGAACTCGACATATATTGCCTCATATCGACTGAAGAAGACAGTTGAGGAAATGAAACCAATTTATGGCCATGACGTCAGATAATTTGTTCAGAAAGATGTTTATGGGGATGACGGCCTTTCTTCTTTTCCAGAGGCTTCCACTGCTATAGATGTGCTAACCCGTACTTAAAAGACCTTAGTGCAAGGAGGCAATCTACGTCTACATAAGATTGCTTCAAATGACAAATAAGTTATGAAAGCCAATTCCCAGAGAAAACTTGGCTAAGGACCTTCAAGACATCAGCAAAGGTTCGGAGACACTTCCAACTCAAAGAAGTCTAGATATAAACTGGTACCTTAATACAGATTGTTTCACTGAATCAGTGTTCAAGGATAAAAAGCCACTTACTCGCAGAGGAGTTATCTCGACTGTGAACTAATTATATGATCCCCTTGGTTTTGTCGCACCAGTTATTAACCCTGGAAAAATACTCATGCGGAACCTTATTCAAGAGACCATATATCGGGATCAATCACTGCCTACAGGTAAAACGTTGGAGTGGATTGAATGGAATAAATCAATTAAACGACTTAGAGCAATTCAGTATACCGCGCATGTATTTGCCTTTTTCGACACAAATCGATTAACGGAAAATCCATATTTTCTCCGAAGCTTCAGAGAAAACTATTTCAGCTGTGGTATTCATGAGAGCAGTTAACGACAAATATGAAGAGAAGATTGGTTTCGTACTTGGTCAATCTAAGGTGGCAGCAAGGATTGGTCACACTATGCCGAGACTTCAACATTGCGCAGCTATGTTGGCTGTAGAGATAGGGGAGAACAATTTCAGAACAGTTAGGCTTTCCTATAGGACAAATGAAATGAAATTCTATACAGAGAATAGAGTAGTACTTTGCTATTTAAATAATAAGACGTTTTTATATTTACGTACATAATCGTATATCCAGAACTCTAAAGTCAACAGTCAACGACAGTGGTATTATGTGGTTACAGATGACAATCCGGCTGACAAAGGGACACAACCATTTCCAGCACATTCATTACTGAATGGTAAGTGGTTAAATGGTCCAGATTTCTTAAAATCACAGGCGCCATTCAGTTCTGAAACCCATGATTTACTGTTTCAAGATAAAGACACAGAGAGATAAGACCTATTGTACAATGTTTGAAAACAGGGTCAGATCCTGTTTAGAGACCTAATTGAAACTGTTTCAAACGTGTTAAAAACTGGAAAATATTGATCAAGGTTATTGCCTTACACAAGGTCAAAGCTCGTTATTTAAAGGTCAAGGACAGCAGCATTGTATCTGAAGCAAGTAGAGCTGAGTTTTATCAAGAAGCTGAGAGGTTTATTAAAAACAAATGTCAAGAAGAATCCTTTAGCCAGGAAATTAAATGTATAACTACAAGACAGAAGCTTCCTAACAGTAGTGCCATCATAACTATCAATCCCTTCTTGGATGACAATGGTATATTACATGTAGGTGGTAGATTGATAACTGCTAGTGAACTTAGTTTAAGTGAAAAACATCCTATAATTTTGACAAAGAAACATTTTATTCGAGAATTTGTAGCAGAAAATTATCATGAGACAGTTTTCACCAGGGATGTAACTTCACTGAAGGGGCTATTTTATCTGAGATATTAGAGCGCGGTAATACAAGATCTGAGATTATGGCCGATTTTCCGATAGACAAAGTGACTCCATTTTCATCTTTTGGAGTGGAGGTTTTCGGACCTTGGAGTGTTATGGCTCGTCCTACTCGCGGAGGAGAGCCAAACAAAAGAGGATGGGCTGTGCTGTATACTTGTTTACCACCATAGCCATCCATATTGAAGTAATTGAAGAACTTTCTACATCCTCATTCATGAATGCAACGCGTAGGTTTGTTGCCATTAGAGGACCATTTCGGATTTTCCGTTCCAATAATGGGACACATTTTGTTGGCGCAACAGATTGTATGAAAGTTGACGCGATCAACGTAGAAGATAGGTCTATGAAAAACTACATGGACAATCAACGGACTGTTTTGATCTTCAATTCCCCACACTCACCACGCATTGGCGGTGAATACGAGAGACTCATATCAGTGGAGCAAGATAAACTATCAAGTCAGTAAACTGGAAACCTACAATTCTGTTGACTCTTTGAGATAGGTGCAAATAACTATTTGTTTAGTATATGGTGAATATAGAATACTGAATAGAAATTACATCTCGTTGTTGGAGCATACACGCACAGAAGAAGGTTTTCGTTTGTCAGAAGAACATGTATCAGTGGTCGAAACATATCATGAGGTTGTAAACGATATGTTAAAACAATTAGACATTAAGATTCAGAACATTCGAGCAGAAACTAGGTCATCATATGCTATGCAGGCAAAAGCAATCGCAGCAATGATCAGGATGACTATCATTTAAAACGAGAAAGAACTTAAAAATAAAACAAATTGACAAAGTAGGAGATCTAAAAACATTTAAATAAAAGCAAATTTACAAAG
Organism: Serripes groenlandicus; assembly: GCA_031761405.1. NCBI lineage: Eukaryota > Metazoa > Mollusca > Bivalvia > Cardiida > Cardiidae > Serripes > Serripes groenlandicus. The sequence continues at coordinate 32,687 of JASEVX010000785.1, read as the reverse complement.
AAGAAAAGGCAGACGAAGAAGTGTATGAACATGAATTAAATATTAATTAGCAAAGTCGTGATAGTAACTTTGACAAACGTAGTATAAACTGTGATAAGAATCCAATGATCGATCCACATGATGTTCAAGATAGACGACAAATAACAAGGGAATATATCCAATCTTTATCCTCAACAAAGAACATGAAGTTTGCTATGTAAATTGAAGCCACTTGTGAACTAAACCCACAGGCGAAAGAGTTTGTGTCTCCAATGAAAGAGGAATAAGCATATTCAGATCTGTCGCAGTTTTTACTCAAAACAAATATTTTGTTTTCTCGTCTAACTAAATTTGATTATGCGGTATGGAGTGCTGTTTTTGAACTATGGGTGAACATCCGAGTAGAACTGAACCTGTTAGACAATCGGCTAGGCATGGATTCAGTGAAACACGCCATAAGTTTAAGAAACTCAAGCTATTCAATCAAGACAATGGTGTTCGGAAATGAAAGATTTGGATCACCAGAAATTGAAGAATTGTCACTGCGGAAAACGATTGAACATTTCCCAATTTTAGGTGCAAGAGATTTAAAGAAACCTTTCGAATAAGATGACATTTTGGATGAAATTCAAAAAAATAAGATGGACAATTAAAACTAAAAACATCTCTTGTCATACTATAATTCCTCACTTGGTGACATTCCAATTGTTAATCGAGTCTTCTTAATGTCACAACCTGGCATCGTTCGGTTACAGTAAAAACATGATGGCTCGGAAAGTCTGCACACTTTCTTTGGCTTTACTAGCGTTTCAAATAAGAACGGTAACTCTAACCGTAACAAAGGAAAATGTAAATAAAATCTAACGTTTCGTCCCAATATGGTTTCGTCACACTCCATACCTGTGTTATGATTCGTCTTTTTGCAATATTATATATAAGCAAAAGGTACTTGAATCATACAGATTACTATTTTGTAAATGGTAGAAATAAAGGAAATGAATGATACATAGAGATGGAAATTGTTAAAGAGGTAAAAAGAACAGATAGGCATACACTGTGTTTTATAAGTCGACAAGGTATCTGTTAATCTCCCTTTTGATGTAAGACAAATCTGTTGATAACTAATAAGTATCTCATAAGCCGTCTTAATTATTATCTGCACTATCATTGCTAAGAAGTTAATACCTCTTTGAAGCCAAAGAGGCTATGTTTTATTTGCTCAAAGACTGCTGACATTTAGTATATAAAGTGCACACTAAAACTTCAAAAGTCAGTTGTTCCAACATACGTCGAAGTGCAGTCAGTTATCAATACGGAGGACCTGGTTGTTAACTATCAAGGGCTATTTTTGTAAAACCTTTGGATTACCAAAGTATCTTGATTAACTTGAGTACAAGTGACTATTCAATATTTGTGTAACAAGTGTTTAACTTTACTTTTGGAGATCCAATATTTAATGAAAAAGGACAACTCTGGTGGAGAAATAAATTTGTTTAAACTTTTGTTTTGTGTTGTGCAATCACTCACTTCCACACATATATTTGCAACATAAAACCTGGTATGCAATACCACTATATTATCAAACATGAAAACATGTATCTAGCAATTTGGCAACAAAATATAATCAAACACAAATTCAAAAATCCTAATTAGAGATCAATCTGTTCCTAGATAATAAATTTTGTTACATATGACTGAATACCTATCAATTTGATTTAAACAAACTAAACATAATAGCTGCACTATGAACTAGCAACAAGAGTTCTAGACAATTGATGTATTTTGTTATAAAACATCCTTTATTGGTCCATAATCCTATATTGTGAGTACTAAACAGAATCGTTTCAGGGAGACGGTTATTCGAAGTACCAACACGATAGAGTGTAAATGAGTGACTGCAGAGATATTGTAGAGATACGACCGGCAACTGCATATTATTTAGGCATCTGTTGGTAACAATTGAAATAAACTTAGTCACATTAAATTAAAGCCATAATCTTGTTAATTGGTCTCACATAGTGTTTCGGTTCATAATCTTCTGCACGAGTGATCTTGATCTTTATCTTTTCTCACATGACCGTCCGCACATGGAAACACATCTGTAATGATTCCTATAGGCCACTTGTTTCTCGGAGAATCATCTTATATCAGTTGAACACCCGTTTGTGAATCATTGTATACACCTGGCCACTTTGTGCGCTTTTGTAAAACTTGAAGAAATTCTGTTTTCCATATCTTCCATCTCGTCCAAAACATATTTGATAAACATGGAACACGACGCCACTGCGCCTTATACATGTCTTTAGTAATTAAAGATTATTTGTGAGTAATCGTGTCAATTTACTTTAAAGACATGTTAAGTCTAAATACAATTAACTAGAATGGATGAATAAATGTATGGTGGTTTAAGGCCCGTATACAGCAAAGGTCATTTGAGAGCGCAATATAATTACCAATTATAAAAGAAATTGAAACTTAAACAATTAAGTTAAACATGGGTACAAACAACAATGAAGCAAACCTTAGATACATTAGAATAAACTCGTTCAAGTCGATGCGCTATGCATCGTATCAGTAAAACAAAGCATTAGAATGAAATGCCAATTTTTACATTCAAATTCAAAGTGCTAAAGTTAAGTAAAAAAGTCATAAATCTCTTTACAAATTTCCTTAAGAATTTTCCAAATACTTGATCAGTAATGGTATATCGAGCCAATATGATTGTGCACCCCACTACTCTATGTAGTAAAATAGTTCTGGGAGTGTATGCAAAGCTTTTATCAGAAGTGCCAAAGCCCTAAGGGGGCATAACGTTGCTAAATAAATTGTGTTGTATCAGCTGATTCAAAAGATGCATATACATGAATTTACTGATAGACTCATCTAGAACGCACCTATAACTACATGTAGAAATAAGCAAGCGTATGTGCACCATTAACTTGGTTTAATGCCATACTATTTAGCAAAAAAACATGAGTCCTAGATATGAAGGACACCATTGATTTATTTACAGATAAAGTTGTAGGCAAAAGAAAAGACGCAGAAAGTATTGACACAGTGTTGTCAATTATTCAAGATCTTAAGGCAGAATTGTCTCAGTTTAAAAAGAACAACGGTAATGGTAAGTAGTTTATACAAATAAATATATATGTTAAATGATTTTATTTGCAGATTACGTGAAAAATCCCAATTTAAATTAATCGTTTTGACTACACTAATATAAGCAATGTCTTATAGAGACCTGGAGATATGATGTGATGCCACTTGAGCGGTTGTTTATTTTTTATGAAGACGACTTTATTGCATCTGACATCCCTTTCCTGTGTGAGTGATCCTGATATAAGGCAATACGGGATGTATTTTCATAATCCCTTTTTTAATCGACTTGCTTCAACAAGAAGTATTGAAAACATTTGTAAACAGTCACACACCAGGTATCAAGATATATTGGAAAAGCTTGTTTTATAAACACTGTGTGAAATGGGCTATTTTATAGGTCCGTCGGTCCGACTTGAACACATGTATTGTCATAGTTTTTCGTATTTGTAAAACGTTGTTTAAGTAGCTATAAAAATGATTTTTTTCTTATTTCTTATAGAGCCTTTTAAGTAAAGCCGGGTGTAATCCGTTTGTTTCTTTTCGACGAAGATGTTAAGGAAATTGTTTTGATTTTTTTTTTAAATTCTTTTTTCATTGCCAATGTTGTCAATTAAGAGCCAAGTTTAATTTCATTCAGCGGGAATATGGCAGAACTTTTGATTGGTCTAGTTGGCTTTTTGTAAGAGGCATCTAGTTGTGCGTTTTTATATCATAACCTTAATAGTTTCAATGTTGCCCTTTGTTTATGAATCTCAACAAACTTTACACTGTTGTATTAATAGTGTGTAGTATACCTCTTGTTTGTCTATTACATCCAATGTCATGCAATGCACGATACACATATATAAAGGGAGGTATATAAAGCGGATATTTACTAAATTAATATTTAAAGAGAGACATCATTCAGTTGGACATTTTTTTATATAAATACTTAAATTTGATTAAGTATCTATGTTCAAAACTAATTTATATTGTAAGTTAAATGCTGACATTGTAGATCTCGACTTGACTGTCTGGATGTACAGACTTATCTGGATTTGCACTCTTCACAAGAACCAACGGGTCCCTTTTCCTAAGAGCATGCTCATTTATGTCATTTATAATCATTAATTGAGCTACTTTTCTTTTACTACAATGCATTACATACATTTATGAAGAGACCTAATAAAACAAGTATTTACATTTGCTTTGAAGTAAACGCATATTTTGGATATACTTGAAATGCAGACAAACGTTTTTAGAAATTTATATACGTGTTTTGACACCCGCCAAAGGTCGTAGTGAAGAGCCTGTGGACAAAGCGTATAACCCGGTACGGTTTTATCTCCACGGGACCACAAATAAATATTTTAATCCCGCACTTAATCTGACAATCTGTTCCAAACGGCATTTAAGCCACAATCAAACAAAGTTTTTTTTGACATAGTATTCACTATTCGTTCTAATTTGTTATCATTTCAAATATATATTTTGTTCCAGTAGTGTTGATTTGTTCTTTTTCAGTAATGACAGAGTCAGATGAAGGTGCCACAGGAATAGCCAATGAGCATCATGGTAATATATTTTTTCTGGATATTCAATATTAATAGAAGCGAGAGCGACATGAGAATTTTTCAACAGTACTGTATGCCTAAATATTTGTATTTTTGTTTTAAAGTATTTTCTATTTGTTCTGTACTAATGTTATATATATATATTTATATTTCAGTAACAAAAGCTGAGTTAATACCTAGTTATGCCTCTCCTGCTGATAAAAAAAAATTGAAAAATAGTATGACGTCCCCTTACCTACATAATGAGGTGTTGAAAGATACTGATGCCAATGAGGATTTCGGTAATCTGACAAATGGCTGCGCAATCGACGGCATTGGTGAAGGAAGCATTATTCTTGAAGTCGGTTGTCCATCAATTGAATCTTTATTTGGTTTTTGGAAGGGATGTTCTGATGGAACAGTTGTTAAGGCAATGTCCAAAATAAGAGACGCCTACAGAAAGCATCTCGAATGTGACACATTGGAGTTTGACATTGTGCTGAAAAAGAAAGAGGTTACTCGATGTACGAATATGATAAGTACGAATACCTACAGTATCTCAACATGGCTCTGGGTTTCTAGATTATAGATATAGTTTACTATACAAGGACAATTTCTCCAGTAACTAATACATATTGGGCGAGTTCGATCACCAACTCTAGCTACTATAGTTTGACTTTAGTCAAACAAACCCAGGTTAGATGATATGTCGTCATTTTATCGACAACGGTCAGACCTACGAGTTTGCTGTAGTTGTTGTAGTTTTTCTAAAAACAAGATGTCCATGTCAGGTAAAACGCAAACATGTTGAAGCTTTTAAATCTGCTTTAAGGCGATTTTAAACAACTAAGCCATGTAATGTGTCACTTTAGGTGTGAACTCTCTGCTATTAAACAGCATGCTTACATTTCTTCCTGCTGTCTCACAAATCAATGGAAATATCATTATTGAATACCGCCGCCAGTAACGGCAGAACATCCTATAAGTCGCCACCGTGATAATTAACCAGTGTTCGTCTAATGGTCATTCGATCGGGTACATGTGTAGTGCGGCATCTAGTACTAAACTATTGTTGATGATCGAACTCGCCTATTATAGAATCATTCTAGATGTTTTAAATTGGCCGGAATCACAAGAATCACTAAACAAATTAAAGAATGTACAGTACGATGTATACAATGATCGGGGAAGTCGGTGTTTATGTTTGGCGCAATCGGTCGGAAACACCAATATAGCCAAACATAAAGCCCCGCCAAAACTGGTAATTTTGTTTAATCATTAAAATGGGGGGCATTTTGTTCAGTTTATCTTATCTGTTCTGCTAAATATGTTATGTATATTGTAGTTGAAGATTTGAAATCCCGTTTGGAACGATTGAAAAAACAGGCCGCTGATGTACATATAAGCGAACCAGGTCAGTTATTCCACTTCAACTGGCAGTTAATTTACTCTTTAAGTAAATAGATCATTTAATGCCTGCACGAAAGGCTATTCCTAGATCAGCAAATGCAGGAGGGGAGGCTTACACTCTACGACAATCTGCTGTTAGATATTTGTAAATACATAGCGATTGCAAACAGGTTGCTTATTGCAATGTGTGTGGTTTGAACAGTAGTTTTACTTGAACGATATGCTGATATAAATGTAGTGAATGAAACTTTAGTTATGTAGTCAATACGTTTAAAGCTAGTTCCTTAATACAGAGTGTTAATGCAAACTCATCATTCAAATGTATGCAACATCTTAATTTAATTGAGTATTTTCATACTTTTCATGCCACTTTCGCTTTGAAAAAAAGATACAGAACAAAACTTCTTAAAAGTAACGGTATTGACTAAACATCTGAATAAACATTGTTAGAAGAAAATTTAGATATAAAATATACGGATTCACAGAACATAGTGACAACAAAGTAAATAATAAGAAGTTCAGAACTACCCAGTAAAACGGAAATTGCCGAGCCTATGTTCTGTGGGTGCACTGAAATAGCGAAGCCCATTTGGGAATCTTCAACTTGGTTATTGGTTATCTGACCTGTAAATTTCGAATACGTTTTGAGAAATGCATTTTTTATACTCTGTTGCCGATAGACAACACCAATTTATTAAATGTTCTTGTATACTATAAGTAAGTAAGTAAGTAAATCATTTATTTCAGTGACATGTTAGCAAATGAATTCAATACATACATACAAAAACATGTAAACAAATACACCAGGCCCTACGGACCAATGATTCACTATTAGTATACATTATATTATGGCAAGCAAAACTACAAATTAAATATTAAAGTAATATATATATAGGATGTGAGTAAAGATTAAATAAATAGTGTCATTATTAATTTACTATATTGAGGAAACTTTCATATAGACTCCAGTCGAAATACGGTGTCACATACTACAGACCAGACCAATAAGTGCTCACTCTACAAATATGTACGCGGTGCATATATTATCAAATACAACTGAAATAAAAAGAGAAGTGTAAATTAACCGAAATATATTTTCAGAAATTGTAGAAAGTCGGTTTTCAAGGTCATCATAGATTAATTAATATCTAGCCATGTATATTAAGATTTGAAGTATATATGTATATTTAAATACAAATGCTTATGTACATTCAATAACAGAGATAAAAACGTCTGTATGGCGTAGTATTTCAAATAATATTGCTTTTTCTATGAAGTGGTATTTAAACATCAGTAAATGAAAATGTTTTAAAAAACAAACTATTTAGAATTGCCTGCAAACGAATATAATATCTAATGTTTATCAAATATCATTAAGGTATAACAGTTCAGAACTCAGTAGAGTCAATCATACCACATATAACAGAAGGTGGGCAACGTGTCGGAGGAGAAGACGATAACCCTTTCTTACATACGGAATTTTCTTCGGATGAAGGTAGTTATTTTGTATGCATCCTTTTACGCAAAAAAGGCCAGGAAAAGTGAGTGAGTTAAGTTGACGTAGTAGGTAGTTTGAAGGATGAGTAAGTGAATGAGTGCATGAGAGAGTGAATAAATAAATGACAAGTTAAAGCATTTTCAGAGAGTTACAAGATTCAAAACGTTCTTAATGTACATGCTGTCATTAAAGATGTGTATCTTTCAGCGCAGAAGAAACCCGTTAGTTAGACTCGTCCATGGTCAAAATCGGGCGACTTAATTTTTCATAATATAAGAGCTTTAGAATATTGTACAAACCGCTAATCGAAATTGGATTCATTGGTATTAAGGTTTAAGTACAAGTATTTAATATTGAAATTGTGATCACGAAACAAATGTAATACTACCGGGCATGTATCTGTCAGGCGCTTTTGTTTGTAGCGGGGTTTCACGCCGTTTTCAGTTATATCACAGCGACATTAACTTATAAATGATCCCTGGGTAAACAAACCAGTACTAGCCTATGAAGTTTACCTTGGCCAACGCACTCCTCTGTTTCGACGGTGGATCGAACCCGGAACGCCCGGTTCCGAAACCCGACGCAAACCACCCCTTTGTCGAGCGCTGTAAGCCAGGAGGGGTCATCCCAAAGGGGGTTTCACATTCCAAGTACTGTTATCCTGTTTAAACCTTTCCCATATGCAGTAAATCTACATATTTACGGCGCAAATAAATACAGATTATCAAGCGTATATATACACAACGATTGGTTATTATACCGTGTTTGACTAGGCTAAATACGGTAACAAATAAGACAATGGGAGGTGCCTGAACTATGTTATGTGACGTCAATGAAATATGATTTCACGTTATACAAAATGCGGAAATTTAACTATTCCCTGGATAAGTTTGTTACACTTTTTCAAACTTTGGAAATTATATGGGAAGAACTAGGGTTCGAACTCATAAACGCTCGTCACAACCGTCACTACCAACTTAGCTGGCAGGTTCAGGACATACGTTTATTATTTTAGCGTTGTAGTAGTTCGAAGTTATCTGTGTAATAAGTAGAAACCAGCACTTGGATTTGACGGATGGATAGGTTAAAAAACATCGAATTCAAAATTCATATTTGCTAAAAGAATAGCTCAGTTTGTTTCTGTTGGCACATATGCATTAACAAAGTAAAATAATTAAAGAATGTTATAATAGGTCAATGCATAATTCATTATCTATTAAGTGTTAAAACACATCTGGAAAGGGCAATGATTTAAAGTAAGCATTATTTACATATATATATATATATATATATGCATACGAATTTAAAGTTAGATGTTTATAAACAATCATATTGGTATTCCAGCGGAGGATCTGAAAGAGATGCAACTCATACCAGGTATAAAAGAGGACAATGATAATGCCGTGGGAGGAGAGATACTGGGTGCTGGTGAGTTATCTTAGCATTTGCTTATATAAACCTATTGTCGTCAAGTCTATATTTCTTCTATGTGGCATATATTGTTATTATTTATTATTGTTTTGGGCAAAGAGGCAATAAGTATGAAAACTATTCAATAATCAATGACAAGGATTTTTGTTTTATCAATAGTATTCTTTAGTGGAAGACAGTGGTGCAGAGGTAGAGCGTCGGCCTCTCACATCAAAGGTTCCTGGTTCGAGTCCCGTGATGAGCGGGTCCTGACTTTGGGATTTTTCCACACAATCGGCGCGAGTACTGGTTAAGTATCCAGGAAGCAGACATCGAGCGTGATTAATATAAGCTTAAAGCTTGTTTCGCAATCGATTTAAAATAAATAAGTTTAAACTAATAGTATTCTTAACCTTCCACTTCTTACATTAATTTAATTTAATTTAATTAATAAGAGAATTTCTTTAAATAGTCCATTAGGTGTTCTTTAGATTTTGCAAAAATAACTTTATCATCAGCATAGAGTATTATAACGAATTTGACAAATAAGTTAAAGTTTTCACATTGCAGGTTAAGACTAGGTGCTCCATTAATTAACAAATAGTGTTCCATGTCATTATTGTGTAACGAAAATGGAGAAAAGCATGGTTCTCCCCTTGTCTCTGACCTCTGTAACATAAAAATATTTCAGAACACTGTTCATATAAGGAGACACATATTTTGGATATTTTCGTACATATTTTAACTATATTTAGAAAGTTACCACCTATAATGTATTTCAAATGTTTACACAGCCGACCATTACGCCAAATGTAAGCATAAGCTTATTTTAAATCAACAAAGGCACAAAATATGTGACATATTTTGGTTTTAAAATATTGAGATAGTATATGCACAACCAAGATATTGTCAACTATTAGGTGTTGTTTAAAAAAAACCTGCGTAGTTTAGGTTTATAAGGTAATTTTCTTCAACAAAAGTGTTCAATCGAGTGTATAATATAGAACAGAACAGAACAGATATTTTATTTTCAACTTAAGCATAAACCAGCTCATGGTTGATATTCACAAATATACATACAGAAATGGTTAAGACAATGAAAAAGTTGAGAAATTATAATGTTAACAGCCGTCTAATAAGAAGAATTTTTTTTTTCAAATAGAGAGTTTTCTTATCTCAGAAGCCTTGAGGCTAAATGACCTAAGATTACATACATATTTTTTGCTTTCTGTGTTTAAGAGTTCTATTAACTTGTACATACTTGGACTTTGTGCGTAATAGCGCGGTATCAGTTGTTTTCTTAATGTTTCGTAGAACGGACAAACTAATATAAATGGAACCTATCCTCCAAATCATTTAAATTGCATAAGGTACAAACTCTTTCATTCCTTTCAATGTTTTCATGACGACCAGTTTCAATTCTTAATGTATGGGATGCCAGCCTAAGTTTAGATAGAATGTTTCTATATTTTGGAAAAGTTGAAATGTCCAAATAGCTAGATCGTTCTCAAATGTTAATTTAAACTGTCTAAAAAGTGAAAGTGATAATTGATATTTTCTTGCCATGTACATATATACATATCCCTTAATCTTTGTCGTAGCAGAGGTATAAATCAATTAGTATTTACAAACTCTGGATACAACTAAATCTCGAGATATCCTGCAAAATGCATGTTGCAGGATATCGCGAACTTTTGATGACCAGTTAACAATATGTACTTCTTTTTCTGCTAAAGATTTTTGATCCAATGTCAACGTTCTGAATAGACATTTATTTGACTTTTCCTGGTTTAATTTTACTTAACAATACGTATATATCTAGATATTTGTAACGGATATCGTCACAAATATAGTTTAAAACAGACTGGACATGAGAATCAAATAGATCAAGCATGATATTAATAGGAAATTCCAACTGGCTCGTGACATTAAACAAGGCGTTCATTGATCGCAACGCTTCGCCCTTTAATTCGTTTGCTGCTTGTACAAAAGAGCCCCTGCATGAGAACAATTCAAGAAAGCTAAAACTTTCTACTATTTTAATGTTTTCACTTTGGTATGTCCATGTATAATCTTCTTTCAGAACACTGTTTTTTGTAAATTATAAAACCTTTGTTTTTTCAACATTTACAGTCAGGCTCCATATGTCACAATAACTCTTTAAGCAGTAAAAGTTCTCCTGCAGTGCCTCCTTTGATTCCGCAATAATTACTGCATCGTCAGCAAATAACAATAAATATACAGATAGTTGATCAATGGTAACTGCATTATTATTACACTGGTGAAAAAACATTTTCAATATCATTTAGAAAAAGGGAAAACTTCATCGTGGAAGATATTTCTCCTTAAAATAAACTGATCTCGCTGCTGAAATAATCAGAAAATGAATTCAAATGACTAACGCAACATTTTACCTCGTCATACATTGAACGAATAACGGAAAACAGTTTTCCATCAACTCCTAATTGAGGCAATATATGTAAATACTGTCCATGCATCTTAACAGTGTTTTAAGCTAGTCATTTTCAAAGGCGGTTATGTTCCCTTTATTTTTGAATATTGGAACTATACAACCATTTAACCAGGAATCTTGAACAAGTCCTTGTTTAAAAACAGAATCAACTAGTTTAGTATAAACGGGTAATAGGCAATTAATAGAATGTTTCAAATATTCGTTTACCACATTGTCTGCGCCGCATGCATTTCTCGACTGTAATTGTGTTATGGCATTTTTTAATTTTTTCATCTGTTATGGTATCAATGCAATTGTTTTATGCATGTGCATGTATACTCAGAAATTTCTTCTATAGAGGAATTAAGCTCTTTTAAAAATTCATAAAAGACATTCAACTTTAAATCTTCATAATACAATTGCAGTTGCTTCAAAAGCACTGTGAATCGCTCGTTTTGATTGGTTCAAAACCGATCACGTGACTAAAAGGAATTGCGTTTATTTTCCAATAACTGCAATTGATCACATGACCAGTTCACGGAACTACTAAAGGGAAAATACCTTTCCATTTTAAGAATGAGAAATCCTTTCCTTTCGGTTTCGCTATTCATAACCCATAAACTTTGTTCGCTCTGTTTATATATATAGGATCTGACATGAGTTGTCATTTCATATAAAGTTTTATTAAACGAGTTCAAGATTTTTTATTAGTAAGCGAGCCTGTGGGTTTTCCAAAGCTATTTTAATGTCGTCAGTAAACCGTATAACAATGCCACACATAATTATGCCGAGGTCATATTCAGCTTAGTTTATTACAAGTTATAATAAATAACACTCATGAGATGTCTTAATCTATCACATAAAGTGACTTATGAGGCGTATTTCGATAAAAATGTACTTAACGTTTACAATATTTCTAGACGACATTTATGGGTTTTGGCGCCAAAGTGACTAACGTATGACGTCAAAACACTGACGTGACGTCATTTTCCTAGTATTAGATCATGTTCATCCGAGTAAAGAACATAACAAAAGAGATCCCAATTTTCAAATTTATATGTCCCATTTCAAACAATTCTTTCGATGAAAAATAGCCTTTTTCTTCTTAAACTGCAATTATAATTGTTAATGTATTTTTTGGTACAGTTATAAGAGTATAACACGAAATTGCCGAATTACACAGCTGACATAATGCCCGAAAGCAATTTCGTGTTATACTCTTATAACTGTACCAAAACATACATTAAACCCTTTATTGTTTTGCTATCTAAACTATTAATGTAGACCCAATATTCCTTGGGACTTTTAGTTCTCATATCTGTTATTGTTTTTCTACATATCCGTTTATAGTTGCTTTGTTCTCCTAGATAAAGGTGTCTTAGATAAATTTGAATAAAACTGCAGAATACCCCTGTTATGATATTCGTCTGCTCATTCAATATATGTGGACAACGAATGGTCATTTTGGCAAATCAGATTTTTTTTCCTACAGAGTTGGTAAAAATATGTGGGAAAGGGAAAAAATCGTTTTTAGTAAATCATCTCGTTTTCACAATGTTTTTCTAGAGCTATCTGCTGAAGTAACTTGAAAATATCGCCCGTTTGTGGTGAACGGTTACACTTGTTATCGTCGACATAAAAATAATGTAACAATTATAACGCGTTAACCGCAAGACGATTTTAATCATTCGTATGAACAGCTCTACAGATCAATTGTCCTGTGAATTACTCAACACGAAATAGCATATTTTATATAATATTAGCTAGGAGAAAGGAAGAGGATTTGGCCGATCTCGAGGACAGGATAACTGGACAGGAAGAGGATTTGCCCGATATCGATGACAGCACGTTTGAACAGGAAGATGATTTGGCCGATATCGAGGTGAAATTTGAAGCTGTTGAGATGAGGTAATATTTTAATTGGGAGATAGTTGTTGGTTTTTTTTTTGCTTGAGATCTAGATTATAATTAAATATATGATAATAGTTTTGGGTTTTTTCTGCTTGAGATCTAGATATAATTAAATATATGATAATTGTTTTTTGGTTTGATTTGTAAGATTGAGATAAGATAATATTTCAAATCAGGGTATTGGTTAATTCAATATAGGAATTCTCACAGCAAACGCGATCTATTGATATACCTTGTAGAAGTAGATCTGTTGGTGCTCACGAATTGAAACATATCTCGTTCTTTCATCTAAACAAACATTTGTTCTATTTAGTTCATGTTTACCTACTCATGTCAAAGGTAGATTTAACTGTTAACATTATCAATTGAAAAAAACACCGGACGGTATTTTATTTAGTAGATCTATGGCAAAAGGAGCAAGTGCTTATTATAAGCTTTTTTTTCTTTTTCCACAATATTTTCATCAAAAGAAATATACAATGTTCTTTTATTTCTATAAATACACATGTTTTTCTTTCCTGGTGCGACTTTAAAGATAATTAGTGGCTTGTGGTCTTAATGCGTACATTGAAGATTCATGCGAGTCTATGCATCCACACAATATATGTAGATCAAGAATAGTATCGGACCGAGGCTTGAGGTCTTAATGCGTACAGTGAAGACTCATGCGAGCCTGTGCATTCACACAGTAGATGTAGATCAAAAATTGTATCAGACCGAGGCTTGGGGTCTTAATGCGTACAGTGAAGACTCATGCAGGTCTATGTATTCACACAGTGGGTGTAGAGTCTTCACCGTAACAAATATGTAATAACTATCTTAATGCATCGTCTTACAACATACTTGAAGTGTATCCCAACTAGTTGTTTGCCAATATAACTTTTAATGATGCCAATGTTGAATGACACTAAGACCACAAATCACCAGACGCGCCCCAATTCAGTGTACGAAATACGTAGGTTTCAAGTCATTTTTGCTCATATTGTCCACTGGGTGCACAAATATGATAACTCAATGTATGGTTAGAATGTAGTTGTTGCCTTCTTGCACACAGTGGACTATTTATTGTAACTAATTTCACTTATAGAAATTGTGAATCGTATTATCGTATACTTTTACCGAAATTCCTTCAATATTGTAAACACCTGAAATTTGACACTGTACAAGGAAACAAAATATGGAGATTTTGAAATAGCGGACTAAAAAAACGCGACGAGATAACTGAGGAGGGAAATGCTCAACGCGAAATGTTTCTCATGTCTTTAAGTGTTCCCAAAACACTGGCGTTAGATCTGCAAACTCAATGTTTTTGTGTCATTCCTAAAATTTCAAATATATATCAAATACTATATAAACAATTTACACTTTATATGTTAATATACATAGAGAGAAAACGAGAAAACATTTTATAATTATATATGTTTCAATGAAATTAAAACACGGTAACACTTATTTTACGGTATAAGTGCTACTGTCTCAAACGTCGCATGTAAAGGCGTTCAAAGTCGATACAAGAAAAAGGTTCTTGCCCTTTTCCTGCTGGAGCTGATTTTGTGAAACCTGTGTCACGAGTAAATGTAGCACTCTGGCCAGCTACATCAAATTGTCCACGAGGAAAACACAGGTAAATAGATGAAATCGTATAGTGGTACTTTTCGTAAGCTTTATTGTGAAGATATAATTCGAAGGGTCGAATACACCCGAGAGAGTCCCACGACTCCGTCCAGACTCAATGCCTCTTCCCCCTCTATCTCTGCATGTCTCTCTCTATCTATGCATGTCTCTCCCCGCTTCCTCAAAAACATACATTCATATACTACAGGGCTGGCGTCGTATACACGTGATATCCCGTATATAGTTATACCCTCAAAGGATCTAATATCTCACGAGTATACCTCTATAATAGCTTATGTAGCACTCTGGCCAGCTACATCAAATTGTCCACGAGGAAAACACAGGTAAATAAATGAAATCGTATAGTGGTACTTTTCGTAAGCTTTATTGTGAAGATATAATTCGAAGGGTAACCCGAGAGAGTCCCACGACTCCTTCCAGACTCCATGCCTCTCCCCCCTATATCTCTGCATGTCTCTCTCTATCTATGCATGTATCTCCCCGCTTCCTCAAAAACATACATTTATATACTACAGGGTTGGCGTCGTATACACGTGATATCCCGTATATAGTTATACCCTCAATGGATCTATATAGATCACGTGTATATACCTCTATACCTATACCCTCGTTGTGTTACATAAAGAGCCAGCCGTGTGTTCCATAGTAAACACAACATAAACAGTTTAAGCTATGCCTATCAAACGGAACGAAACCTACCAGCCCTGTGTTCCATAGTCACCAAACCCAAAACCTGTTTTGCGAAACCTATATAGGTTTCGTCGATAATCCGTGCATTAGTCGGTAAACCAAACCTGTTTGACGGGAGTACATGCATAATACAGCCCTGTGTTCCATAGTCACCAAACCCAAAACCTGTTTTGCGAAACCTATATAGGTTTCGTCGATAATCCGTGCATTAGTCGGTAAATAAACCAAACCTGTTTGACGGGAGTACATGCATAATACAGGTAGGTTTCGTTCCGTTCCATAGACAAAACGTGTTTACGTTGTGTTTACTATGGAACGCAGGGCTGTTTTATGAATGGAAAACAGGTAGAACATGTTTAGTTAACCGACCAAGGAACGGTATATCGACAAAACCTATATAGGTTTCGCAAAACTGCCCTGTGTTCCATAGTCATAAAACCCAAAACGTGTTTTGCGAAACCTACATAGGTTTCGTCGATACACCGTGCATTAGTCGATAATCCGTGCATTAGTCGGCTAAACCAAACCTGTTTTGCGTTTCGGAACATAGCTGAATTTTAGGTGGTATGAAATACCCGTAATGCTTCACTAGAACGACTTCCTGTTCACGATGGCCATTGAAAAAACTCCACCGCCTCGTAAGTTATTTTTGATTTTATACCCCTTTAGAATAATGTTTCGTAGTAATGATTTGCACATTAATATGCACATGTATGAATTTACATTCGCATTTTTAATCTTTATACACATACTATAATTATTTTATGTAAAAAGCAAGACATAGCACTTGAATCTTGGTTTCGTCATCAACAATTTGTCGACCCATAACAATCAACGGGAGGAAAGTAAATATGGGTTTTAATTTGTCATGAAAAAACATAAAGACAGAATAAAGTGAAACACATATTTGTTATCCCCTCTCTCTCTCTCTCTCTCTCTCTCTCTCTCTCTCTCTCTCTCTCTCTCTCTCTCTCTCTCTCTCTCTCTCTCTGTCTCTCCATCTGTCAATGTATGTTTCTCTCTCTCCATCTTTCTATCCCTCTCTCTTTCCATCTCTGCCTGTATGTCTCTTTATTTCTGTCTTTCTTTCCCCCCTCTCTATATAAGTTGCTGTAATACTCGATTAATATGATATATATATATCTCAGTACTTAATACTTTAGTTTAGGTGTTTTGGAAAAGTTATCGCCCTTGAAATTCGCCAATTACTTTTTATTACGTTTTCGAGACGGCATGGTTGCCTTTTTGTACATCGATCGCCTGGCGATAAATACAGTTTAGATCTTTTCTCGAGTCAATGCCTACATACAACAAATCAGTCGCAGAGGACTTTGAAAACATCTAATCAAAAATAAAGAAAAATATCTAGTAATGAAAGCAAAATTATTGAATAGAAGCATCAGAATGAAGCAAAGGGTTATTAGACATTTATACTTTAAAATCAATCAGTATTAAACATAAAAATAACTCCTGCTTCATATGTTCATTATTGGGATTGTGTGTTATGATCAGTCATTGAATGCAGGGCTGGAAATAAATTAACTCCTTCATATATAATAATATGCAAATCCATTTTGCCAATATATGTGTATATAAGTACGGTACTATATTACTATAATACTATATATAAGTAATGTGCTGCAGATTTGTTGTATGTCAGAAAGAAAAACTGTAAATAAAATTTCACTTTTGCATTATTGTATCAAATGTTGAGCAATAAACATTCCCTTTCTTATACATTTTATTTGTCATTAGTAGGGAAAGGATATACAGTCCAAGCATGTTGCAGATGGCCTGCTGTACAGTTTACTAAGAAAGAATGATTACAACTGGAAATAGGTGATCACAACTGGAAATAGGTTGGTCTTTAAGCCTTGTTTTGCACTACCAGTTTTAAGCTCCACTAGGTTAAACTTAAAGCCAGTCAAGCTTATGTCACAATGAATTGTCCGGTGTGTGTGCTTGTGCCAACATTTTGTTTCAAACAACTTTTGCTCCCTAACCATTGGGATGAAACTTCATAAGAAGCATCTTCTCAATGTCCTCTCCTAAATTCCTTCAATTTATGTGGATCCTCAAAAATTCTGGTTTCCTTCAAGCCATGTTGATTGGTGGAAAAACATGGCTGCCAGTGGGCGTGGCTATTTTTTCAATATATGGCTATAGTGAAAACTTTAAAAATCTCCTCCCAAAGTATTTGGCTGATTTTCGAATAATTTTGCTTAAATGTTCCTTGAGTGACACCCTAAAAGATTCCTTCAAGCCATGGTGATTGGTAAAAAAACATGGCTGGGCTGTTTGGAGATTTAATTTTTGCCTAATGGCAGTGGAGCGATACTGGCCCTCTTGCGCATCTTGTTGTTATACAACAATATAACCAAAATATGTAAAAAACATGTTGTGAGAATAAGAGACATATATTTCTATTAAAAACATGTCTGATATATGCTGTTTTGAAACTCATTTAAAACAAATAAAGAAAAGGGTGGCAGAATAAAGAAAACTTTTTGTGATTGAAAATGTTAAACGTTTGTAACAAAGATGTTGCTGCAGAAATATCAAAAGCGGACTGCATCAGTGAATAATTTGAATTGGATTCTGTTTCATCAAATCTACACTTATAATTTGTACAGGGAAATCAGTTCACAAATCCAGGTACTCGGTGGCAACTGATGTCATGAATTTACTAATGTTTAATGCAATTTTACCATTTGCTACATGCAAGTACATTTTGACTTGTCTGCAGTTGTCAATTTAAAATGAACCATTTCTCCTTTTGCTGCAATGTTTAAAACTTAATTCAAAAACAAATTTTCTTTATTTAGATTATTATACCCCCTTCGAAGAAGACGGGGTATATAGGAGTCACTGTGTTGGTCTGTCTGTCGGTCGGTCAGCAGGAAGCCATATTTTGTGCAGCCTATTTCTTACAAACCACTGGGTGGAATTCAATAAAATTTTACGTGAAGCTTCTATACCAAGAGGAGATGTGCATATCCTAAAGGTGTTACAATTGCATGTTATTTTACAGAGTTATGGCCCTTTTACTTATTAAGTTATGGTGTGGGTCAAGGTACTGTTTTGGGGGTATTTATCATCTTCAGTGATAGTTCTAGTTTTGATTTGTTGTGTTTGGGAAATAGTTAGAAATAAATAAAATAAAATTTAAACTTGTTCTTTGAATATAACCAGGTTCAAGGCATGGATGCAGTAAGGAAGAATGGCATTCAAGAAATAAATAAGGATGTTGCTTACATTTGCTTGTCCAGGTATATGTTTTTGTATTTGAAAGATAAGCTTTTTAAATAATGTTCAATTTGAAAACATTGAGTAAAGAACAGATTATTTGAAAAATTCAGAAGAAACTTTGAGACAGGATGTTTTACTTGGATGGAATAATTGAGCAATTTATTTTTATTTATACCTCTACCATGAATCTGTTTGTGTATTGTGGGGTCACAGTGTCGGTTGGTCAGTGTTTTTTTTTCTTCTATACCTAGAGGAGAGGCAATCCAGTTTGATATTTTGTACAAAGTTGTGATTTTGATAATTTTACATTTAAACAGTCATGCCCAGACCATGAATAGTATACATGATCCATGTACTGTAACAGAGTAACATATTGGGATATTAGTCATATGATAGATCTAGTTGTTTCCAATGTTATTATTTGCATCATTATTATAAGCAAGGAAAGCAAACAAAATAGACATTTTGTTAATTTTTAGAACCAATCATTATAAGAAAATTTAACTTGACATGTAGCTTATTTTTAAGAGTTATGAATGCATTATTTGATTTATGTTCATTTTAATCTTAAATGTACTATTAGCAATGATTGTTGAATTCAAGATAAGGCATGATTCATCTAGCTACAGTACACAAGTTATTCATAGCTTGATATACATAATTATAATACATGTATTTAATATGCCAATATTATACTATTTTATGAAATTGTTGTTAGAGAAATACAAATTTAACCTCATGGGCTGCTTTTTAGATCACCTAGAGCCAAAAGCTCAAGGTGAGATATTCTGATCACTTTTTGTCCGTCTTCCGTCGTCTGTCGTCCGTTGTTAACATTTAGACATTTAGACATTTAGATCATCTCCTCCTTAACCACTTGACCAATTTCAACCAAACTTCACAGGAATGTTCCGTTGGTGGACCACTTTCAAAATTGTTCAAACATTTAAATTCCATCGAGAACTTTGGTTGCTGCGGCAACAGAAAAGGTGAAAATTGCCAAATCTTAAAAGATCTTCTTGTCCAAAAGTACTGGCCCGATTTAAAAATTATTTTTCACAAATGTTCCTTGGGGTACCCTCTACCAAGATTGTTCAAATATTACCGATCCGTTGAAAAACATGTTCGCCAGGGTGCGGAGCTTATATTCCTTATATGTGCATTGTTCAAACTTTAAAAATCTTCTTGTCCAAAAGTATTAGCCCGATTTGAAAATTATTTTGCACAAATGTTCCTTGGGGCACCCTCTACCAAGATTGTTCAAATATGTCCGATCCGTTGAAAAACATGGCCGCCAGGGTTGCTGCGGCATCAGAAATGGGGCAAAATGTCCAAACTTTAAAAATCTCCTTTAGATTATTTAATTTAAGTTTTATTAAAACCACCTTGTATTTGTATTCATTTTCTGTGCCATTTGCCAGAGTAGTTGTATAGACAACTACTACTTACAGTGCAAACGTTTGATTGTGATAAATTTACATGTTGGGATATATATATATTGTCTTCTCTTTTCAGGAAACATGAAAGTAAATATCAAACAGAACCCTTTACCTCATACAGACACACCGGATGCTGCGCAGCAGACAACTTTTAAAAACGCCTTGAGAAAACGAGAAATTACTCTTTTTGCCACATTGTTTTCAGCTCTATTCATTTATGAAAATTTCATTTACAGATATGTTCACATTTTGGCCAAGATGTTAATCCTTCCCAACATTCAGCGAATCTGTAGAAATCACTTTGTTAAATATGTTGCTTAACCCAAACCAACATATCTGCAGCATATGACTGGAAATATTATGACCTGCATCAATGGCTATTTTCTTTTTGAAATGATAGTCTTTTACCTGGGAAGAATGTTGTGTACAGGTTGAAGTTTTATATATAAGACATACTGTTGGAAATGGCATTAAACTCAAATCAATCTTAATTGCTTTGGAAAATTACTTTTATTAACCTTTTTATAAACCATTTTTCATGTTATTAAAATGATGTGATATATAATAAAGTGCATATGTCTACTTTACTTCATTACAGAATAAAATGACATGTAGATTAGTTCTGTAATTGCTTATTTATTTAAATCATTAATCTCGTCCTAAACCAATGCACCGATTTCAACCAAATATCACACAGATGTTTCTTTATAATGGGGTCGGGTCCTGTAATAAAAATGTTAAACATTTAAATTCTATGCAAAACACTGCAGCCTCAGAAGGGTGGTTGGTTGGTTGGTTGAATGACAAATGAAATACTTCTCTTCTGAATCTGCATGTCTGATTTTAAGGTAATTTGGTAGAAATATAACAGTCACTAGTGCGTCGGTGTTGCAACTTTGGTTAAAGTTTTGTATGCAAGGCTTTTTCTCAAAAACAACAGATGCTATCGCTTTGAAACTTCACACACTTATTGGACATCATCAAATGACATTGCAGGACAATTCCCATAAATCTTTATAAGAATTTGACACAATCATGCCCCTTTTTGGACTTAGAAATTTTGGTTAAAGTTGTGCATGCAAGGCTTTTTCTCACAAACAACAGATGCTATCGCTTTAAAACTTCACACACATATTGGACATCATCAAATGAGCTTGTAGAACAAGTCCCAAAACTCTATATCAGATTTTGACACAATTATGCCCCTTTTTCTATTCGAAATTCTGGTTAAAGTTCATTAAGAATCCATATCTTAGTAACTTCTTGATGCATTGCATTGAAACTTTATACAACCATTCACAACCATCACACATATATAAACAATCAAGTATGATAACTCTATCTAGCATTCAATGTAAATTATGGCCCTTTTTTTTTAGAAATTCTGGTTAAAGTTTTGCGTGCAACTACATTTATAATCCATATCTCTATATTTTCTTAATGTATTGCATCAAACTTTATACAATCCTTTCAAACTATCACACCTATGTAGATTATTAAGTTAGATTACTCTATCCTGCATTTGCTGCAAGTTATAGCCCTTTATTGACTTAGAAATTCTGGTTGAAGTTTTGTGTGAAACGACACTAAGAGTCCATATCCTAGTAACTACTTCATGCATTGCATTGAAACTTTATACAACCCTTCCCAACTATCACACCTATATAAACAATCATGTTTGATAACTCTTACCAGCTTACAATGCGAATTATCGCCCTTTTTTTACTTTGAAATTCTGGTTAAAGTTTTGCATGCAAGGCCTTTTCTCACAAACTGCAGACGCTATTCAAACAAGACTTATCCAACTTGATTTATAGTACTATACTATCAAGCCACTATCTCGGTAACAACTGTTGACAATAGTATGTCAAATGGCTCTTTGGTGAAATTTGAGCCTGTTGAACCTTTGCCAGAATGAGTGTTTGGCTGATATCTATGATGGGTTTGAACATTGCTCTAGTCAGGTAAAAGACTAGGTCACTAGGCAACATTGAAGAAAATCTTGCTAACATTTAGTAATAGCTTACCTGACCACAAAATGAGTTTATGTAAGTGACTATGTTGTTGGCATAACTCAGGTGAGCAATCAAGGGCCATCATGTCTCTCGTGTTTATCCAAACGTTTGTAAAAATCATCAGAACATTCATCGCCATCAAATCGCAGTCGGGTTCTCGAAACTGAATCATGTTGGGTCTAGAACTACGTGACTATGACACATTCTAGAAAACCCATGTGAGCACAATTGGTGTCAAATTTGCCATTGAAATCTTCAAACATGATCAGAACAATGATCTCACTCCTAGCAGCTTATTCCTACTGTAAATCAAGTTTTCACCCGACATATATCTACCAATTATATTGGATGTACTTGTATATGTATATCTGTCATCTGAATACAGGCTACATATATGAAATAAGCCAAAATATCATACGCTATTTTCAGACAAGTCTCAACCGAAGACATCTACAGAGAAATTAAGATGGTCTTGAAAGTATTATGTCGAAAGAAACTGACCGTTTTGGCAACTTGTCTTTTAAATACAGTTTTCAAATATGACTCATTGCACATATGTAGCTTTGATTTTCATGTAATGCTCTAGATTTTACGCTCTTCAAACAAGGCCCTCTCTTTAAATTAATTACGTGTTTTCAACAACTATATGCATCTACATGTATAAGCAAAGTCCAACCTCGTAACTCATTATATCTGCATACTGTTTGAACTTAAATTGTTGTTAAACATTGTCCTCAATAATAAGTTGCAAATGAAATAAAACTGATAATTTTGAATTCGACAGTTCTTTCCATAAACGTATGAGTATAGTGTCAGTCGACGTTCGCCAAATGTGGAAGAATCTCCGGATGTTTCAGACATCGTGAAATAATCAATTTCTCCCGACGAATGGTAAATAGAAACAAAGGATTTATTTCCTGAGAATAATGATAGGTTGTGTACAGATGAGAGAAAGACATGCAAATCATACGTTGGTGAACTTGTCGCCCTAACAGAAGTCAGAGTGAATAACTAGCCTAAGGACACTCAAGTTATCTGCATTGAGGATTCTATTTTAACTACGCAGTACATGGTACTACTTCGTCAACTGTAATATTGCGTCAACAACATTTCAAACAGGAATTTGACATGCATTGATATATCCATGCAACATCCCATCTTCCTAGTAAGATGCTTTAGTTTCTCATTTATATCGCACCTTTCACTGTGATATAGACTCTATGTCACTAGACACATTTATACAGATTTAAATAAAAAATATTTCAGTCTATTTGGGTTTAGAAAAGAAGAAATAATTAAATAGCAATTAAAGTAAGCGAGTGACTTGTCGGAAAATGTTCGGAAAATACCGATATCCAATCGGTTTGACGGGATTACACGTACAGTATCGATTAATTTGAACATGTAGATTGATTGGGGTTTAACGCCGTTTTTAACAATTTCTCAGTAATATCACGGAGGCCAGTTCACCTACTCATGCATTTCCTGGTTTTCTCACACCATAACTCCACACAACAATCTTCCCAAGCAACTGGCTGCTTTTCCACATAGACTAAGCCCATTGGTGGATGACGCATGTCGCATTGACTTTTGTCAATCGTCGGAAAAAAAGTTGGCCGAGCCGGGATTCGAACTCACAACCCCTGGATTGACAGCCCGCGTCGCTACCGACTGAGCTACCGTAATGTTAATTTTATCTTCTTTTATAGAGAGTTCGTTTTAGGTTTGTAGGTTTCGTTCCGTTCCATAGACATAGCTTAAACGTGTTTACGTTGTGTTTACTATGGAACACAGGGCTGGTTTTGAGTTTTGTGACTATGGAACACAGGGCTGGCAAGTCAGCGAATCCGGGTCGTCTGACCAGGCTCTATACTTGTGCCTACTAAACAACGCTAGAATTTGATATGGATTCTTCCAATTGCAAAGTTGGAAAAGGCGATTTAAAAAAAAAAATCTCATTGAAAGGGTTAACCCTTTCCCACATGTAGACACTTTCTGACGCATCTGCAATACACGCATTTTGAAAACATTGTGAGAAAAGAAGAAAATGCGCAAAACGAGCAATTTCTCCATTTGCCACAATGTTTTCAACTTTTTTTCAGTAAATATACCCTCATTTATGGGAATTTTCTATATTTCCAAAGACGTTTGTTGCAGATTTGTTGCATATGGGAAAGTCGCGCGGTTGGTTTGTTTGATTTGACGTTGCAGTAAGTTGATGTAAACAATTGCTTTCCGACACAAAATATAAGTGCTTTGCACTTAACTCTTTCGAAAATAAAAAAGAAGGTTGCGAAGATTGAAATTACGTGCTGATGCTAAACGTGTCACTTGATGATAACTCTCTCTTGACACTTTCCCATATTAATACATATGCAGCAGACGACTTAAAGTTCATCTGGGAAAATGTGTTGAATACCTCTATAGATGAAGGTATAATAAATGAATCGAGTTAAAAACGTAGTGGCAAAAGGGGTAGGTTACCACAACGATTTCAAAAATCGTCTGCTACATATTTGTCTGCAGGTGGGTAAGGGTTTACATTTCTATTTTACAGAGATCTTCAGCCGGGCGATCACATCGCTGTACGATATAGTGTTTTATTCGTGAAATACTACCACCACGGAATTTTCATCGAGCATGAAAAGGGTGTCGTGGACTTTGGACCAACGAAAAAGAAGCACGCGCCTACCGTCAAGCTCATTGATATTTCTACGTTTGTCGCTGGCAAAACCCTTGTACGTGTGGTCTATCCCACAGAGACATGCAATTCAGTAAATACAACCATTTGTTTGGCGCAGGAAGCGGAGCAGGGTCCATCGATTTGGGGGCCTTATCATGTAAAGTTCAATAACTGCGAACATTTTGCAATAAGATGCAAGACTGGCAGACACGTATCAAGACAAAGTGTAAAGGCCATGCGGAATCACTTCAAACGTACAACCTTAACTAGTGGACGTGCTGCCAATTGTAAATGTAATTGTTTCTTTTAAATTGCAAATATTTAATTCACTTGAATTCGTGAATGACTATTGTTTTCAATTATCTACATAACCATTTATTAATTCCAAATACTTGTATATGTTCTTATTAAGGACTGGTCGTCACTGCAAGGTCTTCGATCTTTCTAAAGAATTCCTATGTAAAATTCTTTATATATCAACATGGGAAGGTGTAAAGATGTAATCAACCATCTTTCTCTGTGACACGGTTAGCTTAATCAACCATCTTTCTCTGTGACACGGTTATCCTTCTATAACTTCATTGTTCCTTTTGACAGGCGCAATTGATCAGTCTACAGGGTTGACATCTGACCAATTGCGCCTGTCAAAAGGAACAATGAAGTTATATAATGATAACCGTGTCACAGAGAAAGATGGTTGATTAAGCTAACTAACTTCCCTAAGGCAGTTGGGAGATTGTATAAATATAGGACTGATTTGATTCCAATTCAGTCACTCTGGTGACACTTAGCTGAGTAGTCATGTTGTTGGAAGAGCAACAACTGGGGTTTTGGGATATTGTACTTCTCGTAATAAACAAGCTATAATGTATTATTGAGTTGCTACTTTGTTACACAGTAAAGGTCTGTATCTTTCAACGAAGAAGAAATCCGTTTAGGAGACTCGTCCATGTTCAAAATCGGGCGACTCAATTTTTCATAATATAAGAGCTTTAGAATATTGCAGAAACTACTAATCAAAAGAGGATTTATTGGTATTGAGGTACAAGTACAATTATTCAATTTTGAACACAAAACAACTGTAATACTACCAGGCATGCATCTGTCAGGCGCTTTTGTTTATATTGGGGTTTAACGCCGTTTCCAGTTATATCACGGCGCGACATTAACTTATAAATGATCCTTCGGTAAACAAACCAATACTAGGCTATGACGTTTGCCTTGGCCAAGCGCACTCCACCATGACTGCCTCGACTATGGATCAACCCGGAACGCCCGGTTCCAAATCCTCAACGCACACCACTCCCCTTTGTCAATCGCTGTAAGCCAGGAGGGGTCATCCCAAAGGGAGTTTCACAGTACATGCAAAGTTCTGTAAACTTGTTTAAACCTTTCCCGTATGCAGTAAATGTGCAAATAAATACAGATTATCAAGCGTATATATAAATCAAAGTACAAAGTACTGAAGGTAGAATTGCGATCGTTTAAGAAGAGATACAGAAGTGCATATATGAATATTTATTTTACCGGTTACCTTCAGGCAAAGTTTCAATTGTGTAACCCTTTCCAGTGCTGAGATTTTGCCTCAACCTGAAACTTTAACCAAAATGTTGACGAACAGACAGACGGAGAGACAGACATCGCCAATCTATAGACCGGAATTGCTAGAGCAATCCGGCCAAAAATAAAAAAAAATCATCAATTTTAGCAGTAAAATCCTGCCAAGAAGTAATGAATTGAGAACAAAATGTGCTGAGAGGTCCATAATTTCAAACTTGCTAAGATTTGGTCTGTGCAATGAATGTACAAATTGAAAAATGTATTGTTGACATGTATTTTCTACACCATCATTGTAATGTTGTTTATCATAAATAAAATTATTCCTTTTTTTAAATAAACTTTTAATCAAAATGTGTGTCTCAGTGTTGTCTTCTTCAGCAGTTTGACAGAAACAAAGCCTAAATCTGAAATTGTGTCAATGTGTTATTTGTCAACTCTGTCCCATAAGTTTTGCTTGTGATTTGAACTCTCATAAAAAAAGCGCGGAAAGGGACAACTTTCCCAACTTTGATTAAATATGTTTTCAATTAAATTGTAAAAAATCTTTTTCTTGTTTTTTGAAAGTTTTGTCATTATTATTTAAGACGGACATTATATACTAGAATAGCCAACTGACTATCATTTGAAAAAGTGTTTCTTATTTAAACCTTTCCACTTGCATACGTAATTGCAGCCGACGACTTTTGAAAACATTGATGCAGAAGAAGAAAGTGCTCATAACAAGCTTTCTCCTTTTGCAACAATGTTTTCAACTATATTCAATGATTACACTTCCAATAAATGTGATTTTCTGTATCTTTGCTCAGATTTTTTTTAATTCGTCTGCTGCAGAGTTTTTATATTGTGGGGTGGGTTGTGATTTGTTAAAGGGCAAGCAGGATTGGGAATTGAGTGTTGCACTTATCCTAATGAAACACTCGCCTGCCTGTGCATGTTTTAGCTTAACTTAACTTGTTAATGTTCTTTCCATCATCAACTTAGTCATCTGTTAGTAATCAACTCTATGAACGAAATAATCGCGTCAAAATCTTGAATCGCGTCAAAATCATAACGAACAAACTGTCAAAATCTAATTTTGAACTGTGTAATACAAATTTAGAATAAAAGGATGAATCAGTTATGTTGTAACAACCAATATCCGCGGGTCATTTACCTGATTTTGGCCGAAAGAAATGATCGATTTCTTGCAAGATTTATTCGTTATTCGTTCTGCCTATTATAATCAAAGTATTCTAAACGCTTTATAAACAAGTGATTTAAAGCGCTCAAATCATTTGATGAAATTTGTTTCTTTAGACGCGGACCTTGTCGAAAGCACCTATCCAAAAGTCATCGTTAATCGTTGTCGAAGGAATAGATGGACTGAGAGAAAGAGAAAGAAAAGCTTAGCAATGCATACTATCTTTATGAATAAGGACATGAACGAATATGTATGGACTAGCGCCTAGAATTTCGTACTAGCCGATCCTTCATTCCACTCGCTTATGCTAGCGGGCGAGTGGATGTTTACATCTCTGCCGAGAGAGAAAAAAGGGTTACAATTTACAAAGGGTAATTGCGCGGTGCAGTGCTATATTGGCGTAGTGATATCTAAATAATTGTGTACACTTTAAATATGATATTTACACTTACAAGACTTGTTATTTTCTATTATAAGCTTGAATAATCGGATTTTTTTTCGTTACTCTATGTTTGCTTTTGTGAGCATTCGTAAATTAGTCAAAACCAAAAATTGCACTTAATTGTTGGTGGTGAAGGGCATATACATCACGTGACTTCAAACTCACTATGACTATGGCAGCCTCTGCGCATGCGCAAGTCTACCAAAAACGATTGATTATAATTCCGTTTTTGACTAGGCCAAATACGGTAACAATTGAGGCAATGGGAGGTGACTCAACTATGATATGTGACGTCAACGAAATATGATTTTACGTTATACAAAATGCGGAAATGGGGCATCATTCATAAATTGTATCTTATTTGTGAATAGTGTTTTTTAGTCTGTCTGAAATGTTAAACTATGTATATAATGAAGGGAAAATCACGTTGCAGAAGCGATACTTCGTTTTGTATTGTTCCACTCGGGGCGTGGGAAAATTGACACCACACTCGACCTGCAGTCTCGAGAGATATACATGTGTTTATGCTCTACGCAGCACGATACAAGCCTATGTATCGCTACTGAATTATGTACATACTGGTGTAGCGATATCTGTGAAAAACATTGCACTTGTCAATGCTAGGGTCACCTTACTGCAATCCTTACAGGTCTGAGTCATCAGTGTACGCAGATGGACACACACAGTCAGTGCGGACAGGCTTTTATGGTCCTTAGCATTTCCTCTTATGTGAAGGACGAGCACTTTGTCCAGACTATTGTAGTCCAGAATATCCCTCAGTGCCTTCTACTTGGCGCTCCTTTGCTATAATCCAAACCCTGCTCTCCTGAGACTGTTACTCTGGGATTTGACATTAATGAATCAAATTGACCCTTTTTCTTGCCGTCAGCCCATGAATTTTCTAATGGTGTAGCCCTACAGCGATCCGCCACTTCCTATCGGCTTCCAAAAAGACTTGACCATAACGTTCTGGATCACAGTAGATCAAGACACCACCACTAAGTTCCACTGGATGCTCTGGTCTCACTTCCATGACCCGCCGAGTCAATCCTTCTACGTAATAGATATTGGCACCCAGCTTCACTCCTAGACGATCCAATTGGAAGTGGATGTCGAAAGCCAACATTGGCTCTCCCAATTGGATCTCTTTGTACCAACATAACTTTTTCTGGGTTTTACTACTCCCACAGCAGGCTTAATCTGTAGTGCCTGAGTTAGGTCGTTGGTCCTGTTGACACGTCCGGGTTTGGCGCTTGATCTCTCCTGACTTCCGGAGTTCTCTCTGTATCCGACCGGAGGAGGGCTTCTTCTTCGGCTTTGGACGGACTACTGGCCACTTGGGGTGCCCTGGTAATCCAGTACGATGGCATGATCCGGGCTTAGAACCAACAGTTTTAGTTGTCCCTTTTCCTTTTTAACCTGGAATTCCTTCAAGGAAACTGTTGGAACCTGTTGTCGATCTCCTGCTTCAACTGAGACTTGAGGGTTTAGCACCGCTTGTGATGCCGTCCTAGCCTTGTTTACTTGAGTTGGAGTGAATGTCCCTGGATCGACTGTGATTCTGACCTCCATTGGTTCCTCTGTGTGGGTGGAATCTAAAGTCGACTGGCTAACTTCCATGTCACAGCCACTTTCTCCTGCTCTTTTCCCTTTTTCCTCTTCGGTCGCAGAGGAATGCTGCTCCACAGAAGCGGGGCTAGCCTTTGTTGCAGTGCCCTTTACTTCTGTGTTATGAACTTCCCTCAAGGAAGAGGAAGTAACAGTCGTTGTGGCCATTTGTCTCCTGTGCTCTGTGCTCTGACCTTCTTACTCCCCTGGACCCTGGCCCGAATCTTTGTACCATGATGGCAAACATCCTTGGGTTTAAATGGTCCATAATGAAAGCCATTGGTCGCGGGATTTACCGACCAGGTTCGAATCCTGCCGACAACACCAATGTGGTAAATCTAGTTTACTAACCTTAGATGCACCAGTCAGTTATATTTATAAATGACGATGCTTGTAGATTAGTTGATAAACGTCCAGATTGTCTTCCGTCATAAAATGTACGTCTGTTCTAAACACTAATGGAAACCGGAAGCGCCTGGTTCCTCCTAGTACCCAGAATCCCCGACAGTGAAGCCGGGAACCAATTGGGGGATTTCCCGGGACAAACCGGTACTCGTTTCCCCCAAAGCCAGTATTACCACACTATATAACATAGCGTATTCCATATATGGACCTTAAATAGTTCGCGCGACCGGATCCTGTCTTAAGACTTTGCACATTTCTTAATGTTTAAAATAAATAGCAGAAAATACTTACTGTAATATGTTAAAGAACGACGTTCGGTCATCATGGATGAATTATGTATGGTAGTGATCATAGAAAGCATATGCAGACGCATTTTGACACATCTGCTGCAGACAACTTTTGAAACATCGTCTTAAATGAAGTAATTGCTTTATATGAGCAATTTTTCTTTTTCTCCCCACTATTCAATTAGATTCGATAATTATACTTTCATTTATATAGAAAGGTTTCCCATATTTTTACATAATTTTTTTTTAAGTTGTCTGCCTCAGACTTGTTGTAGAAAAGTGGGTTTAAAAGGCACTAAATCCCAGAGTGAACATTTCAAATAGTCCAAGACAGAAATACATTACTTCTCGGCTACGTACGCAGTATTCCCTGATTACTTACAGCAATCTATCTGTTAACCTTTTCCTTGAACAAACTTATTCACATGTTATGCTCTTGGAGTCATTTGTGTAAAACTAAAAAGTTGTACATTATGATTAATCGATCATTGTATTTGTCTAGTAAAGTGAACCTCATATTTTACAACAGATTTTTTATATGTTCTGTTTTGCAACAATATTATCTTGTAGACTATTAATTAATAAACAAAGACAGTATATGATTTGCGATGTAGATATTTTCCACATAATGCTTTCGAAAAACATAGTTTTCATAAATTTTACAATCTAATGTCATCGCAAAATGTTGTTTTGATAAGAAACCTTGATATGCTTATCTATAATGCTTTTAAATTAAGAATCTTTTGAATAACATTTGTGTTATTATGTGTTGCAATATATACATGTAGTTGGATTTCCTTAAGGGACACGTAACACCAGCTGTTAAAAGACGGGTTTATATGTTTTTTGGGGAAAGCAACGATATATCTCATACAAATTCTATTCTTTCAGTTTTGCATTTACCCATCTAAAATATCTTATTAAAGTTCCTAAACATTTTAGAAGTATATTATATAATGGATATCCGGGCTTTTGTATTATATGTCTGTATCCTTAGTATGTAAATACTGTTCTCACTTCACATGCTATACATTTATGCTGTATCATGAGTATGGGCCAGTGGCCTTAAATATCACATATATAAAAGTGGCAAAAGTTATATAATTATATATTGTCACATTTGAACGTTTTCTTTCTTATCTAAAAATCAAACATTTTCCAGCATGTTCTTCAGATATGTATAACTAAAATAAGTCTAGTTAACCCCTTTCCTATGGAATATTATTTCCGCTATCGAATTGTCAACTTTAAACTGAAGCGACATCATCAACTTGTTGACCTGAATATTTGACATCAGCATGATATTATTGACTTAATTTCTTTTTTTTTTAAGGTCTCTATCTGTCTTTTCGACTTGAAAAAATAGGTATCTGTCTGTCTCTGTCTGTCTCTGTCTGTCTCTGTCTGTCTGTCTATGTCTATGTCTCTATCTCTGTCTGTCTGTCTGTCTCTGTCTATCTCTGTCTCTGTCTGTCTCTTGCTCTCGCTCTCTGTCTCCGTCTCTGTCTATGTCTATGTCTCTCTCCCTCTGTGTTTCTCTGTCTCTGTCTCTGTCTCTGTCTCTCTGTCTCTGTATCTCTCTCTGTATCTCTCTCTGTATCTCTCTCTGTATCTCTCTGTCTCTGACTCTGTCTCTGTCTGTCTGTCTGTCTGTCTGTCTGTCTGTCTGTCTGTCTGTCTGTCTGTCTGTCTGTCTGTCTGTCTGTCTTCTGTCTGTCTGTCTGCTCGTCTCTCTCTCTCTCTCATCTCTCTCTCTCTCTCTCTCTCTCTTCTCTCTCTCTTCTCGTCTCTCTTCCTCTCTCTCCTCTCTCTCATCTCTCCTCTCTCTCTCTCTCTATTCTGTCTCTGTCTCTGTCTCTGTCTCTGTCTCTGTCTCTGTCTCTCTGTCTCTGTCTCTCTCTGTCTCTCTCTCTGTCTCTCGGTCTCTCTGTCTCTCTGTCGTGTCTGTCTCTGTCCCTGTCTGTCTGTCTGTCTGTCTGTCTGTCTCTCTCTGTCTCTCTCTCTGTCTCTCGGTCTCTCTGTCTCTCTGTCTGTCTGTCTCTGTCTCTGTCCTGTCTGTCTGTCTGTCTGTCTGTCTGTCTGTCTGTCTGTCTGTCTGTCTGTCGTCCTCTCTCTCTCTATATCTCTCCTCTCTCTCTCTCTCTGTCTCTCTCTGTCTCTCTCTCTCCTTCTCTCTCATCTCTGTCCTCTCTCTCTCTCTGTC
>JASEVX010000784.1:0-47895 GCA_031761405.1 Serripes groenlandicus | reverse complement strand
CTTTGATACGAGATGCCGACTCTCTCTCTCTGCACCATTGTCTTCCACCCTATAAGACCCTTTATGATAATAAAATATAAAACATATTATAATACCGTCATGTTAATAGAATATAAAACATATTATAATACCGTCATGTTAATAAAATATAAAACATATTATAATACCGTCATGTTAATAAAATATAAAACATATTATAATACCCTTTATGCTAAAGAATATAAACATGTTATAATACCCTTTAAGATAATATAATATAAAACATATTATAATACCCGTCATGATATATTTAAATATGGTTTCAATCACTTACAGATAAGGCACCACAAACAATGGCAGATCTCTTAAAAGACAGCGATATGGACCAGTTAGAACAATGGATTGGAACAGGGCCCAAAACGTTCACGTTGCTGTATAAGATATCGAGAGATGGGTGTGCCTCTACAACATTCCACCAGAAATGTAACAACCAGGGACCAACTGTTACAGTCTTGTACAACCAACAACAAACTGTATACGGCGGATACACGAGTCAGAGCTGGACGAGTAGGCAAAACTATTTTGTTGACGGTCAGGCTTATTTGTTTCGACTGCATTTCAATGGTAAATCAAGCCCTGTGAAAATGGCAAGAAATGGAAACGGTAATGATGTACATGACCATAGTACTTATGGTCCAGCATTTGGAGGTGATTTACGTACATTTAGCCGCACGGTTTATAATTTTGGTGGATACTCTTACACTGAATGGGGTTATGAGTATTGGTACTTCTTACAACATCAATGGACTACAGCCTAATCAGATCAACAACGGTAACATGAACGTTACTGACCTTGAAGTATACAAAGTAACAAGTAAGTTCTCACAAAACAGCAGTTGTACGTTACCTTACACTTACAATTCCACAAATCAAATGAAGTAGATGTACGTTGATGGTTGAATTTGCTTCCGTTACACTTATCTGAACGTAAAACTGTTACCAAATATAATAATAAATAATTTTAATAAGTTGAATATTCGTGTAAAAGCATTTCTTAGCAAAATGGACGATTTCGGTAACTCTTCTTTTCAGTGACTAGCTGTCCAAGACGGTTTGATTGAAGGAGAGCTAAACATCTGCTGTTGTCTATTTTAAGTCTCAAATTGTGATACCATTAGTTCTAAGCTTACACTTTTTATCTTTCAATTTGTACCATTAAATAGCTGGATTATTGTTGAAAAAGCTCTCTCTCTATCTCTCTTTTTTCTCTCTCTCTCTCTCTCTCTCCTCTCTCTCTCTCTCTCTCTCTCTCTCTCTCTCTCTACTCTCTCTCCTCTCTCTCTCTCTCTCTCTCTCTGTCTCTGTATCTGTCTCTGTCTCTGTCTCTGTCTCTATCTCTGTCTCTCTCTGTCTCTCTCTATCTATCTATCTGTCTGTCTGGTCTGTCTGTTTGTCTCTCATTCTCTCTCTCTCTCATTCTCATTCTCATTCTCATTCTATCCAATCTCTCTCTCTCTCTCTCTCTCTCTCTCTCTCTCTCTCTCTCTCTCTCTCTCTCTCTCTCTCTCTCTCTCTCTCTCTCTCTCTCTCTCTCTCTCTCTCTCTCTCTCTCTCTCGTCGGCAATTTATTATCAACTTTGTGTTTTAGATGGAAACCGAACGCCAAAGGATGTTCAACCAAAGCCCAAAATTGTTGAACCATGGAGGAAAACACCACCGTGGAATGAAAAGGTTATAGGGAGTATACCTTATGCATGTACATTATACACTTTAAGAAAAACAGAACATAGTGTCAGTTCATTAGTTGTTATGCCCCGCCGTATGCGGATTGCATATTGGTTTGGCGTTGTCCGTCGGTCAGTCCGTCCCGCCAACTGTCTGTAGCAATATATAATATGATTTGAGTGCCTGTCAGATTCGTCTCTCTGAAAGCATAGCCACTGTCACGATTTGCCGGATAGCATTAACGGACGTTTGACGAAGAGCACAATTTTCAATCCGTTTGCATGCGTTTCTTGTCCGGTGAATGCGTTCGCTCTTTGTCAGGCGATGTTCTATCAATCCGGAGTACAATTTGTGGACGGACACCACCGAGCTTAGGCGAACGGTTGTTTAGCATTAGACGCGTTTTGTTCGGTCGCATCCGTTGTTTCCTGCTGGACATGACTCGCAGCCGGACTACTACCGGACATGTAACGGATAGACCGGACGTATGCCGGACATAGACCGCATGTTCAGAGGTATATTACCTGACAAAGAATTGAATAATAACGGATGTGCTGTGAAACGAAACGGAGATCCACCGGACAAAACGGAAGACTTTATGATAAGTACAGTTTTCATACCGTTCACGCAACGGGTCTTTGCCGTGTCCAAAACGGACAGCGAAGTGCATCATCCGGGCTATATACACGCTATATACACGTGGTGTTTTTAAGTACTCGTGTTTTGCAGGGAGGGTGCCACTCAACCTTCTAACTGCTTATCTCGGAGACAGAAAGTCTTCTTGACCTCCTTCTGTGACTTTGATTTACTTGTCTTGTGAGTTAACTGTTGTGAGACTGATGAATGACTGGGGCTGGGAGGGGCTGACCTCGGATGGATCTTTTCAGGGTCAGAAAGAACTTCTTCTTGTGGGCTTCTCTAACTTCTGGACGTGCAACTTCTTCTGGGACTAAAACTGCCTTCTCTGGGGCGGCGGCCTGTTCTGCCCTTCTGTCGCCGCTGGCAACCTTCACTCGTGCTTTAGTTTTGCCTTTGGGCATCTTTATGAGGTGTTTTTTGGAGAAGTTGAAGCCAATCGAGCCTGAATATATGTACGTCGATCGAACACTGGAGTATTTATATCAGTTCCATCCTTCCCGTGACCTGTTCAAATATGTTTGGAGAACGTTTTATCAGTTTCTTATGCGTTTCACTTTCGGTTTATCTGGTTCTTGTCCATACTCGTACGATGGTGTCTACTACGATGTCCAGTAAATGTCCTGTTTCTGTCCGGTGATTGTGTTATTTATCCGGTACATATGAAAGTTTTTTCCGTCCATGATATCCTCGATCAGCAACGGAGACAATCTTTACCACCGGATAATTTCATTTTACAAATTTTCTATCCGTCGGACATCCGTAAACATTATCCGGCAATGTGTAACAGTAGCTTAATAGATCAATATTTAGTATTTACTTTGATCTTAGTAACTGATTACCTACTTAAAAGAGTTAAACCGATATAAAATTATTATCGTATAAATTACCTTTTTATAATTATCTATCATTTATCCGGGGCTTTCTTTGCAGACTTAGATCAGTATACCAAAACACTCTAGCAATATGCGTTCATCGCCAGTATACGGCTCGTTGGCAATGCTCCCATATGTTGTAGGGGTGTAGACATGATACGACATTGCAGCTTGTTCAGAAGCTTAGAGTAAATGTAACCGCAATCAGTCATGGGTTTAAAAGCCTTAATGTATATACAGCCTGTAGAATGAAAACTTTGTATGGTTTAATTACGCTAACGAGAATTTATGTATTCGTTTTAGCTTTTAGATAAACTGATGGAGGACGTTATCTCGTTCAAACCTTTTCCCGAATTGAAAACTTCACAAGCAAACATTCTGTTGATCGGTCCTGTTGGGGCAGGAAAGTCCAGCTTTTTCAACACAATCAATTCGATATTCAGGGGTCGAATAACACAGAGGGCGAATAGTGGAAGCGCGGATCAAAGTTTGACAACAACGGTAGGTACATGTGTAATGTGTCGGGAAGCTACACTCCAAACTACAACAGATCAGCAATCGACTACTTTGAACATATATAAATTCTCTATAAATAAAATAATAGGTATAATGATATCATATAATTCTTAACAAAGTCGCTGTGCCTCAGTAGCTCAGTCGGTAGCGACGCGGGCTGTCAATCCAGAGGTTGTGAATTCAAATCTCAGCTTGGCCAATAATATTTCTGACGTTTGACAAAAGTCACTGTTATTCGTCTTTCGCCAATTGGCCAACAGTCTATGTGTAAAAGCAGCCAGTTGCTTGGAAAGTATGTTGTATTGAGTACTGGTGTGAGATAGCTAGGAAACACATGAGTAGGTGAATTGTCCGCCGTGATATCACTGAAAAATTGTTGAAAAGGGCGTTAAGTCCGAATCAATCGATTAAGTAAACAAAGTGGCAAAGAAAAATCATGTGCTCATGATTCTCTATTTCTCTTTTTGTCACCACGTTTTACAAAGTCATCTGCTGCTGCGATGAAGTTAAACTGTATCTACATGTTAGAAATGATGAAGTGAAGTAAATAACGATCTTATGACTTGTATTGGATATTGATGTGCTTTTTAAAATGAGACTTCTTGTAAGACCTTTGTTATGCTCATTAGACCGACATGATACATCAACTAAGTATTGCTCGACGACGTTAAACTGATCCTGACCTCTGGTGTAAAGATAACTATGCATTGAAGGAATCACTATACACTTAAACATAAATTTGAATAAGAATATTGAAAATCATTTGCCCGAGGGGTCGAAATACATTATTCGGTCCTCTGCTCTGGAAATACCGGTAGATACGCTATTTGCGTGAATGGTCCTGAGTTGGATTATATAGAATGACAAAATATTATTTTATAAACATATACTAACCGTATATAAACTATAGGGATACATGTGTGTATTTATTGATATTTAGTACACGCAGTACGACGTGAGAGTCCGATCTGGTGCCTCCCTGAACTTCCGATTATGTGACACACGTGGTCTTGAAGAATCCCAAGGTTTAGATGTTCTCGAGTGTAACTATATGTTGGATGGACACGTGCCGGACTTCTATCAGGTACGGAGATTCTTACATCACACCAAGCTACATTTTATATTTATAAAGAGTAGAGTTCATTGTGGTTATTTTCCTTGTAAAGATCTTTTCTTACTCGATTATAACAATTACAACTCGATTATGCTTGATAGACTGTTTCAAACAATATTGACATAGACGAGGGATGTTCGGTAAGTGTTTGTTTTCTTTATGTTTTAGCTGTTCAATAAAATATCAAGACAGTAGCTTCCAGTTCAAGTCACCCTTGGCCTTTTTCAATGTTTGTATTACCTCTCTAACTTGTTCAAAGCAGTAACAACATTTGAAATACTTTTTTTGACATAATTTGGGAACGTTTGGCAGTTTTAACACATAGAAGACTTTTATTTTTACCTAACAATGAAATTAATCTTTAATGTTGGCCGAGCTGGTATTCGAACTCACTTCCCCTGGATTGAAACCCGCATCGCTACCGACTAGCGACATTTAAACTTAATCATTCAGTGTTGACAAGACAATAAATGGACGTAGATGGTTAAAACATCAACGTCCTGATAGCTTAGTAAGTAAGGACAAAGAATATCAGAATTCAAAGTTTTCATAGTTTCGATTCTCATTCTAGAAGAACATATTTTAGAGTTCGTTTGTTCTTTCTTTCTTATATTACAGTTTTATCTAATTTGTATTCGACCATCTATTTTTCTTTTCAGAAATTTTCGTTTAGTCAATCATAAGACTCCTTCCTCCTTAAATGATATGAAAGTAATCTTGCCCGAACAGCATAACATACATGAGCATTTTATATTTAATTCTACGAAGGTATATTCGGATATACGTAGAACAGATAATAATTAATTTGCATACACTAAAAGAATTCTCACATAACAGTAAAAGAATACATGTTATATATAAAAAAGTAGTCGGTCATAAAATTAAAAGACATTCCGTTTGGGGGATTCGAACCCGTGACAACTGTATTGGTAGCTGTGTGTGTTACGTACAAGGTCTATTACGATATATGTGTAAAACTGCATATACACAGACTAATCTAAGTCTTCTTCTCATCTTCTTTTATTATACACATACTTATACATACATCATTTACTATATTTAGCACAGGTATACATAAATTAACTATTTCATGCGTGTCAACAGCCATATATACATGTTATCCCAAACACATGTTTAACCGACAGGAATGGCTCCGTTCATGTTCATGCATATCTGTATCCGTGTTCTCACCATGGTGCACGTTACTATACACTGAGATTAAGAATCGTCAGGAAACCAAGACGTTGCTAACGTTAATCTAATGACAAAATAGAGATTAACGCGATGTTCAGACCGGGTTCTCAAAGGATACAATCAAAGACTATGTATCTCACTCATTATAACGTTTATACTGTCCAAATTGACTTCATGTCTTACAGACGTGCTCAAGTTAGGAATGGAAAAATACGGAAACGGTTAATAGATGTCGACTGAACAAGTCTAAAATTTTACTTTTCGACTGAACAAATGGAAAAATCTCTTGTAATGATGATCAAATAATAAAAATGTGTTGAACTTATGAATTAATCAAATATAACTGGTTTAAAATAATGGGTTAAAAAAAAAAAACTTTCTTAAACAAATTGATTAAAATATAAAAAAAATATTGAATAAGATAGATTTACAAATAAATATCTCAAAAAAAAGAGAGGATGAAAATGTCGAGATTTGGAATAAACTGAACCCATTCCTGACAAGTCTGACATGCCATTGTCTCTCTGACAACTAAGTTGTGAAAGTGTGCCTCATAAGTCTGTAATTCCATTGTCTCTCTGACAACTAAGTTGTGAAAGTGTGCCTCATAAGTCTGTAATTCCATTGTCTCTCTGACAACCAAGTTGTGAAAGTGTGCCTCATAAGTCTGACATTCCATTGTCTCTCGGACAACCAAGTTGTGAAAGTGTGCCTCATAAGTCTGACATTCCATTGTCTCTCTGACAACCAAGTTGTGAAAGTGTGCCTCATAGTGTGCTTTTTATATGTAAAGAGACGTCATACAAAATGATCGTTTTGAGCAAGTTTCTCCTTTCTCTACAAAGTTTTCAAACTTTGTCTGCAGCATAAGATTAGTCTTAAGTCGCCTGTATTCATTTATGAGCATTTATTTCCAATTCTTTGACAGGTATACTTCAAATGTTTCCCGAATTATTCAGTATAACTTTTATTTGTACAGTTTAACCCAGCCACTCCGATATCACCAGAGACGACAGGGTTCATCAGTAATCCATCAGTAGGCGAGAAGATTCACTGTTCGGCATTTGTAATGGACGCAACAACCCTCGATGTAGTCTCGTCAAAGATTTTACACAAAATTAAACAGTTTCAGTCTCTTATGAACCAGAAAGGTACATAATGCCATGATATCATGACACATGCATCTTTACATTTAAGACATCTAAACGTTTTTGTTGTTCTCTGTACGGACCACGTCTCAATGGTATTGCGACCAACAACGATGATCAAACTGTGTCTCTGCGCATGCTGATCGGGACGTCTTCTTCTTACTGTTTATACCTACGTGCATGAAAACCCGGTGACAAAAAATAACGAACATACGAATCAAACAAGTATGCAATCAATTTTTCAAAAGGCGTTGATGATCGAATTTCGCGGACGTGGTTCATTTCCTGTGAATAATGACTGGTAACTGAAATAAAAGTTTTTAATATTCACTCGTCAAACCCCACGCTGATTTTTAATGCATTTTCATAATTTGTTTGCCATTTCCTAGTTTCATTTTTTTATTTTTTTTATTTTGATGTGGCAGTTTCAATTTCGTAGATTAAAAGAAAAAGTATATACTATACATTGATGCAGTAATACAGACTTTCACTGGTAATTTGGGTTTCGAGCAGAGCATACCAGGACTTTATAGTATATTAAACTTTCAACGTTGACTGCCTTTCTTTTTCAGGGATACCACAGGCTGTTATTCTTACCAAAGTCGACAGATTGTGCGAAGATGTAGAGTAGAGAAGAATATATCCAATGCCTTCAAAAGTAAATCCGTTTACGACATCGTGGAAAAGGCTTCACAAACCCTGGGACTACCACGTGGCAATATACTTCCGGTAAAAAACTACAGAAACGAGATGGAACTGGACGGCAAGATTAACATCCTGGCACTTCTTGCCATACGACAGATTCTTAACTTTGCTGAGGATTACATGGAGAATATAGTTGACAGAATGAAAGCGGAGGAAAGAGGGATGTTGAGACTGAATATCAGAAACTAAGGATGTGAGATTGTTTTGAGTGGGACATTACCGCATCCGACCCGGATCTTTAACTTTTCTTATGGATCACACCTTAATAATTCGTATAAGTCTTTGTAAAAAACTTACCACAATGATGGATTACTGATCGTCGATCTTTGTATGCTATTTAAAATTACGTATTCTTTGTAATTACTATTTTGATAACTACCAAAGTGGCAAAACCTTTTCATTTTCTTTTTTCTTTTTTATATGAAAGCCTTTTCACAGTATTGTCTTCCTATCATTTAGCTCATTACCATTTATGCTTCATCGGAAGGGAAGGCAGTTACATAGAATATAGGAAATCATATATACAAATGTACGTATGAGACCAAAATTTAGCATATTGGGGCAGCCGATATTCTTTATTGTTTAAATTACCCCTTTCCAACGTTTGATATTTTAATGATGTAGGAAAACAAAGTGATCAGTTTCAACCAATATTTTCTTGTCACACTAAGTCCATATATTTGTATAATATGTTGTACACATGTTCTACATGTAACCCTTTTCCACATGCATACTTTGAATAACGTGTAACACAAGACGTTTGAAAACATTGTGGCAAAGGCAGACAATGCTTATGGTCAACTTGCACGCTATTACAATCGTCTGCAACAGATTTGTTGTTTTTTAGGGATCGGATTAAAATATTCCAATGGTAGCTAGCATATCATGTATTTGGCAAATACTTCGAAAATAGTATATAATACAATAAATGTACGAAATATGCACAGGGAAAAAATAAAAGTCTTCCCAAATGAGCTGAACCACACCCAGTTCAATTGCCGAAAGAAAGCAGTTATACAATGAAAGAACATTGACCCATTATGTAAACAGTTTAGTGTTTTATAATCCGTGGTAATCTCACCAGTCTTTGGGTTCTAATATACAGTATGTGCTAAAAAAAATGGATAATGTTTCAATCAAGGAACACATCGACTGTGAACAGCTTTGCTTTGCCATTCTTAAGGACATAATTATCTTATAAATTGTAATCAATCCTAATAGTTATATACCATATCAACTACATACACAAATATGTAGAAAGTCGAAAGGAATCTCAGTCTAAATAACTTGTCGTCATTTATCGTTGACGATTCTGAAAAAGTGTTCAAGAGAAAAGGTATACTTTGCTTATGTTTTTATTATCAATACAGGCAAGTAAACATTTTGAACGCTTATATTTTGTCATTGTTGGGCGCTAAGCGTTTTTAAATAGCATATCCATGGTGATTAGGCAGTACTAGGAAACAAGTTATCTAATGAAACTGTACCATGACCGCAACGAATTCGGAATGCAATCTGACGTGAAATGTCCTGGGTTTTCGTAGAAATGGGCTAAACGATCAATAGAACATCGCAATATGAATATTCTATCAGTTGAACAATGAGATTACGAATTGTCTTTGTTGATAGTTAAAGTAATGGTATTGATAGGGAATCCTCATCGAATAATATATACATGCCCCGGATAACAAGTAACAACGAAATGCATGATAATAAATATAATTCGAATAACGCATTCGCCTACCTTTTTATTAAGTGATTTCCATTAACACCAATACATTATCAACAAAATATTTTTTGAAAAAAGTGCACCCTAAAACCAACAGAAAGCACACAAACAAAGTAGGATGACCACCATGAAAACACTGCTCGAAATACTATTCAAAAGTTGTGGTTAAAAACAAAAAACAATCGAAACAAGAAATATCATTTAGGATAGATAAAATGTTGTTTGCAGTATATTAATAGTGTAATGAACTGACAATAACATAGCAGAAGTGTAGTAAATGACACATTTCTTCCTGTGGAGACTTGTTTTATACCAGTATATGGTAAACACGTCACCCGAAAACCGACCTTCTCGAGTTTGTGACCAGCTATGTCACGATATTTGACCATATTATAGATTTAAAAGCCTTAGAATGACAATTAAGTATCATGACCCATAAGAAAAGCAACCATATAGATCTAGATCGAAATGCGCATATACGCAGTTGGGTCTGAGTATGAGCTGTTCCCAACTCGGAAGCCTTTACAATGTTTAGGAGTTTAAACTGTATGTACACAATAACACTCGTATTTGAATCAAGCAACATGGATGTACATCTTTGCATTACACTTGTCACACATATCGTATCAAGTATCAAGATACCTTTACAAAATATGCACCCTTTTTTGTTCCTGCATATGCGCAGTAGATATAAGCAGACTGGATGACCTTGGGATTTACCGACGAATATAGACGTCTATATGCGGATTCTTCTTTCGTTTTCGTCTCACTGAATTTCAGGAATAAAACCATGCTTTCGAGATTCAGTGTATAGATCACACGATTGGTAGGTGTTTTTTTTCCAAAAATAAAATCAGATAAGTAGTCATGAGAATCTACTTTCGTTTTCATTTCAGTGAACTTTAAAAAAAAATGCTGTGCAATTCGTGCAGTATTAAGTTCAATTAAAGTTTTGCATTGTTATTCCTATTAACTGGCTGACATTTGAATACTAACCAGGTACTTGTTGTTTTATTGATCAGTAATATATCCAGGAAAGGGTTTTATAAACTGAGAACAAGAATAGTTGAACCGTGCTTAAGATTGAATGGAGCTTGTCGCCGTTTCAAGGGTATTTTAGTTTTATGACGGCAGCAAGGTCACCTAAAATGTCTTTCCTAACTTTCTCGCACCAGCCCCATCCATCACATGCAAATGGTTATCTTCACACATAAACTTTTCAGTCCATTGATGGAATGCGAATGCGGCTAGGCAGCCATCGGACAGATTGAATGGGCAAGTCGTAATTCGACAGATGCATCGTTTCTGTGAATAAGATCCAGATCAGACAACGCGGAAGGTCATTTACAGGTCTGAAATGCCCATTTGTTCCGTTTTCATGAAGAACAGTTCATATTATGATAATAAAGTAAAGTAGATTTTCACAACCAGCTGTCCCTTACTATTTACTAGATCTGGATCATTATGAAAGATTTCGACAAAATAGTATTTGCATATTTTGTTCGATTTATACGCCTAGCCAGTGCAGCAGAAGACATTTGAAAACATTGTCGCAAAGGCAGATATGCTCATGATAAGCTCCATTCAATATTTATAATTTCGTTTACAGACAATTTACCTAGAAGCTATAAATGTCGTCCGCTTCAGATGTGTTGTTTATGGTAACAGATTAAACTATTCCAAGGGTATCATACTAAGTAGTTGGATATTCTTCGAAACAGCATGACATATACACATTAAAAGTATTCCCTATTCAGCTGAACCACAGATAGTTTGATTCCTCGAATGATAGCAGTTGTACTGTGGAAGAACACTGACCCATTATTTAAAAAATCCATAGTTTTATAATCCGTGGTAATCTCTGAGCATTCTTTGGTTTCAAGTACTTTATGTGCGATAAATAGTAGTGTTTCAGTCAAGGAACACATCGACTGTGAAATGCAATGTTTCGCATTATTTTTAAGGACGTATCTTCTCAATTTTGTCAAATCCCAAGAGTTGAATAGCCTGGTACCATATCAACTACCTACATAGATATATATATATAGATAGTCGAAACGGTCAAATCAGTCAATACATGTTTTCATTGTTAATCGTTGTAGTAAACGGGTAAGCTTCGATTCGTTGTTGTTTCTAATATCAAAGTGCGAGTAATTATTTTGAATGCGTTTGTTCATAACAGTTATGTCATTATTGGGTTTTAAACCTTTTAAACAGTATTTCAGTTAATCCTTTTTCCACATACAACACATCTGCATGTTTTCTTTTTGTCAAAATGTCTTTAA
The DNA here is from genome assembly GCA_031761405.1 of Serripes groenlandicus. Taxonomy (NCBI): domain Eukaryota; kingdom Metazoa; phylum Mollusca; class Bivalvia; order Cardiida; family Cardiidae; genus Serripes; species Serripes groenlandicus. Next base: position 35,989 of record JASEVX010000784.1, on the reverse strand, counting down.
AAGTGCGTCAAAATGCGCCTATATGTGGGAAAGGGTTAAAGAATGACGACATTATACGTACCCATAGCCACTGTACCACAACGAATTGCGTGAAAAATTCGTTCACCGATTAAAGGTATGCAGAGCACGTGACCGATACACGAATTCACTTTACAATTACGCGTGTTATTAAACTATTTCTGGGTTACTTCCTTCTGTCCAAGGTGAGATCTTTTAGCTTTCCTTTTCGTGTCGAATACTACAAACTTTCCGACAAAACATTAAATCTATTTCCCACAGACCTGGTGCATGACAATTATGTTTTATTAAAACATCAGTTTAAAATTAAAAGTCAAAACCTTGACGGAGTATACTGAAAACTGTACTAATGAATTTTATCATATATATACTTTGGCGCGATGTAAGACAATAAGCCAATGTTTGTGACACAGGAGTCGGTCCCACGCCTCCTGGTAAGATGGAGTGTCTCATTCCTAAAATTAAATCACTGTGACCATGGCCTAGACATGTTTTCCATTCTTATAGAAAAGGATTGCACTGGATAGATTTATATAAATGACATCTGTGATGTTATTTTAGGACAGTCTCGCCAGGCGTATTATTGTCCATATACAATGTATAAGCTCTGTTGTAAAAGGCGGTTGTAATTGTGGCCACATTGCTTTTATGCCCATATGCACTCGTAGTCTGACATTACTGTTATACCCATATACAGTCGTAGTCTGACATTGCTTTTATGCTCATATACAATCGTAGTCTGACATTGCTTTTATGCCCATATACAATCATAGTCTGATATTGCTTTTATGCCCATATACAATCGTAGTCTGACATTGCTTTTATGCCCAAATACAATCGTAGTTTGATAATAATGTTATGCCCATATATAATCGTAGTCTGACATTGCTTTTATGCCCATATACAATCATAGTCTGACATTGCTTTTATGCCCATATACAATCATAGTCTGACATTGCTTTTATGCCCATATACAATCATAGTCTGACATTGCTTTTATGTCCATATACAATCATAGTCTGACATTGCTTTTATGCCTATATAAAATCATAGTCTGACATTGCTATATGCCCATATACAATCATAGTCTGACATTGCTTTTATGTCCATATACAATCGTAGTCTGACATTGCTTTTATGCCCATGTACACTCATAGTCTGACATTGCTGTTATGCCCATATACAATCGTAGTCTGACATAATTGAGATACAACAAGAACCCTTTCCACAAGACACAGCATGCAAATGATATAATAAACAGCGTTATAGATTAATGCACTTTTGTTAAAAAAAAGTACAAAGCCAGAAACCTTATTATACTGAATACTTCAGCAAAGTTTCAGAACAATAAGCTCAGTTGTATACAACAGATACAACTTATAGTTTTCATTTTTTTCGTTAATGTTTTTTTTCGAATACTGGCACCAAGTCGAATCATGTTTAAGTTACACCCTTGAAATGTATGAATCGGTATGTAGCATTATGCCGAGCAGTAAAATAACAATTAGGATGAATAGAACATTTCAGTCTTACTGTCTGTGCAAAAGTATGTCAGTTGCTATCTGGATACTTTGTGTAGCTATGATATTGATCACACTTACGAAACAATGCTTAACAACTGTATTGTTATTAGTTCCAATCGTTATATGATTACAATTATTACTCGATAATATTGGCTTGACCCTCTCCATTTGTTCAAATAAATATCGTATTATGACGAATATTATATTGTCAACAAATGCATGATTTGTGTTATGAAAATTCATTTGGTCAGATAAACGACACGCATTTTAATTTGTGTATATACATTTACGCTATGGAAAGATGGTGTCTTCCCGATCATCACAGATTTTGAAAATGCCATTTACCCTAAATTTGAACGGGTGAATGGGGGTAAAAAGAAATTTGAGAATACAGTCCGTTTCATTTGCATATTACATTGTGTTTACCTAATATCCTATTATACATTCCTTGTGTGATCAAATTTCAAATGGTTTTTGTACTGTTTTAGTAAACTTGCGATAGCAAGTATGCATTATCTATAACATCCTTTTCAGTCACGTGATATAAATGACCCAGAACACACACACAAATATTGCAAACAAATACTATACTGAATTACGAATGCAAAAGTCAAATAAGTAAAGTTACAAGTCTCTGAATGTGTATCTATCATATTTAAATGTACTAAATTATTGGGATATCGCTACGCAATTATAAACACTGCAACTACCCTTTGTAAATTGAAACCCTTTATACCCTCTAGTAAAAGAAACTCCTCATCGATTTTTTTTTTTACCTAAATTGCGAATGGGTCATGGAAATTGTGAAAAATTAGCGTCGTTTTTAATACAATTTTGTGAGTTTCAGTATTAGAGCTATGCTACTGAATAATATGTCGTTGTCTGTTTAAATAAGCCTTATAGCGCTAGCTAGATGGTTTTATCACAGTTACCAGTCGGCATCAGAAAATGGGTAAATTCAATGTTTATTTTCAAACGACATCTCATTCTAATCCAATAGAAAAATTTCAACAAATCTTCATAGAAATGTTCCCTTGGAGGTCCTCTTTCAAATTTGTTCAAGGATATAAATTCTGAAAACCATTTGTTTTTACTGCGGCATGAGGGAGGAAGTGAAATGACTAAACTGTAAAACACAACTGTTTTGATAGGTTACGCTTCTAAGTTAACTGTCATCATTGGTAACACATTAATATATTACATACTGTGAATGCATCATTTGGTCAATAGGAAGACACTGTACTGTTATGAATGATCATGGTAGGATTTCCATAGAGCTATTGGGTAATATAATCAATAATAAAAGTACCATGTGAACCAAATGATAAATTCGGCGTTAATTTTCACAAGACCAACAATAAATTATGATCTTTGAAACATTTCTTTCTGGCCTGATGCATTATTTCTTGTCTGTCATGTTTTTTTTAGCTCTACTGGCTGAAAGCCAGTCGAGCTTGTGTCATGGCGAATTGTCCGTCGTGCATGCGTGCGTGCGTGCGTGCGTGCGTGCGTGCGTGCGTGCGTGCGTGCGTGCGTACTTACCAGAGTACTCTTGTTGGGTAGTGTACGTGCGTGCGTGCGTGCGTGCGTCTGTGCGTCCTTTAACTTTTTGCTTCAAACGCCTTCTTCTCCCTAACCACTTGGCCAATTCGGATGAAACTTCATAGGAAGCACCCTCTCAATGTCCTCTCCTAAATTCTTTCATTTTTTTGGATATATGAAAAATTCTGGTTTCCATGGCAACCGAAAGAAAAAAATAGTGTAAACTCAAAAAAAATTCAAAAAATCTTCTCCTCCAAAAATTGGCAGTTTGATTTTCAAATAACTTTGTAGAAAAGTTCATTGGATGACCCTCTATCATATTCCTTCAAGCTAAATTGATTGGTAGAAAAACATGGCCGCCAGGGGGCGGGGCTATTCTGCCTTATATGGATATAGTGAAGAACTTGAAAAATCTTCCCCGGGGCTATTTTGCCTTATATGGCTATAGTGAAAACTTAAAAAAACTACTGCTCCGAAAGTGTCAGGCCGATTTTCAAATAATTTTGAAGAAATGTTCCTTAGGTGACCCTCTATCAGATTCCTTCAAGGCAAGTTGATTGGTCGAAAAACATGACCGACTGGATTATGGCCCTTGAAGTTGTCAAAATTGCTAAAATACAGCTTGTGAACGCGATAAAGTCTTCAGTTTTGATTGTATCTCCATCAAACTTATACAGTAGTTAGATATCCATTAAGAGCTCAGTTCCTTTTGCTAACCAGCCGGATCCGCCTATGCAAGACTGGATTATGACCCTTGAAATTGTCAAAATTGCTATAATACAGCTTGTGAACACAATAGAGCCTCCATTTACTATTCGATCTTCACCAAACTTAGATAGTAGTTAAATATTGATGAAAGCTTGGTTCCTTTTGCAAACTAGCCAGATCCGTCCATGCAAGGCTGGATTATGGCCCTTGAATTTGCCAAAATTGCTATAATAGAGCTTGTGAACATAATAAAGGCTCCACTTACTATCTGATCTTCACCAAACTTAGATAGTAGTGAAATATTGATGAAAGCTCGGTTCCTTTCGAAACCAGCAAGATGTGCCCTTGCATGACAGGATTATTGCCCTTGAAATTGTCAAATTTGCTATAATACAGCTTCTGAACACATTAGAGCCTCCATTTACTATCTTCACAATACATACATGGTCTGGATTAAAAATGACAAAATAACCATCTCAGTAGAGCATAGGCCCTTATGGGCCTCTTGTTTTATGTAGAAATGTTCCTTGTTAGACCTTCTATCAGATTCCTCAAGCCATGTTGATTGGTCGAAAAACACGGCCCCCAGAGGGTGGGGCTATTTTGCCTTACGTGGCTATATTAACAATTTAAAAAATCTTCTACTCCGAAAGTGTTTGGCCAATTTTTAAATAATTTTGTAGAAATGTTTCTTGGGAGACCCTCTATCAGATTCCATCAAGCCATGTTGATTGGTCGAAAAACATGGCCGCCAGAGCGCAGGGCTATTTTGCCTTATATGGTAGTTTGAAGATTTAATTTTTGCCTTAATGGCCATGGAGCGATACTGGCCCTCTTGGGCCTCTTGTTTAGATACATATGTATGTATATATGCATCTGCATCTCTTCTTAAACAATCGCAATTCTACTTTTAGTTCTTTCAGTACTTTGATTATTTATTAATGATTTGCTTCTCCCAAACGTTTGACAAAGGACTACAGTAATGACGAAAGAATTCATCGCCTAGTCAGACGAGCAACAGTTCTACTGCTAGTTACAATCTGCAGCTGTAGAGACTTTCAGAGACAATGTAATCGGTACTAGGCTGAGAGCTACATTGAGTCTTTGAACCATTTCAACACTTAATGTCAAAGAATGCGGACACAGTATGTTGCAGAAAAACTGTTCAAAACTCGCATCAGAAAATCTCCTCCACACGTACAACAATCTAGGAAGTTGAAGTCCTCTTCTGTTTTAAAGTTGCTCTTCGACTGGAGGTACAAAACCAACCAAGAGCAGAAAGAAGCCTAAAGACACACAAAGGAACAATTATGAGATGGATCTATAAGTGTCATTGAGTACGCGGAAAATACATCTTATAACCTGCATGTGTTATATAATACATTAAATTTCTTTACATACCCCCCTCAAATAACCTTTTCACATAATGGCTACATCTAATTTCTTTACAATCGGTGTAAAACTTAAACACTCATACTTTGTAAAGCAGGTTATTACTGCACATTCCTGAATATGTAATCTTAGTTTGCAATCTTATAAACGAACTGTCAATATATTGTTTGAGGGTGTTTTGGAAACAACATTTGCAGTGAAATGCATATATTATAAGGCAACAAAGTCAGAATTATAAATTCAGCAAAATACGGGAACATTTGTATTTCAAAATTCACCATCGTTTTATACTGATGTTAACATGAATAAGATAGTATGAATGAAAATATAGTTTTCAAAGTTCAGTTTTAATCGTTCTCTTTCCGTTTATAATAGAAAAAAGGAAATCAAACAGATATTAGTAAAATAGATAAGTGGCATCATAATTCATGATATTGACTGAAACAAATACTCTCTAGCTACTTTTATTTAGATGTATTTACATTGTATTTCAATCGGATGAAAAACACATAGAAAACCAAGAGAAAACCTTTTTTATAAAAAAGTACTAACATTGCTGAAAAATGCAGAAAAAAAAGGTTGCGCGGTGGAGCGAAACAGTCTTTACACGAAATATAGTTGATTCGCTTATTCCATATACGGACGCATAATATATCTATAGGTGCTACCTATTTACGAAAAAAACCGCAAGATAATTATAAACAAAAATTAAAGAGCATACTTTGGCTATAAAAAAGGATTTATAAGTAATTGACTAGACAATAATAATGTTAATGTCATGTTTCTTGCATTATCAAAACATATTTGGAATTCGTATTGCTGTCGTCTATTATTACGAACAGAAAATAATCGATCACCTGCATTATGGTAAAGAAGCAAATAGATCAGCCCTTTTCTGATGCCACCTGGCGACTTCCTTTTTCAACCAGTCAATACGTCTGGAACAAATTATGTAAGGGGTCACATTTCTGCTAAACCCTTTCCCTATTAGAGACGGTTTCTGAGGCTTTTGCAACAGACGATTTAGGAAAAGATTGTCGCCAAAAGAACAATTGCTCCTTATAAGAAAGTTATCCTTTTGCCACAATGTTTGATAAATAATTATACTACGAATGAGTGAGTCAATAGCTCATGTATAGGACTTTGGAGTCTTTCATGTTGATACCACTTTTTTTGCGGGAAACGACGTCGCTCCATTGACATTACGCCAAGATGAAGTGTTACGAAAATGACGTCACGTCCTTGTTTGGCTACGGTACAGTCAAAATTAATGTTCTGACGTCGAATTGCGGTCGTTTATTTAAAAGTTTCATTTATTTTTTAACTTGTTTGTACAAAAGTTAGATCACACGAAAATAACACAGCACTTTTATGACCTTAAATGTTGATTTAATTATTTTGTTTAAAGATTAACTAGACGACAATAATTTTCAATCTGTGTTTTATACATAACCAAAATAGCGGCGACCCCAGGGATTGGCGAGGGTCACTTCAGAAAAAATGAATCTCACACATGTAACCTATGAGCGAAAAAAACCATTTATGTTGTTTTTTTTCCGTAATATGAGTATAGGTGCTACCTGTTTATTTACGTCAATTACGAGTCCTACCGACCTACGCAAAGAAAATAAAAATCATCATATGGTTAAGCTTATATTTAACTTCAAAATATAGCCAAGATATTAAATCCATGAAATTATGATGACAGGTACAACAAATAATCAACTTGCCCTTCATAAAGTTGTTATAAATGAAACGATTCAATAACTTACGGAACTACATTTGTGACAAGTCAAGCTAACCTTTCCTATCATTGATGTCGTTTTCCTTTTGGTTATTTATTCATCATTTGCGTTACGATAATAGAATGACGTCATATTACAGGAATTTTGATTTGTAAGTTCCGGAAAGTCAAAAAAAACTTATGAGTTTTTATTTGAACTCGTTTTAGAAATAGACGACGAGTGTTATTAAACGATAATGATCACTTATAAAATTACTTAGATTTTTTTTTTTTCGATATTTTCTTTTCATCCAATCTAAACGTAGCAGAATCGTGACTGCATCGAAACTGGCACTCTGGACACAAATTTTGGAAAGACGGTATAGCAAAGTTTTGCAAAGTTCATACACATTACCTATGACGAGAAACATCGTTACCCATATAAACGACGCAGACAAAATGCTGTTTGCAGTATATCAAAATAGTAGTGAACAGACAATAACATAGCAGACGTGTAGTAAATGACACATTTCTTCCGGTGGAGACTTGTATTATACACGTATATGGTAAACACGTCACACGAAAAACGACGTTCTCGAGTTTGGGACCAGCTATGTCACCTTGTCGTACAAGCTATTTCCTTGAAGAGCGATAATGGCACAGACTACATACAATAATGCAATTTGACCATATTATAGATTTAAAAACCTCAGAATATCAGTTTTCAGTGGCATGACACATAAGAAAAGCAACAATGTAGATCTTGATCGAAATGCGGACACACGCAGTCGGTTTGAATATGCGCCGTTCTAAAAAAAGATGTCTTGGTTTTAAAGTGTATGCACACAACTTCAATTGTATTTGAATCAAATAATATTGATGTACATGTTTTATCTGCAGTAGTCACACATATCGAATCAAGTATCAAGATACCGTTACACTTTCTGAAACCTCGTGTTATCTTGTATTTGATGAGTTGATACACACATATTGTGTGAGTTTGCAATCGGCAGTCGTATACATACTACGTAAAACTTATAGACGCCTGTATGCGTATTATTTCGTCTTCGTCTATAAAATTGCTTAAAACCCTCACTTTCGAAATTTAGTGAAGAGGTCTCGTGATTGGCAGGGTTTTCTTAAATCAATATCAGGTAAAACTCGTTGAATTCTACTTTCGTTTCCTTTTAATTGAATTTTAAACTGTTTGCAATTAAAATTTATTCAGAAATACACAAGAGTATAATTTTGTTTTTGAATAAGCATCACATCAGTAATTGTGCATACGGATGAATGAATGAGTGCTACTTATACACTAATTAAAGTACGGATGAATCAATGAATTGCTCTAACAAATTGGCTTACGCATGAGTGGTTCTTACACATTGGTTTACGTATGGATGAATCAATGAGTCGTTCTTACATATTGGCTTACGTACGAGTGAATCAATGAGTATTTCTTACACAGCGGCTTACGTATGACTATTTCTTTCACAGTGGCTTATGTATGAGTGGTTCTTACGCATTTGCTTTCCTACGAGTGGTTCTTACACATTGGCTTATGTATGAGTGGTTCTTACACATTGACTAACGTATGAGTGGTTCTTACTAGGGATGGCAACGATTAATCGGTTACCCGGTTAACCGTACGTTTTCCGATTAATCGGTTAGTAATTTCGGTAACCGAGTACTCGGAAGAAAAGATAAAATATATACACAGTTGTGTTTCACCTTTTGTTATTTTGTTCTTTTCAATTTGTCACACGTATAGATCTGCCACGAGAGGTTAATTATTCACACCTCGATCGGCCAGTGTTTACATTACTGCGATAACAGCCGCACTCGAATTTATTGATGATCGTTTGTTTGTGTAATTGTCAATTAAAGGACGCTTTGTTTCTTTTAAAAAAAGTTTGATGTCTGATAAAGGCAGAAATTATAAGATAATGACTTATTAATTATATTCGGCGTTTGTTTTGATAATACAACTAATTGAAGTGAGTGTGATACATTTGAATTGTTGTTTTTGTAAATTATTATTTACCAACACGATTGGAAGAGTAATTTGAAGTTTGTAACACATTTTCCCCTGAGTTGGTATTTAAAGATATGCAGCTCTGTACCCTTTTCATTTGACATATTATAAATTGTATAACAGTCAGTTCGTTAAAAAAGATCTACAGAATATATTGCCATAATGCCGCCTTCTACATCCTTTGTCTGGAAGTATTTCAAACGCTGTGCTGATGATAACAAAGTCAAATGCAGTTTGTGTGGTAATGAACTGTCTTGGACTGGTGGAAACAGTAACATGCACAACCATATTCGACTAAAACAGTGGATATTTATTGTCTATGAATCTATACGGTTAACCGGGTAACCGGTTACAAAATTGTACGAGTAACCGGTTAGTAATATCGGTAACCGTTGCCATCCCTAGTTCTTACACATTGGCTTATGCATGAGTGGTTCTTACACAGTGGCTTATGTACGAGTGTTTCTTACACATTGGCTTACATGTATGTAGGAATGGCTCTTACACATTGGCTTACGTATGCGTGGTTATTACACATTGGCTTATGTACGAGTGGTTCTTACACATTGGCTTATGTATGAGTGGTTCTTACACATTGGCTTACGTATGAGTGGTTCTTACACATTGGCTTATGTACGAGTGGTTCTTACACATTGGCTTACGTATGAGTGGTTCTTACACATTGGCTTACGTATGAGTTGTTCTTACTCATTGGCTTACGTATGAGCTGTTCTTACACATTGGCTTATGTACGAGTTGTTCTTACACATTGGCTTACGTATGTGTGGTTCTTACACATTGGCTTATGAATGAATGGTTCTTACACATTGGCTTACGTATGAGTGGTTCTTACATATTGGCTTACGTATGAGTGGTTCTTAAATACTGGTTTACGTACGAGTGAATCAATGAGTGGTTCTTACACGTTGGATAACGTACGAGTGAATTAATGAGTGGATTTTATACGGAGGTTAAAGTACGGATAAATCATTGACTGGTTCTTACACTTTGGTTTACGTACGAGTGAATCAATGCGTGATTCTTACACAGCGGATTACTTATGAGTGGTTCTTACACATTGGCTTATGTATGAGTGGTTCTTATACATTTGTTAACGTATGAGATAAACAATGAGTAGTTCTTACACGTTTGATTACGTACGAGTGAACTAATGAGTGGATCTTATACGTTGTTTAACGTACGGATGAATCAATGAATGCTACCTACATGGTAGTTTACGTACGGATGAGTACATGAATAGTACTTACACAATGGTTTATGTACGTATGAATCAATGGATCTTACTTACACATTGGTTTACGTTAGGATGAATCAATAACTGTTACTTACACATAGGCTTACGTATGAGTGGTTCTTACACAAATGTTTATGTACGAGTGAATCAATGTCTAGTACTTAAACATTGGGTTACGTAATGATGAATCAATGAGTGGTTCTTGCACAATGGTTTGCGTACGAGCAAATCGTTGAGAGGTTCCTTCACATTGGTTTACGTAAGGCATCAATGACTGGATTTTACAGATTGGGTTACGTAATGATGAAATCAATTTGTGATTTTTGCACATTGGTTTTCATAAGGACGAATTAATGACTGGTACTTACACAGTGCTACTTACACAATACTTTCTATACGGATGAATCCATTAATGATATTTAGACAATGGTTTATTTACGGACGAATCAATATGTGGTTCTTACACAATGGATTACGTACGGATGAATAAATGAGTGGTGCTTACACAATGGCTTACGTACGAGTGAATTAATGAGTGGTACTTATACATTGGTTTAGGTACGGATGAATTAATGAGTAGTTTTTACACAATGGTTTACATTCGGATGAATCACGGAATTGTTCTTACATAATGGTTTACGTACGGTTAAATCAATGACTCGTCTTAACACATTGGTTAACATCAATGAATGATTCTTACAAAATGTTTGACGTAGGGATGAATCAATGAGTTATTATTAGACAATGATTTACGAACGCATGAAGCAGTGAATGGTACTTACACACTGTTTTCTTATGGATGAATCAATGAGTGGTATTATGACAAGGTTTTACTAACGGATGAATCAATGGGGATTACTTACACAATGGCTTCCGTACGTATGCATCAATTAGTGATACTTATTCAATGACTTACTTACTGATTTATAAATGAGTAGTTCTTACACAATGGTTTATGTACTTATGAATCAATGAATGTTACTTACACATTGGTTTACGTTAGGATGAATCAATAACTGTTACTTACACATTGGCTTACGTATGAGTGGTTCTTACACAAATGTTTATGTACGAGTGAAACATATGACTAGTACTTAAACATTAGGTTACGTAATGATGAATCAATGAGTGGTTCTTGCACAATGGTTTGCGTAAGAGCAATTCGTTGACAGGTTCCTTCACATTGGTTTACGTAAGGCATCAATGACTGGATTTTACAGATTGGGTTACGTAATGATGAATCAATTTGTGATTCTTGCACATTGGTTTTCATAAGGACGAATTAATGACTGGTACTTACACAGTGCTACTTACACAATACTTTCTATACGGATGAATCCATTAATGATATTGAGACAATGGTTTATTTACGGACGAATCAATATGTGGTTCTTACAAAATGTTTTACGTACAGATGAATCAATGAGTGGTGCTTACACAATGGCTTACGTACGAGTGAATTAACGAATGGTACTTATACATTGGTTTAGGTACGGATGAATTAATGAGTAGTTTTTACACAATGGTTTACATTCGTATGAATCACGGAATTGTTCTTACATAATGGTTTACGTACGGTTAAATCAATGACTCGTCTTAACACATTGGTTAACATCAATGAATGATTCTTACAAAATGTTTGACGTAGGGATGAATCAATGAGTTATTATTAGACAATGATTTACGAACGCATGAAGCAGTGAATGGTACTTACACACTGTTTTCTTACGGATGAATCAATGAGTGGTATTATGACAAGGTTTTACTAACGGATGAATCAATGGGGCATACTTACACAATGGCTTCCGTACGTATGCATCAATGAGTGATACTTATTCAATGGCTTACTTACTGATTTATAAATGAGTAGTTCTTACACAATGGTTTACGTATATATGAATCAATGTGAGATTCTAACACAATGGTTTTCGCAAGGTTGAATCAATGTGTGGTTCTTCCACAATGGTTTACGTACGAAAAAGTCAAGATGAGGTACTAACACAATGGCTTACATAAGGATGAAAATAATGACTGGTACTTACATGTACACAACGGCTTACTTACTGATTTATAAATGAGTGATACTTACACAATGGTTTACGTACATATGAATCAATGAGTGGTTCTAACACAATGCTTTACGCAAGGTTGAATAAATATGTGGAACTTACACAATGGTGTACTTACGAAAGATTCAATGTGAGGTACTTACACAATGGCTTTGCGTAAAGATGAATTTATGTGAGGTACTTACACAATGGCTTACGTAAGGATGAATTAATGTGAGGTACTTAGACAATGGCTTACGTAAAGATGAATTATTGTGAGGTACTTACACAATGGCTTACGTAAAGATGAATTAATGTGAGGTACTTACACAATGGTTTACGTACGGATGAATTAATGTGAGGTACTTATACAATGGTTTACGTACGGATGAATTAATGTGAGGTACTTATACAATGGTTTACGTACGGATGAATTAATGAGTGGAAGTTACACTATGGTATTTTTACCGATGAATCAATGAGTGGTTCTTACACAATGGTTTACTTACGAATTAATCAATGAGTGTTATGACTGAATGACTAATGAATCAAAGAGTAGTACTTACACAATGGTATACGTACGGAAAATACCAATGAGTGATATTTTAACAATGGCTAACATACACATGAATCAATGAGTGATTCTTTCAAAATGACTAATGGTCTGATAAACCTATGAGTGGTACTTACACAATAACTTACGTACGGATGAATCAATGAGTTGTACTTACACAATGACTTACGTACGGATGAATCATGGAGTGGTACGTAATGTTATACGTAAAGAAAAAAATGAGTGGTATTTACACAATCGCTTACGTACATATGAATTAATTAGTTGTACTTAAACAATGGTTTACATACGGATGAATCAATGAGCGTTACTTTCAAAATGACTAACGTACAATGCTTAACGTACGGATGAATTAATGAGTGGAACTTACACTATGGTATTTTTTATCGATGAATCAATGAGTGGTTCTTACACAATGGTTTACTTACGAATTAATCAATGGGTGTTATGACTGAATGACTAATGAATCAAAGAGTGGTACTTACACAATGGCAAACGTACGAAAAAATCAAATGAGTGGTATTTACACAATAGCTCAGGTAAAGATATATCAATAAGTGGTACTTGCACAATGGTTTACATAAGGATGGATCAATGACTGTTACTTTCACAATCGCTTACGTACGAATGAATATATGAGTGTTTTGTTTGTTTTATTGAAGTTTTACGCCGTTTTCAACATTATTTCAGTTATATTACGGCGACAGTTCACCTATTTATGATCCCGCGGTAAACACACCAGTACTAGGCTAGGAAATATGCCCTGCACAAGGACACTCCACCATGACCGTTGTGTCTCGACTGATGATCGAACCCGGGACGCCTGGTTTCAAAATCCCGACGCTAACCACTCGACCACGGCGGATTCCGAATATATGAGTGTTACATACACACTGGCTAACATACAGGATTTAAGTAAGAAAGAATACTGTGACTTACGTACGGATGAATAAATAGGAATTGCTACAATGGTGTATGTACAGATGAATCAAAGAGTGGTACTTACACAGTTGTCTTTTTACCGCTAAAACAATTATTGCTTCTTATTAAATAGCTTCAATACGGATGAATAGTACTGACATAATGACTTACGCGAGGATGAGTTAATGACTGGTACTTACACAATGACATACGTGCGGATGAAAAGTACTTACATAATGACCTACTCGCGGATGAGTCAATGAGTGGTACTTACACAATGAATTACGTACGGATAAGTCAATTACGTGCGGATGAGTCAATGAATAGTACTTACACAAAGACTGAAGTGCGGATGAGTCAATGAATGGTGCTGACACAATGACTTACGTACGCATTAATCAATGAATAGTACTTACACAATGACTTACGTACGGATGAATCAATGAATAGTACTTACACAATTACTTACGTACGGATGAGTCAATGAGTGGTACTTACATAATGACTTACGTATGGTACATACACAATGACTTACGTACGGATGAATCAATGAAAGGTGCTTACATAATAACTAACGTGCAGATGAGTCAATGAGTGGTACTTACATAATGACTTACGTACGGATGAGTCAATGAATGGTGCTTACACAATGACTTACGTACGGATGAATCAAGTAATGGTACTTACACAATGACTTATGTGCGGATGAGTCAATGAATGGTACTCAAACAATGACTTACGTGCGAATGAGTCAATAAGTGATACTTACACAATGACTTACGTACGGATGAGTCAATGAAAGGTGCTTACACAATGACTTACGTACGGATGAATCAGTTAATGGTACTTATACAATGAATTACGTTCGGATGAGTCAATGAATGGTACTTACACAATGACTTACGTGCGTAATGAGTCAATGAATGGTGCTTACACATTGACTTACGTGCGGATGAGTTAATGATTAGTACCCACACAATGATTACGTGCGAATGAGTCAAAGAATGGTGTTTACACAATGACTTACGCGCGGATGAGTCAATGAGTTGTATTACACAATGACTTACGTGCGGATGAGTCAATGAGTGGTACTTACACAATGACTTACGTGCGGATGAATCTATGAATGGTACTTACACAATGACTTACGTGCGGATGAATAAATGAATATTACTTACATAATGACTTACGTGCGGATTAGTTAATGAATAGTACTTACACAATGACTTACGTACGGATGAATCAATGAATGATTTATACTTACACAATGACTTACGTACGGATGAATCAATGAGTAGTACTTACATAAAGACTTACTTACGCATGATACAATGAAGATTTCTTACACAATGACTTACGTACGGATTAATCAATGAATAGTACTTACACAATGACTTACGTACGGATGAATCAATAAATAGTACTTACATAATGACTAAGGTGCGGATGAATCAATGAATAGTACTTACACAATGACTTACGTGCGGATGAATCAATGAATAGTACTTACACAATGACTTACGTGCGGATGAGTCAATGAGTGGTACTTACACAATGACTTACGTACGGATGAATCAATTAATAGTACTTACACAATGACTTACGTACACATTAGTCAATTAATGGTACTTACACAATGACTTACGCGTGGATGAGTCAATGCATGGTACTTACACAATGACTTACGTGCGGATGAATCAATGAGAGGTACTTACACAATGACTTACGTGCGGATGCATGAATGAATTGTACTTACACAATGACTTACGTACGGATGACTCAATGAGTGGTACTTACACAATGACTTACGTACGAATGAAACGATGAATGGTACTTACACAATATCTTACGTACAAATAAGTCAATTAATGGTATTTACACAATGATTTACGTACGGATGAATCAATGAATAGTACTTACACATGACTTACGTACTGATGAGTCAATGAGTAGTACTTACACAATGACTTACGTGCAGATGAATCAATGAATGGTACTTACACAATGACTTACGTGCGGATTTATAAATGAGTAGTACTTACATAATGACTTACGTGCGGATGAGTCAATGAATAATTAATACTTACACAATGACTTACGTACGGATGAATCAATGAGTAGTACTTACACAAAGACTTACTTACGCATGGATCAATGAATATTTCTTACTCTATGACTTACGTACGGATGAGTCAATTAATAGTACTTACACAATGACTTACATACGGATGAATCAACAAATAGTACTTATACAATGACTTACGTGCGGATGCGTCAACAAATAGTACTTACACAATGACTTACGTACGGATGAATCAATGAATAATACTTACATAATAACTAACGTGCGGATGAATCAATTTATAGTACTTATACAATGACTTACGTGCGGATGTGTCAACAAATAGTACTTACACAATGACTTACGTACGGATGAATCAATGAATAATACTTACATAATGACTTACGTGCCGATGAATCAATGAAAAGTACTAACACCATGACTTACGTGGGGATAAATAAATGAATAGTACTTACACAATGAATTACGTGCGGATGAATCAATGAATCGTACTTACATAATGACTTACGCGCGGATGTGTCAATGAATGGTACTTACACAATGACTTACGTGCGGATAAATAAATGAATAGTACTTACACAATGAATTACGTGCGGATGAATCAATGAATCGTACTTACATAATGACTTACGCGCGGATGTGTCAATGAATGGTACTAACACAATGACTTACGTGCGGATGAGTCAATGAATGGTGCTTACACAATGACTTACGTGCGGATGAGTCAATGAATAGTACTTACACAATGATTTACGTGCGAATTAGTAAATGAATGGTGTTTACACAATGACTTACGTGCGGATGAGTCAATGAATAGTATTTACAAAATGACTAAAGTGCGGATGAGTCAATGAATGGTGCTTACACAATAACTTACGTACGGATGAATCAATGAATAGTTCTTACACAAAGACTTACGTACGGACGAATCAATGAATAGTACTTACACACTGACTTACGTACGGATGAGTCAATGAGTGGTACTTACACAATGACTTACCTGCGGATGAGTCAATGAATGGTACTTACACAATGATTTACGTGCGGATGAGTCAATGAATGGTACTCACACAATGACTTAAGTTCGGATGAGTAAATGAGTTGTACTTACACAATGATTTACGTGCGGATGAATCAATGAATAGTACTTACATAATAACTTACGTGAAGATAAATCAATGAATAGTACTTACACAATAACTAACGTGCGGATGAATCAGTGTGTGGTACTTACACAATGACTTACGTGCGTATGAATCAATGTGCTGTACTGACACAATGACTTACGTGCGGATGAGTCAATGAATAGTGCTTACACAATGATTTACGTGCGGATGAATCAATGAATAGTACTTGCATAATGATTTACATGCAGATGAATCAATGAATAGTACTTACACAATGACTTACGCACACATTAGTCAATTAATGATACTTACACAATGACTTACGTACTGATAAGTCAATGAGTGGTACTTACACAATGACTTACGTACGGATGAGCCAATGAATGGTGCTTACACAATGACTTACATACGGATGAATCAGTTAATGGTACTTACACAATGACTTACGTTCGGATGAGTCAATGAATGGTACTTACACAATGACTTACGTGCGGATGAGTTAATGAATAGTACCCACACAATGATTTCGTGCGATTGAGTCAATGAATGGTGTTTACACAATGACTTACGCGCGGATGAGTCAATGAGTTGTATTAAACAATGACTTACGTGCGGATGAGTCAATGAGTGGTACTTACACAATGACTAACGTTCGGATGAATCTATGAATGGTACTTACACAATGACTTACGTACGGATGAATCAATGAATAGTACTTACACAATGACTTACGTACGGATGAGTCAATGAATGGTGCTTACACAATGACTTACGTGCGGATGAGTAAATGAATAGTACTTGCACAATGATTTACGTGCGAATTAGTCAATGAATGGTGTTTACACAATGACTTACGTGCGGATGAGTCAATGAATAGTATTTACGAAATGACTAAAGTGCGGATGAGTCAATGAATGGTGCTTACACAATGACTTACGTACGGATGAATCAATGAATAGTACTTACAAAAAGACTTACGTACGGACGAATCAATGAATAGTACTTACACAATGACTTACGTACGGATGAATCAATGAGTGGTACTTACACAATGACTTACCTGCGGATGACTCAATGAATGGTACTTACACAATGATTTACGTGCGGATGAGTCAATGAATGGTACTTACACAATGACTTACGTTCGGATGAGTAAATGAGTCGTACTTACACAATGATTTACTTGCGGATGAATCAATGAATAGTACTTACATAATAACTTACGTGAAGATAAATCAATGAATAGTACTTACACAATGACTTACGTGCGGATGAATCAGTGTGTGGTACTTACACAATGACTTACGTGCGTATGAATCAATGTGCTGTACTGACACAATGACTTACGTGCGGATGAGTCAATGAATAGTGCTTACACAATGACTTACGTGCGGATGAATCAATTAATAGCACTTACACAATGATTTACGTACGGATGAATTAATGAATAGTACTTACATAATGATTTACATGCAGATGAATCAATGAATAGTAATTACACAATGACTTACGCACGCATTAGTCAATTAATGATACTTACACAATGACTTACGTACTGATAAGTCAATGAGTGGTACTTGCACAATGACTTACGTGCGGATGAGTCAATGAATGGTACTTACACAATGACTTACGTGCGGATGAGTGAATGAATAGAACTTACACAATGACTTACGTACTGATGAATCAATGAATAATTAATACTTACACAATCACTTACGTACGGATGAATCAATGAGTGGTACTTACTACGCAAAGACTTACTTACGAATGAATCAATGAATATGAGTCAATGAGTGGTGCTTACACAATGACTAAAGTACGGATGAATCAATAAATGGTACTTACACAATGACTTACGTTCTACAGAATCAATGAATGGTACTTACACATTGTATTACGTACGGATGAATCAATGAGTGGTACTCACACAATGACTTATGTACGGATAAATCGATGAATAGTACTTTCACAATGACTTAAGTGCGGATGAGTCAATGAATAGTACTAACACAATGACTTACTTGCGGATGAGTCAATGAATGGTGCTTACACAATGACTAAAGTGCGGATGAATCAATAAATGGTGCTTACACAATGACGTACGTGCGGTTGAGTGAATGAATACTACTTACACAATGACTTACGTACTGATGAATCAATGCATAATTAATACTTACACAATCACTAACGTACGGATGAATCAATGAGTGGTTCTTACTACGCAAAGACTTACTTACGCATGAATCAATGAATATGAGTCAATGAGTGGTGCTTACACAATGACTAAAGTACGGATGAATCAATAAATGGTACTTACACAATGACTTACGTTCTGCGGAATCAATGAATGGTACTTACACAATGAATTACGTACGGATGAATCAATGAGTTGTACTCACACAATGACTTATGTACGGATGAATCAATGAATAGTACTTTCACAATGACTTACGTGCGGATGAGTCAATGAATGGTACTTACACAATGACTTACGTACGGATGAATCAATGAATAGTACTTACACAATGACTTACTCGCGGATGAGTCAATGAATGGTGCTTACACAATGACTAAAGTGCGGATGAGTCAATGAATGGTGCTTACACAATGACTTACGTGCGGATGAATCAATGAGTAGTACTTACACAATGACTTACGTACGGATGAATCAATGAATGGTTTCTTACACAATGTATAAAGTGAAAAAGGGACTTTAACCACATATTATAATACCCTTTATGATAATAGAATATAAAACATATGATAATACCCTTATGATAACAGAATATAAAACATATTATAATACCCTTTATGATAATATAATTTAAAACATATTTTAATACCCTTTATTATAATAGAATATAAAACATATTATAGTAACCTTTATGATAATAGAATATAAAACATATCATAATACCCTTTATGATAATAGAATATAAAATATGTTATAATACCCTTTATGATAATAGAATATAAAACATATCATAATACCCGTTATGCTAGAATTCAATACGCTTTCAATTACTTACAGATAAGGCACAACAAACAATGGCAGATCTCTTGAAAGACAGAGAAATGGACCAGTTAGAACAATGGATTGGCACAGGCCCCAAAACGTTCACGTTGCTGTATAAGATATCGAGAGATGGGTGTGTCTCTACAACATTTCATCAGAAATGTGACAACCAGGGTCCCACTGTTACAGTCTTGTACAACCAACAACAAACTGTGTACGGCGGATACACGAGTCAGAGCTGGACGAGTAGGCAAGCTCATTTTATTGACGGCCAGGCCTTTCTGTTTCGACTGCATTTCAAGGGTAAACCAAGTCCTGTGAGAATGGCAAGCAATGGAAGCGGTAATGATGTACTTGACCATAGTAGTTATGGTCCAGCATTTGGAGGTGGGCCTGATTTAGCTACATTTACCGGCACAGTTAATTCTGCTGGTGGATACTTTCCACTGAATGGGTCTATGCAGATTGGTACTTCATTTAACATCAGTGGACTACAGCTTAATGAGATCAACAACGGTAACATGAACGTTACTGACCTTGAAGTATACAAAGTAACAGGTAAGTTCTTATAAAACAGCAGTTCCGTCAATGAGATGGTACATTAGATTACACCAACAACTCCAGTAATCAAATGAAGTAGATGTATTTTGAATGGTGTATTTGCTATTGTTAACTAACGTTATACTTAACCCTTTCCCACCTATAGACGCATTTTGACGCATCAGACGACTTTTGAAAACGTCGTGACAAAAGGCTCAAAACGACCAATTTCTCCTTTTGGCACAATGTTTTCAACTTTTTTTCAGTAATTATACCTACAATTATAGAGACTTTCCATATTTTAGTAGACAAAAGTCGCCTGCTGCATATTTGCTGTATGTAGGAAATGTGTATAGGACGTAATACCGTTTGTAACATTTTTTATACTCATAAAGTGAAAGTTCATGTAAATGCAATTCTTAGCAAAAAGGACGGTCCCGGCGACATTTCGTATTGGTCTCTAGCAGTCCAAGACGTGTTACTTCGATGAGAGCTCATTGTCGGAATTAGGCACTTCTCTATGGTGGCTTGATTCCCGTCGTCTGTTGTCTTTTGTAACTTAGTTTTTATGCCATTATTTCCAAGCAACGTAATGTTGAATGTGCATGTCAAAACATTTCTTGGCAAAGTAAACGATCCCGGTAATATACCTTATTTGTGTCTAGTTATTCGAAAAGTGTTGATTGAAAGATAACATAATATCGTCGGATACACGAGTCAGGGCTGGACAGGCAGGGGAAGCTAACTTTATTGACAACAAGGCGTTTCAGTTTCGGCCACATTATATGTCCTGTACAAACATCAAGAAACGGAAAGTGCAATGATGTTTTTAAACATCCTTAATGGCGATAGAAATAAGTCGAAGTGGCAGTTATAGCTGTGGTTTTTATTGTTGTTGAAATGGTGTAATAAGTATGTCATCATCCTTTGTATACAGCATGATGCAGTGCTAGTAGGACTTATGCGTATCAATAAATTCAATACATCCAGGATTATATTGTAATTGAACGGAATGTTCAGGTTTAAAATTTCTAATATATCTATTATACGTGTCCGACATAAGAAATAGATCATAGCATACCTTGATTATGTTTTCTGTCTTGGTTTAAATAGATTGTGTTGCAGAGATTGCAAGATATGAAGAAGCTATGTAACGATCTTGCTTGTTGAAGATAACATTGTGGGTTTAATTTAGTCTACCTGTAATTCACTAGTATGTGGTTTTATCTTGACAGACGGCCAGAGAGAAAAAACTAAAGATGATTTCCCTTGGCGAGTGATACCATCTTTAGATTACGAGGTAATGTCAAATATGGCAAATTCGTTCTGTAATGTACTTGGCTAATCATTGGAAGCCGCCAGGAGGCGGCTTCCTGTAGGGATGCTTAGAAATTTCGGTCAAGGAGAATATTTAGACCTGCCAGCGTGACCACATATCTTGATTTCTCTTTGTCCTTGCTAAGTACATTAATTTAAGGTAATGACTTTTAAAACATCCCTTTTACACTCTATATACATTTTTGAGTTTTACAAATTAAAAACAAAAGACAAAGGCCAGTATATTAATTGAATTTATGTACATTTTTATTTAAGCGAAATTCATACTGTATCTAGTCTAGACAGTAACATTGAGAACCCTTCTATCGAATTGGTAAATATAGTCTGGTTCCTTAAAATTACATCCTATGATATATTACGCAGTAATTAGACGAAGAAACCACGTCCCGTATTCACTAAAGTTTTCAATTTAGAGTTTTGACTAAATCTAAATCTTAATATTTAGTCCTCGTTTCAGATTTAATCTGTATTCACCAACGCGTTTTAAACCGATCTCAATTTGGTCTAGTTGGTAAATGTCGTAAGCGGTCGCGCAGCGAATCTGGTTCCCGAATCAAGTTAAGAACTAAAATAAAAGACAGTACCATTCATCTATAGTCTATTTATAGATTTTCATTTTTATCGTAATTTCACATACATTTTTTATTTGCTTTTCTTTTAATACTCTGACTTTCATGTTCAGTACATACTTGATTCAAAGTTAACTTTGAGTACAATTGTCATCACAAAATGCAAATATGAAAAGATTTAAACCACAGAAATATCTGTTTTAAGATCAATTTCGTTCTTTTTCGCTGTTGCGGTTTCACATTTCATGAATATCGCGGTAAACACGTATCGTTGTATTTTGCCTAGCCGACAACATGTTTTATCACGGATGCGATGTGAACATCCAGAAAACTTAAATGAAATGAAATCTTCTGGTTCTTACAAACAAGATGTGATCGGATTAACTGAACTGTATTTAACTTATCACAGTTAATGTAGACAGCATTTCAATTCTTATATCAACTGGTAAATTTACAATTTCGAGAAATAAATTCAAGTAAATTTTCATGCACTGGTTTAAAGTTTTCAAAAAAAATGAAATTAGTTTCTATGTTAAGCCTTTCCCATGTACAACAGATATGTAGCACATTAAGTGAAAATTGGAACATCTTGCTAAATGAAGGTATAATTTATAGACATAAAGCAGAAATCATTGTAGCAAAAGGATAAATTTCTCGTGATAAATTTCTCTTTTTGTCACAATGTTTTCAAAAGTCGCTGCAGCTCTTGTCAGTCTTTTGGATTACGTGTACATTGAAATACATTTCCTTGATTTTCTGAATGCTAAACACGAAACGAGTTTCGTCAACTCGAGATTGTTCGTTTTTAATCCGGCAATTTCAATTGCTCAATTTGCCACAATAATTTCAACACTTTTCAATTATCATATGATCATTTATAGAGATTTTTTACTTGATAATTTCAAAGTCGTCTACTGCAGATTTGTTTTATGTGGGAAACCCTTATCCACTATCATGACTTACCGATACAAACGAATAACAGATTTTCTGTGTGTCAGTCATTATTTGATAAAACATTATCATAACAGGGCGTGTGTTCAATACAAATAGTTGATTGTTTTTGGTACTAATTTAAATTTATCATAACTTCTTGTCCATTTATCTTTAGTATTATATGTCACTTTTCATGACCAGTTTAACTCTAAATTATCTCATTCACTTAAAACACAGACCCTGCCAGGTTAAATATCCTACATAAAACTTATATCTTCAATAACCGATATCAGCATTACTGACTACAGATTAAATTGTTCTAATGTTTGAGGATTTAAATGATCTTTTTTCTTATTTCTTCATGTGAAACGAAATATTGCGGCTTCTCTTGATGCTTTGCATCAAACATCTGTCTTGTTTATATTAAGACAAATACGCTATTTATTTCAAAGTACTAAAATATGAGTTGCAGTCTGCAACAATACAATTCATGTAAAAGTATGTAGCCGTTGTTGTTTTAAATCGAATAAATCTCATGTTTCCAAAACGCCTCATTTCGTCGACTGTTTTGTACAATATTGTGTATAAAGGTCAATTATCTACACACAAAAAGTTATTTGTTTGACAACCGCAAATGAGTCCTAACTCTATGAAGGGTAAAATAGTTACATTTAAGATCAGCCTGCATACTCGTAGTCTTCTAGTGGTCAAGCGATTACCCTGGTCTCCATGAATAAAAGTAGTATTGTATTATAGTGACATGTGTATAATTATATAACAAAATAAAATAATAGAAAAAGAATACACCCGGCCCAATGGGCCTATATGTCACTGATAAGAACAAATGCTATTTCATATAAAATGACGATTTATTCACGTATGACGAGATTTGTTTAATTTCTTTATGTCTAAGAAAAATGTTTGAGTTTGTTGGAAGTACATGAGATATGTAATGGAAACAAAAATAATATATAACATATTCTATAGTTGTGCTTATTTATTTTTGTTAGCTTGTAGGTCGTTTAGAGGAGGGCGTTATTGACTTTAAAGTGGACAATCGACTTAAACTAAAGCAAGCACGTGTCGTTCTCACTGGACCTGTAGGTGTTGGAAAATCCAGCCTGTGTAATACTATTAATTCGATACTTAAAGGCCGGGTTACCCAGAAGGCTTCAAGCGGGAGTGCAGAAAAAAGTTTGACGACAGAGGTAAAGGCTTTCAACCTTGATAGTTTTTGGAAGGTGATTATTATGTAATAATCTTCTTCCTATGGGATTGAACAGTGACCTTAATGGAATATGCCCTATAACACACATCCTCTCTATAAACTATATGATCTCTTCATACATACGCTAGTCAATATAGTTCGCAAAAATCAATGTAAATTCATATTTAAAGTGTTTTCATGTACAATCAGTTTGATGTAGAAACTGGTTTGGACAATTCAATTTTCAAATAATTCATTTTTTTGTGGCTTTGAAAATTAAAATTGATTTTGATTTTCCAAATACACATCTTTCTGTGGTAAACATTGTTACCTGTCTATTCTTACGCGCCACGCTTTTGTGAACAACACCGATACACCGGATCAGATATACATTACACGAACTAGGTCAATTCGAGGACATACCGTGTCGTAAGGTAGTTTCCCCAAAATATGCTAATCTATCCTTAATTACGACTTTCAGTTATATTCTTTATATTTCCTCTAGTATATTCATTTATAGGATTTTACATCAGTTATATATATATATTATGTATATATATATTTACTAATTGAAACGTTGTGGGGAAAAAGGAAAAAATCCCTCTCAGATATTCTCAAAATCGTCTGCTGCATTTGGAGTCCTGGGATAAATTTCTTATGTTTTGTCACAATGTTGTCAATAGTTGTGTGCTAGGGAAAAGTGTTAGTTATCTGGTAATTCACGAATGGTGTGTTCTCCCGAACGACTACTCGAATAAATATGTATAAAGGTATTAGGGGGGCATTCTAAATGGTAAATTACAGAATGATTATATAAAAAGGATTGATTGATTAGGCTTTAACGCCGTTTTCAACAATGGTTCAGTCATATCACGGCGGCCAGTTCACCTATTCATGTGTTGTCTGGCTTTCTCACACAAGTAATCCACACAACATTCTTTCCAAGCAACTGGCTTCTTTTCCAAATAGACTGTTAGCCCATTAGTGAAAGATGAATTACGCTTGTCACAATGACAGAAAGAATGATGGCCGAGCTTCGATTCGAACTTACAACTGCTGGATTGACAGCCCGCGTCGCTACCGACTGATTTACCGGGAGAAAGTTGAAAGATGTGGAAATCACTTTTCCTGAATTGGTATGGTAAAATCGAACTCATGCATACTGGATAAGCACCCTAACATGTTGCCTCTTTAGATATTGTAGCTCTTGAAACAAAATGTTGTGGGAAAAGAAGGCTTTGGTTTTAATATGCGTTGGGTGTTTTTTTTTTTTTTTTTAACAATTCGTTTCAATCAATCAGATTTTATCCGAATATCTAATTGTTTAAAATTGTAAAATATTTGGAAGTGTTTGAATCCACGCTTGACGCGTAATACACATCAAATAAAATTATTTCTAGAAAAATCTGATCATCGTGAGATGTCATGATATTATTTAGATTTTACAACACTTTCTTAATGTTCTTGTTATGTGAGAATTGATTTCTATTGAGGACACACCTATACTTAATTAAGCTTTCATGCAAGGAGAAAACATTACGTTCTACGTTGTATCCTCATTCAGACACAGTTCATCGAACATTGTTGCAAATGTAAAATTAATTCATGTTTTCATATTTTCATTCATAGCACTTGTATACGTTCATTCATAGCATTTGTTCACTTGTGAAAAGCAAATTTGAAAGACAGTGGCTATCATAGATTTTTTTAAGACGAGCAAGTTCTCCTATTGTTACAATGTTTTAACTATATATTTATGTTCTCACTTTTGTAATGTTTAATATAAACTTGCTCTTCAAATTTAGAAGAAATAAAGAATATCTGTCTATATATCTTTGTCCTTATACAGACGCATAGAAAGATAGCATTCTTGACAGTGTTTGCTAACTATTGAGAATATAATATAATGTCCAGCTGTCAACAATTTTGAAGTTTTTATTCTTTCTTTATTATTGTATTATACTGATGAAGGCGTTCTTCCGAAATTATATAGTATAACCGTATAAACTAAACAACAAGTGTTTGTGTTTTTTATTATATTTTTTTGATTTATTCTTTTTATACAATTTTACCTATTCCGAAACTGCAGCAAAATAAAGAAGTTTTAAAGACTTAAATTCTTTCTTTCATTTATTTTCCAACATATTTGCTCTCATTTGTTCCTATCCATATATCCTAGCCATGATCTGTTCATACCTTGCATAGAATTCATTATCCCATCTGCACCTGGCTGACATCACTCTAAAATCACCTTCCAGCAGTACTTTCAGTACTTTGATTAAGATAATACCTATTATTACATACCTATCCAAATTTTGCATTGAAATTAAAGTGACATAAAATCAATATCAATTTTTAAAAAAATGATAACTAACACTGTGACGATAACACTTTTAGTTTTTTGATATCATCACTAGTGATGATATCATTTTTGCCGGAACTACTTTTTTTAGATTTGGAACATATTTGGAATTTTTAAAGAAAATAATTTATTTTTTATTTTTAAGGATTTTCAATAGAAACGTATGTTAAAATATTGAAACAAAACATTATTTAAAATAAAAAAATAAGGAATTAGTTAGTATGTTGTTGTTGTTTACTCAACTGACAGTTGCGTCGTCTGCAGCTTGCACCAAACCAAAAATGGCAGATTTTTTAGACCTCGAGAGTTGGAATGAATTGTCAGCAATATTTCAAGCTTCTGAATTTGAAGAACTACCAAATATCAACCAACCTATTCAGCAGACAAGTAAAATTATAAATAATCAACAACAACATAAGGAAAAGTCAAGGTTTGAGGTTGTTGACCAAGCCACAATTGAACATTTCATTCAAGACCAGGAAAATGTGAACACAAAAAGAAAGACAATGTGTGATATGAAACTGTTTAGACAATTTTGTTCAGAGAAAAATGAAAATGAAATGCTAGAAACCTTTGAAATTGAAAAACTTGACCAGCTTTTTGGAAATTTTATTGCTGTACTCAAAAAAGAAAATGGTGAAGACTACGAACCATCAAGTATCAGAGGATTTCTGTCTAGTCTTGAGCGCTATTTAAGAAACATAGGATCCACATAACATCAATAAAAACCCATTGTTCCCCCACGTAAATAAAACCATAAAAGCAAAATTAACCTTCCTTAAATCCCAAGGACATGGTTCCAAACCAAATGAATCTGAAGAGTTAACGGATGACGACATCGACAATTTATTCGAGTGCGGTCAATTAGGGACTGAAAGTGCGTATCAGATTACCAATTTGCTCCATATCTCTTTTTCGCTATTTATGGGGATGAGGGGTGGCCGTGAGCAGCACACGCTGAAATGGGGCGACATTGTATTGAGAACCAATGAAGATGGGGACGAATTTCTTGAACACATCAAAGAAAGACAGACCAAAACCAGGACTGGTACAGATACAAGCAATACCAGGAAATTCAAACCTAAGGCTTGGAATGATAAGCAAAATCTTCAACGCTGCCCTGTTCAAGCTTATAAAATGTATAGGGACAACCGCCCAGAATCAATGCTTCACAGTGAATACCAATTCTTTTTGGCAATTAACTATGTCAAGAATCCTAAACCTGACACTGTATGGTTCAAAAGAAGTCCCATGGGAATCAACCACATATACGGATTAGTAAAAGCAATGATCAACAAATGCTATAAAATACAGGGCGACAGAAAACTTACAAACCACAGCGTTCGTAAACATCTTATGCAAATGTGTAATGACCTAGGACTACCAACTAACTGTACAATACAAATAAGTGGTCATAGAAATGTTGGTAGCGCAAACAGCTACAGCAAAATTAACGATAAACAACAAAAACTGATTTCGTCCGCTCTGACCAAAAAGCGCAGCACGTTTGCTTCTACTGAAAATCCAGCTTCGGTGCCAAGAAATAGCTTAAACCATACAAACAGCATCTTATCTGAACAGACAAACAATATTGAACCGCCCACTACATTAGCGCCATCACCAAATGCTCAACAAAATATCGCTGTTTCAAATTCTACCAGAAATGTATCCTACAGGAACGAAGCAAAAAGTACAACATCACAAATGCAGTCAATTTTTCAGGGGTCTACAGTCATTCATGGGGGTGTTTTCAATTTTTATACCTCAGATTCTAAATGTGAAAAGGCAGAAAAAAGCCCACCGAAGAAGTACAAACGCATCTTACCTGTTTTCAGCGATTCGGATTAAAATTGTAGGCATCATGCCTGTACACACAAACAGCTGATGAAATGTGTATTGAATCCACTTTACCGCATAAATTTGAAATGAACACATTGTCTAAATTTGTATTTGGCATCCTCTGAAGATGTATACTTGAAGTTTTACTTATATCCAGTGATGAATGCATTATTAAATAATTGTTATGTCACATTAAATCCAGAATTTGATTATTTGTAGTGAAATAAACATTTAAATCCAACACACAAAATTTGTACACAGACTTATATGCTGAAACTGATTTTTCAGTGATTACTTTTATCCTCCCTTGTATATAAAATGTTGATAGTATGATTTTTGATCATTATTAAAGTGAAAATAAGATAAAAATGTGTTTCAATTATACGTGTGAAAGCTTGAGCCGAAGGCTCGAGAGAAGCACGCCTATAGGTTACACGTACGAACACATCATACGAGATCAAAACAACGAGAATTCAGTACAATCTTACTGTTTTTCACATATCAAATCTCAACCCCATAGCACTTTTTTTCGGCCATTTTGCTTCCGGTCTTACTGGTGAATGTAGAGCGCCTATGTAATAGAGAGTGAGAGCGCCTATGTAATAGAGATTGCCAAATGTGACGTCATTGCAACGAAAAGTAACGTCATTGTAAGGCAAGTAATAAATAAATAACAAAAGGAAAACGACAGGAATGGTAGGAAAAGATAGTTTGACTCGTCACAAATGGATTTCATTCACTGGAAGGACTTTATGAAGGCTAAGTCGACTATTCTTTTGTACCTGTCATCATTATTTCATGGATTTTATATCTTTGCAATATAGAGAAGCAATAAACACTTGAAAATGATTGTAAATAATTTCAACGGAAGTTATCGTTCGTTACACTGGCCTCGGATATTATTTTAACTGAAAAGGACGAACAATTCTGTTTCTGTATCGGCATAGCTTCATTTCAAGGTAAGCTATTTATTATATCAATAATTTGCTTAAAAATATAACTTCATTTCTAAATTATTTGTTATATATCTGTTGGGAACGATCCACGATGCTTTCGTCACATCGCGTGACGTCACATGGTGTGTATCGTTTATGACTGTATCTGTCATTTGAAGCCGAAGCCGTCTTGTCAAATGTTGACTCCACTCAAGAAAATAGCTATTAAAACTATCATATCTTCGACTGTCTAGTTGTATTGACTTTAAGACGTTTATCTATTTATTGCAGTAAATGTAGCAAACAAACAAAACTACAGTCAATTTCAAATTATTTGCCTTCAATTTACATTATTTTTTTACATTGTACAGTTTAACAGTTTATGTCTATGACCTAGTCTTTGTCAAATCATGAAAGTATGACCAGAATCAGTTCACCCTGATTTTGGGGTATACATAGTAAATGTCTTAATGTCTATATCCTCCAACCTGAAAGAGAGGAAAACACTTTCATGCCTTCAAATGAGTCTATTGTTTTAAAGAAATGATGTTATATGTGGACTATCAGTAAAACACATAACTTTTCTTTCAATAGGCTGAATTTCTAGTAGTTTCATATTTTTTTTTATCCAAAATTTGTTTATTGATCAAACTCAAATGAGTCCATTGTTTTAAAGGAATGATGTCATATGTGGGCTATCAATAAAACACATTACTTTTCTTTCATCAGGCTGAATTTCTAGTAGATTTATCTTTTTTTTTATCCAAAATGTGTTTATTGATCAAACTCAAATGAGTCCATTGTTTTAAAGAAATGATGTCATATATATGTGGACTATCAGTAAAACACATTACTTGTCTTTCAACAGGCTGCATTTCTAGTAGATTCATCTTTTTTTTAACCAAAATGTGTTTATTGATCAAACTCAAATGAGTCATGATTGTTTAAAAGAAATGATGTCATATGGGGGCTATCAGTAAAACACTTTACTTTTCTTTCAACAGGCTGAATTTCTAGTAGTTTCCTTCTTTTTTTTTTTTATCCAAAATGTGTTTATTGATCAGATTGGACAAACTTGGTACTAAGAATTTAAACATTATTTTCACTAGGTTATTTTAAATACTCTGCATGTATGTATTCAAACAATATTTGAAAAAGATTCAACATCTATTGACAGCACTATTTTCATACTTGGGAGCACAACAACCAATGATGTCATAGAACTCTTCAAATTGAAGAGCAAATGCAAAATAAAAGCCTTTTACGGTCACCGATTTAGGTCCGTCTATGAAACAGGGCAATGTACACTAACTATATCAAACTCAAATAAGGTAAAAACAAACTGAGCATTGAAATCTGTAGATAAAGAGGATCAATCTCTTTTTAAATTCAACAAACACTCAAAATACTTTTTATTCAAATAAATTTGTATAAACATTTTGGTTGAACAATAAAGAAAACGTAATCTGTTTTTCAACAGAAAAAGGCTATAAGGCAGTTCATAATTAATGTCAGTTATGTTAGTCACCCAGTGACCTCACATAAGTGTTCTGTCCTCTGATATAACTGAAATACCACAGAAATGTATCTGTTTTCTATGTAATTTATTGTGAAATCCATTTTTCTGTGTGAAATTGTATAATCTATACAATAGAAATGGTAAAATTTTAATTGGTATACATTCATTGTAACAAAAAAATTCTTATACTTTACTGGTAATAAAAGTACACATATTTTCATGAACTGCTGCTCAAAATAAAAACCTATACTACATGTAGTTTAATGGTAAAACACCTGGTCTAACAAGAGTTCTAAGATCAAATCTCAGCAGGTACATGTTTTGAGAGAGGCAACTAAACTTAACAATGTATACATGAAACAATTATGTTGTGGGGAGTTGTCTTACTTAAACACTTATTACATTTTTATCCAGGCTTCTAGTGAAAATAGTTTACTCCCTGTACCCTTTTCAAAAGCTTTTATAATTGAGCAATAACAATTAAAAAAAGGAATGGTTATCAACATTGATAACTCTGAGAATCTGTACATGTTCAAGGATTGATCCAGCTTTGATAACCGTTCTAATATCAAAGTTTTAACGAAATTTATACATCATATTTTTATAATAGAGCAATTTTAACATGATCACTAACAATGTTAAATTATTGCAAATTCTTCTGGAAAATCCATTTCTCTGTTTGTACTTTTTATAATTTCTTTATTTGCTATAAACATACTGTTTATTGTTTTATGCAATAAAATGTATATTAAATATATTGATCAGATCTTATATTATCCATTTTTTTTTCAAACAACATATTTCAGATACATGTATATATATTCAGTAACTGTTGTTGACACTAAGTCTGGTACTTATTAACAAATAATCTGATGCTGTTTTCATGTTTTACAAATTAAAAACCAGAAAAGGAGATAGGTGTTCAAAGTGAAAATGTTGTTGAATAGGAACATATTGTTCATTTTGGATATGTTCATTTTGGATCAATTACACCATTCCGACAATGTATTCGGATTAGTCACAGAAATCAAGTAATTTACATCAGACAAGGCCGGCTAAACTTTAACCTTTCCAACATACATCATTATAAATGGGACTTTTGAAAATATTTGTCAAAAATTACATTTTTCTCAGTCATCTTAAATTGTCTCAAGATTATACATTCAGCCAGATCATGCAAAGTTAGCCATCTGCCTTGTAAGATTGTTGTGTGGAGTAATGTTAAGCGCAAGTCATTCAATCAACCATGGTAAGAGTCAGTTTTCAATTATATGTATTACTAGTTTACAAATAACTGGCATTTGTAAAAATAAATCAGAACATTCTTCAATGCCTTCTAGTGTTGTTTTCCATCAACATCCTTGGAAATCTTACAGTCTATTACAATCCTGACCTAATAAAAAATAAAACAGATATATATGTACAAATTAAACTTAAATGCATGCTAAGTTTCGTTTTTTTCAATATGTTTTTCAAATTCTGTTTTTGTAACTTAAATTTCTACAATTTGCCTATTAATTTGTTTCTTGTTGGGGGACAGACAGTGCTTAATTAATTGTTCTTGCTTTCACACGACCTAGGCTTTGCCTATTAACATATTATTCTAAGTTGTCATCCTAAGAGACATCTTAAGAAACTTACAAAAGAAAATATAAAGAATGACATAAAACATTGATTTAAACGTGCGGCGTAAACATTAATGGAACAGCCATGGAACATCTTAAAATGATGCAGTCATTGGTTACGTAACATTCATACGCCTAAGGCCAAGTCATTTTTTTTTATATGTTTCTTTAAAATAAAGGGGAGATTTATTCCAGATATGTAATAAATAGAATAACTAACTGCATGTTTTTGATATAGAATTTATGTCACTCGGGAAAAAAGGGGTAATTTGGTGTAAAAATCACTCAACCTACGGTTTCGTGATTTTAACCAAATTACCCCTTTTTCCCCTTGTGACATAAATTCTATATCAAAAACATGCAGTTAGTTATTCTCTATGTATCATATTACAATCTAACGTTTTTTTTTTTCAATAACCCATGAAGCTTTCTAAAATGAAACTGGAAAAATCCATGGGGGCCGCCATTTTGGATATGTATAAAAAGCAGACGTAAAACACAGATTGAAAATTATTGTCAGCTTTTTAATATTTTTTTTTTTAAATCGGTATTTTGGGTATGTATAAAATGAGCAGAAAAACACGGATTGAAAATTGTTGTCGTCTTTTTAATCATTTTTTTTTATAATTAATATTTAAGATCATTTAAGTGCTGTGTTATGTTGGAATTAACATTTGTACGAAAAGTTAAAAATAAATGGAAATCTGTAAGAAATATATTTTCCCGTTCGTCAAAAAAACGACAGCATTAGCCTTCTACGTCCGAAACTAAATTTTGACTGTATCGTAGCCAAAGAAGGACGTGACGTCATTTCCGTTATACTTCATATTGGCGTAACATCAATGGAGCGACGTCGTTTCCCGCAAAAAAATGATATCAACATGAAAGACCCCAAATTCCTATACATGAGCTATTGACTCACTCATTCAAAGTATAATTATTTATCAAACATTGTGGCAAAATGATAACTTTCTCATAAGAAGCAATTGTTCTTGTGGCGACAATCTTTTCCTAAATCGTCTGTTGCATAGGCCTCAGAAAACGGCTCTAATAGGGAAAGGGTTTAGCAGAAATGTGACCCCTTACATAATTTGTGAAAAAGGCAGTCGCCAGATGGCATCAGAAAAGGGCTGATCTATTTGCGTCTTTGCCATAATGCAGGTGATCGATTAAGGATGATCTTGGCCCTTATGTTTTAACCTCGTTCATTATAAATGTATTCCTTGATTTTCTGAAAGTCTTTACTTTATTATTTTCTGTTCAAATAATAGACAACAGCAATACGAATTCCAAATATGTTTTAATAATGCAAGAAACATGACATTAACATTATTATTGTCTAGTCAATTACTTATAAATCCTTTTTTATGGCCAAAGTATGCTCTTTAATATTTGTTTATAATTATCTTGCGTTTTTTCGTAAATAGGTAGCACCTATAGATATATTAATTGCATCATTATCTCATAGTGTATGTTTTCATAATTATGACAATACGCACAATGTGTGAAAATACAAGTACATGTACGTCATATTTACATATATATTTTCACAAGGGTCAGGATCAGGTCGATCTTGTTGAATTATACTTTTAAATAACTGACTGTCGTCAGTAACAAATCAATGTTAATAACTAGTGTCTTCCTGTGGCAGGCTGAACTTTTGTTTGTTCAACATAATTAGTTCATACTAAATACTAATTACCTCAACTCTTGATCCCCTTCCTGTTTGTGATATAATTTCAGTACACTCAATACATCTTACGAACGAGATCGGGAGCGAAACTAAACTTCCGGTTATGTGACACCCCTGGACTCGAGGAAAGTCAAGGACTTGAATCAGTGGAGTTCAGTTACTTGTTAGATGGCCACATTCCTAATCATTACGAGGTAGAGTATACATGGTGGTTCTAAATTCAAATAACCGATTCAATATACATTGTGTTATGTACATTGCCATTACAACTGCATTTGAAAGATTCATTAAATTGAACATTCGTTGGTGGCATCATTCACTTCATAGCATGTAAATATTAATTCTGAGATCAACAAACAAACTGTAATAACTAAGGGTATCATATCTGTTAAAATATGTCATTTAAGATCCAGTGTAGGTTAAACCATGGCGAATTTTCCGCCTGGGTCCGTGCCTTAACTTTTGCCGTCTAACCACTGGACACATTGTGATGAAGCTTAACAGCAAGCACCCTCTGAATGTCCTCTTCAATATTTCATAAAATAGTTTTGATCCCTGAAAATAGTTTGTTGACGCGGCATGAAAAAGCTGGTATAATGAAAACAACTTCCAAGTTTTTTCCATCAGTAACCTCATGCCAAATGTTGATATAATTTACAGAGATATCCCTTCAGTTACTCTCTATATATCAAGTTCATTCCTTCAACTGCCAGGGTGGCAGAATTTGCGTCGTATATGATCATAATCTTCTCCTCAGAAACCACAAAATTTTGACAGTATTTCACAGGAATGTTTATTTTGATTTCATTATTTCATTTTCATTTGTCTAGAAATATGGCCACCAGCGGACGGGATTGTTTTGACTTATATAGCTATTTTAAAAACTTCAACAATCTTCTCCTCAGAATATGTTGTGGAAATGTCCACTGTATGACCCTCTATCTTATTTCTTCACGTCATATTGATTGATAAAAAAGCGTGGCCGCCAGGGTCGGTTGGGCAGTTTTACCCTTTATGCATGTGGCAAAAATATAGACCTAAGAACTTATTTGCCAACATTTTGAAATTACTTCATAGAAATGTTACTTATGTTACCTTCTACAAAATTCTTTCAAGTTAAATTGATTGGGTCGATACAATGATCGCTAGCAGGTCTTGATGTTTTACCCTAGATGTACATGTTGAAAAACATCTTAAAAAATCTTCTCCTCAGAATGTATTTGTCCGATTTTCAAATTATCTCACAGAAATGTTGTTATGGTGACCCTTATAAAATACACATGCAACAGAGGGCATTGTTATTTTCCATAATGAGCGATATTGGTTCCCTTGGTTTTACATGCTGTCGTAATATCACTAAATACTCGTACTCGACAATATCAAACTGGCTCCTGAGTACTTTAGTGCAACATGTCATTTTAGTTTTTATGAATTGCATGTGTTTTTATCAAATTTAATCTG
>JASEVX010000783.1:40000-48180 GCA_031761405.1 Serripes groenlandicus | reverse complement strand
GGGAAGCGGTTTAAGCTAATATGAGGAATATGTTTTGTAACATGAATGACAAAACACCCAGGTCACTCATGTTAGAATAAACTCTCTTGACTCTGGACATTGGGGAGTCTAAGACCAACCCTTCAGTGCAGATCACATTATAGATTAGAGAAAGAACATTTGTCAATAGATAACATCTATAATCACATAATCTGTATAAGACGAAATACCAAGTAGGCAACGCATAAGGAGTTCCCTCAACAATTTAGTATAGAAAAGGATTCGCGGTATAATGTCATAGTACATTACCTGTACGATCATCGTGCATGATTTAATCATGTTATGTTGAATACGATTACACTAATATAAATCAGTGTCTGTAATCTAGAAATACAATCAACCCTTCCCACTTTGTCGCATCAGCAGCAGAAGTCTTTTAAAATTTGATCTTAAATTTATTCAATGATTTTACTTTGCATTTATAGATAGTTTTTTACATTTTTGCCTACCTGTTTAAACGCCGTCTGCTGTAGATATGTTGCATGTGGGAAAGGGTGAAACCTTTACGAGGTTAGGAATTAATCCAATAATGATAGGTGCGCATTCCATTATACTACAACATCGCCTATATGAAAGACTGATGATATTCTCCGAAATCATATTTTTTTGTTTAAACATAAATACAAATGGTGGAATAACAATGTATTGCTCATTACCGAGCAATAGCTTTTTTTCGACATTGTTTTCGTATGTCATCTACTGATTAAATTTTGAAATGTGGTAGGTACTTCTACTTCAGATACTGATTGGAAGGGTTGACTCGCTTGTTTAAAGTCTTAGAGTTAATCCCCGAGTTGTTTAAGCCAAGTTGAAGACTCTTCCGATATTCTATGTAAATACTCGAATAAATAAACTGACGCTACTTATTTATTGTTTAAATATACCTTTGCATAGTAAATACAACAAGAACACACAGAGGTTCAGATAAGGAGGAACATACAGCTCTTTATCCCATAACATATCACCTGTTATCAATCAATCAATCAATAAAATCAATCGTTCATTTTTTCTAAGTCTCAAAATGAGGCACATCAAAATAGTAATATCATCTACAAAATATTCAAATACATATAATGTCACGTGAAAGAGGGGGAGGGGAGAGAACCTTAAGATGTGAGACGATTCTTGTGAGTACCCACAACATAAGGGTCTTATACTGATTTTAGAACATGTCAAACAAACGCCCCCTAATTAGAGATCTAAACAAACTATAACAGTACCAAGCCTTATACATGCATATCATCCGTTTTCAACGGGAAATCGTCCTATGAGCCGTTCGTCGAGCACACCAACATTATGGACTCTGCGTAATGTATCAAACCAGATCAGCCGATGCAGTCCGCGCAGGCTTATCCGGACCGAGACATTCTGTCTCAGGGGGATAGAGGTAAAGAGTAATGTTTCCTGAAACAGAAAATCCACAGGAGGTGAAAAGTATCTGTCCGGGTTAGACTGCGCGGCATGCTTAGGCTGATCCGGGTCGATACTTTACGCAGAGTCCACACTGTTGGTTTTCTCGTGGAACATCGTCATATCATTATTCAGTTGGACTACGTCTGGCGAGTTGGCGTTGTTGTTACACCTGCGTAAGCCGAGCCCCATTAGATCAGTCGGTAGCGACGCGGGTTGTCAATCTCCAGTTGCCAGAATGTGTTCAACTCTTTTCAATAATCATATTTCATTGATAGAGATTTCAATATTTTTGTCAATAGGTTTTCAAAGTCGTTTGCTGCCGATTTTCACGCTGACACATGCAATAGAGTATCCGTATGGAAAACGGACACGGAACGCGGATCACGGACAGCGGACAGATGACACGGAGACATGGAATACCGGACTTATGCGTTAGAACAGAGACGCCATAAAACCCTATAACCTGGCTCGAATACAACATGCATATTATTGTAATTAATCTTGCAGTCGATCTAGTTATCATTATACATGCACAACACAACAGCCTTAAACATACCCCGCTGCGCTGAACTCAAAATATAGGGGGAGCCGTTCCACGAGAAAATCAACATTGTGGAATCTGCTTAAAGTATCGACCCGGATAAGCCTAAGCATGCCGCACAGGCTAATCCGGGCAGACACGTTTCGCTTCCTGTAAATTTTCTGTTTCAGGAATCATTTCTCTATAAATCTATCCCCCTGAGACGGAATGTGTCGGCCCGAATTAGCATGCGCGTACTGTTTCATGCTAACAGTACGTTTTTGACCGGTTAACAGTATACTGTTACATGGCAGGCGCGTGAAAATGTTGGTTATGCACGTGCATGACGTCACATGCAATAGAGTATCCGTATGGAAAACGGACACGGAACATGAACACGGTCGATACTGAAGCATGCAGTTCTCTTCGGTAAGAGATACGATTGAAGGTGTGAAGAAACTTGTTTCCGTGGTAGATAGGCAAACATCAGCGGTCCTGGATGATATTTCGCACACTACGCAAAATGTGAAGGAAGGTGTAGATAAACTCGGTGAGTCATTATCCAGACGAATTCAGTCGGTGACCGATGCAGTAAAATCCACAATAGAGAGGTCCCGGAAAGAACCAGCATCACCGCCGAAAACTGTTAATACCATACAGGCACAGAAAACACCAAACGTGGAGGTAAAAGGGGACAGGACTTTTTTGATCGGGGACTCTGTATTTAAAGGAATACAAAGACGGGGACTGAACAACAAAACTGACATTAACTCAGGTAGTGGGGCAACTATTAATCTTTTAAATGAAAGATTGTCGGAAGTTGGTACACATAAATATTCAAACGTTGTTTTGTACATTGGCGGAAATGACGTCAGCAACGGAAAGTCGAGCGTGACGTTACGAGCGGAAATTAGAGACACGACGTTGTCACTTCAACGTAAACAGTGTTGCGTGTACCTATGCACCATTTGCCCAAGGCAAGATGTTGATGTCAGGCCATACAACAACGAAATTCGTGAAGTATGTCGCGAAACTGGTGCAGTACTGATCGAGTGTCATAATGCATTTGTATACGGAGACGGTACCACAGTGAGACACTTCTACAACAACGACGGCATTCATTTAAATTTACTCGGAACAAAAACTCTTGTGTTCACCGTTAACAAGAAACTGCATATTGTAAAAAGGCCCAAAAATGACGAGACTCCACGACAACAGGCGACAACATTCGGCGCTTACGCTGGAAGACAGTACCGCGTTCGACATTATGCAGATGATAGAGGCCTGCGCTCGGACAGTGGGCACGGAGACTACTTCACGCCAGTTAATCGACGATCTCGGCCGTTCCAGATATCGCCTGGAAATAGTAGTGCTGCTTCTTCATACGGAAGAAGAAACGGGAACGCATACAGACAATAGGACGAAACCGGCAGACACACGCACTATTTAAACGTAAATCTATATAGGACACTACAAAATATATGTACTGAGTGTAACGAGGTAAACTGTGTATGTATAATGGGTGAAGAACAAGATAATTGCAGTACTTTGAATAATTGCAATTTCATACATAGACCTAAGGATGTTACTCTAGCCCTCAGAACAAAAATTAACTGTGATGAAAAAACAACGCCTTTACATGAAACGTATTCTACCGATCTCGTAAATAAAACACACCAACAACCACCTAGTATGACCTTAAATGATTCAGCAATCAGTCACAGCACTTGTTATAGTAATACTTCATTTAAATACAGTAAGAAAGGTACTCATATTTCTAATCTGAATATTTGTCATTTAATGCCCAAACTTGACGAAATTAAATTAATGCTATCTAACGTGAATTCCCCGGATATACTAGGTTTATGCGAAACGTTTTTGCATGAAAACATCGATGACAACTGTTTGAAAATTAATTATTTTACATTTGAACGAAAAGGTCGTGTCGGTAAGAAAAAGGGTGGCGGTATCATTGTTTATATGTCAAATAAATTATCGTACAAGCGTTGTCTAGAATATGAAAACGATGATATAGAATCCGTGTGGATTCAGATTAATAACACAAACAGTAAAGCGTTTTTATTAAACTTTGTTTATCGACCTCCTAACGCAGGACAGACTTGGATCGATTTATACGAAGCGCAACTAGATAGAGTCGATTTATCGCGGTCGGAATATTACATACTTGGCGATTTTAATATTAATTATTTATCTGCAAATACGGATAAACACTTTAATAACACTAAATGGGTCGACTTAGTT
The DNA here is from genome assembly GCA_031761405.1 of Serripes groenlandicus. Taxonomy (NCBI): domain Eukaryota; kingdom Metazoa; phylum Mollusca; class Bivalvia; order Cardiida; family Cardiidae; genus Serripes; species Serripes groenlandicus. The sequence continues at coordinate 43,946 of JASEVX010000783.1, read as the reverse complement.
TCAAAATTTGATTTCGTGCAACTTGTTGAATCTTCAACACGTGTAACTAAATACTCAGAAAAAATAATAGATCATATTTATACACCATCATGTTACGTCACTAACATAAATGAAGTATTTGTTTCACCGCTGTCGCTTAGCGATCATTATCCGATAAGTTTTACACATACGAGCACCATGTCGCTTTCAAAAAGTTTGCATAAGTATATGCAGTACAGATCTTTTAAACAGTTTGATATAAGCGTATTCAAAGAAAGAATTCTCCAATTGTCAATACATACTGTTGAGATATTGAGCGATCCAAATGAGGCGCTGAATTTGCTTTACCACATACTTAATACAGTATTATCTGATATAGCACCAGTGAAAACTAAGCGAATTAAATATGACACACAACCAGGTTGGTTTTGTGATGAAATTAAGTCCATGATTTTTCAACGCAATAAATTCCATCAGGATGGTAACTTTGAACAGTATAAAATACTTAGAAATAAGGTAACGGCTACAATAAAAAGACATAAAAGAAATTTTTTCAACAAAGCAATTCAGGAGAATAAAGACGTCAAATACTTATGGAAAAATCTTAAATATATTTCAAATTTAAACCAATCTAGAACCGTTCAGCTTCCGCGTACGTTAAAGAAAAACTCTGAAATTCTAACAACAGACTTGCGCATTATTAATGAATTGAATACATATTTTGTGAATATTTCATCCTTAGTTAAATTAACCGATTTTTCACCAAACACATTTGTAAAATTACAAAAAAAGCTTGACGAAAAACTTGCAAACAATATTTTTGAAATTCCATTTATTTCGACACATGAAGTTAAATTAATAATTAACAAGTTGAACATTAATAAATCAACAGGAATTGATGGAATAAGTCCAAAAATAATTAAGTATTGCGGTGATACAGTGATTTCGAGTATAACGTCAATCATTAATAACAGTATTGCAAGTGGGACTTTTCCTGATAAATTAAAACAAGCGAAAGTTATTCCTCTCTTTAAATCTGGTACTCGTGAAGACCCGGCAAACTATCGGCCTATTTCCATATTGCCAACATTGTCAAAAATCTTTGAAAGACACATTGCTAATCATATGCATGAATATTTTAAAAAAACTGATATAATACACAAATATCAGTCCGGTTTCCGAAAAGACCATTCTTGTGTTACAGCACTGACAAGGTTAATAGATTCTTGGATGAAAGATATAGACGAAGGAAAACTCATCGGCAGTGTGTACCTGGACCTCCGTAAAGCCTTTGATTTAGTTGATCATACAATTTTACTCCACAAACTTAAACTTTATCATTTTAATGAATCAGCATTAAGACTTTTTAATTCTTACTTAAAAAATCGAAAACAAAGTGTCGTAGTAGAAAACAACAGATCTGATGAACTCCTTATACAATCTGGCGTGCCTCAAGGATCGATCCTCGGACCGCTGCTATTTTTAATTTATATAAACGACATTGTTTACGAGTGTGAAAACAATAACATTGATATGTATGCCGACGACGCAACATTGTATCAATCAGGCAAAAGTGTATCTGACATTCAAATCACGCTGCAAACAAAACTGAGCAATATTGGAAATTGGTGTAAAGTTAACAACATGGCGATCAATCCCTCGAAAACGAAATGTATGCTTATTGGAACAGCCAACAAAATAAAATCTTCAAGTAAACTTAAATTGACAATAGATAATGTAGCTTTAAACAATGTAACTGAACAAAAAATATTAGGGATTTATATTGACCAAACACTCTCGTGGAACACTCAAGTGACGAAAGTCAGTAAAAATATTAACACCAAAATTTCATTGCTTAAACGAATATCTTACCTCATCACTTTTGACATGAAAACGATGTTCTACAATGCCTACATTGTACCACTGCTTGATTATTGTTGCCATATTTGGGGTACTTGTCAAAGAAAAAACGCAATAAAAATTATTAAGCTTCAAAAACGAGCCGCAAGACTGGTTCTAAACCAAGCCAAAAGATCAAATTCCGAATGTATTCTACAATCAATGGGTTGGCTTAATTTTGACAAAAGATGTCGTTACCATGCTGCGGTTCTCATTCATAAAACAATTAACAACATGACGCCGTCCTATATGAATGATGTAATAACAATATCTAAAAACCAATCGTATACTCTGAGATCACAAACAAACAATGATCTTACTCTACCCTATATACCTCGCACTAACTACGGCAAAAATACATTTACCTTCTATGGAATGCGTGTTTGGAATGAATTACCATTGGAAATTCGCAATATCAGCAACAATAAAACTTTCAAAAATAGAGTGAAATATCACTTACTACAAGAAAAATAAGACCCTATCCCAATAACAACTTAATTCAATAACATGTTGAATATCAATGTTTATATTTGCATAAAAGCAAACATAACAGTTCATTTGTGTCTGCCTACTGTTTTATCATTTCATGTTCTCATCTATCATTCACCATCTTAAGTACATTGTATCATAGTATCATACTAACATTCACCTTATTCAAATTGAAATGTAGTTTCTATTTGAAGGCCACATGGCAGATAAGTCATATGCAATTCATTTGTTATATTACTTAATGTGCAACCTTCGTTAAATAAAGATTTTATTATTATTATTATTATTATTATACATTACGCAGCGTCTATAACGTTGGTTTTCTCGTGGAACAGCTCAGGGGGTATTCACTGGTTCCATGCGATCGTACAATTTTACCACTGTATCTACTCGATGTAAAAGAAGTCCGTCGGGAAGACTTCAAGTAATGGAAGAAATATTTCAACTGGTCAAATTTAGGAATCTTGATTATTTGTAATTGGTGAAGATCAAAATAAGCGTCTATATCCGTCGCAGTCGCTATGAATCTGTACTGATACATAATATACAAAATAAATTTGCCTAAATGTTTCCTGCTTTCTGCTGAGAAGTCTTCACACGCAGTCGGAACCAGGAAAACATTTAAGCCTTGCCCACATGCGACAAATCTGCAACTGACGACTTTGAACACAATTTGCTCAAACATATTGAAACTCTTTGGCAAATGTCTCCTTTGTTCACAGTGTTTTCAAAAGGCGTCTGCTGCAAATGCGTCAAAATGCGTCTTTGACTAGGAAAGGGTCAAAAGCGTAAACAAAAATCCGTGACTTAAAATGAGACAACGTCTCTTAATCTCAGATTATTTCTGTTATTCAACTATTTAATCTTTTTTTTTTTCGTTCACTAGCTCCTGTCTGTTTTATGTATTTAACCGCCAACACGGTTTACTGTTTTATACAACGCCCCAGACAATAATCCGCCATTGCAAGCCAACTACGTTCCCATACCTACGTGCTTGTATGATGGTAGATTATTAACCCTTTCCCATATACAATAAATCTGCAGCAGACGACTTTGAAAACGTCTACACAAAAATATGGAAAATCTCTATAATTGTAGAAATATTTACTGCAAAAAGTTGAAAATGTTGTGGAAAAAGGAGAAATGACTCGTATTGAGCAATTCCTCATTTTGTCACAACGTTTTAAAAAGTCGTCTACAGCAGATGTGTCGAAATGCGTCTACAGGTGGGAAAGGGTTAAGCACCTTCAGTTTAGTTTAGTTTATCTTAATCATTTCACATCGATTGCGATTGTGAAACAAGCTCTCTGCTTATTAATATTAATCACGATCAATGTCTGCTTCCTGTAGGCTTATTACACTCGTTCCGTTTGAGTGTAACCCGGGACCTTTGATACGAGAGGCCGACGATTTACTACTATAATTCTGTCTTTGGATTGTGAATATGCAGAACAAAGTTCTGGGTTTTATAAAATAAGTAGTGTCTCAGATCAATGTCTGCTTCTGTAGTATCCCCTACTATCACATTGAATGAATAATATTCGAATTCCTAAATAGTGACTGCTCATAGACATAAATT
>JASEVX010000783.1:0-35000 GCA_031761405.1 Serripes groenlandicus | reverse complement strand
CTTGAACTCCAGAAAGTGGGGCGGTATTGGTTTAATACCTTTTATATAGTTTTATCTCGATGTAAATATATTGCTTGTGACCAATATCATCTTTCCTATCCGCCGCGATATGATCTTAGTTATTGAACGGTTTAACCTTTTCCCACAAACAACAAATCTGTACCTTACGGCTTTGAAAACATAGACGAAATTGTTTGGAAACTCCCTTTAAATGAAAGTAAAAGTATTGAATAGAGTTAAAAACATGGTGACAAAAGAAGAAATTGCTTGTTTTGGGCAATTTCTTCTTTTGTGACCATTATTTTAAAAAACCATCTGCAACAGAGGCGTCAGAAAGCGTAAGGGAAAGGGTTAATACTCGTCTGCGTCCAAAATATATAACTGTATAATAACGAAAATTTGAAGTACATTTTATTTAGAGTTAAAAACATTTAGGGAGAATAAGAACATACTCTTTTATACAATGTCCCCTTCTCTAACACTTGTCTCTCAATAATCTTATACACGTGACAAAGAACCTCGTACAGTATCGTGGCTCCATGAAAGGATTTATTCCGATATATATCTAAGATTGTCAACTGCTGTCATTGACAGGGGGGGCTCTTTAATCTGTGAACAGTCGTATTCATTGACTTGTCAGCTTAATAATTATCAAATCAATTTTGCTATGTTGATCTGTGTTTTATCACTGGCATTAATATCAATCAAAAGGTCCAATTATAATCATATTGGCTGGCTCATACATGTAAATGTTGGGTTTAAACCCTTTCCCGCCTGCAGACGCAATACGAGGCGACTTTTAAAAACGTCGTTTTATACCGGGAACATATACCAACATGTTTTCAACTTTATTTAATAATACAACTTCCATTTAAAGGGTGATCTTCTAACTCTTGTTGCAATTTCGGATAGAGAAGATTCTGGTGTGACAGTGAATGTGTAGAAGACCTTAACGCTGACAATATCAATCCATTGCTATTATAAGCCATATGAAACCGTGATACTATTTTTGTATCACCAGATTATGACTATTGACATAAGAAATAAACATAATATAAAACTATAACATAATAAGAATACTCTTAATAACTACTGAATAATGATAATCATTATGTCACCGAATACATCTAAATGAGTCTATCGGCTTGTGTTATTGTGCCTGTTTGGAATTTAACTTTTAAGAGACCCATTCTTTTACTACAGTCACATATTTGTCTTAACTAAGCCAGTTTAATTTAAAGACGAGCTCGAAAATAATCTTTTATAACTGCCAACACTGAGATAAGGCCTGTAATTTCTGAGGGTTTGTCATGCGTGCGACATTTAACGGACGTGGTGAGACCGCAAGAATGTATTTCTCTAATGAAAGATTATTAGTAATATTATTATTATTATCAAGGATTTTACAACGAATTATCCGTATTCGCCTCTTAACCCTTTCCCTCATACGACAATTCTGCAGCAGACGACTTTGAACATATTTTGTCAAAAACTGGAAAATCTCTATAATTAAATGGATAACCTATGACTAAAAGTTGAAAATATTGTGGTAAAAGGAGAAATTGCACGTTTTGTGCAATTTCTTCTTTTGTCACTATATTTTCAAAAGGCCGTCTGCTGTAGAGGCGTCAGAAAGCGTCTATATGAGGGAAAGGGTTAACTCTTTACCACATATAGGCGCTTTCTGACGCCTCTGCAGCAGACGATTTTTTGAAAATATTGTGACAAGAGGAGAAATTGCTCAAATTGAGCAATTTCTCCTTTTGCCAAAATGTTTTCAAATTAACTTCTTTTATAGAGATTTTCCGTGTTTTTGCCAAAATGTTTTCAATTTAACTTCTTTTATAGAGATTTTCCGTGTTTTTACCAAAATGTTTTCAATTTAACTTCTTTCATAGAGATTTTCCGTGTTTTTGCCAAAATATTTTCAATTTAACTTCTTTTATAGAGATTTTCCGTGTTTTTGCCAAAATATTTTCAATTTAACTTCTTTTATAGAGATTTTCCGTGTTTTTACCAAATGTTTTCAATTTAATTTCTTTTATAAAGATTTTCCTTTGTTTTGCCTATATGTTTTCAAAGCAGTCTGCTGCATCATTGTTGTATGTGGGAAAGGATTACATATTGCCAGTTACAGTCAGCTTCCACTCGCTCTTAATTCTTAGCTACCCTTATTATTATTCATTTCCATAGCACATCGATTGTATTAGCTCAACGATGAATGTGTATGGTTAAATTCGTTTATCTTAGAGTATGTTTCAGTACTAGATCTCATTTGTCGTTTTCTATACCAATAGTCAATAGCCCAAGCTAAAAGCCATTCAATTTTGAAAAAAAAGCAAAACGTAAAGTGGAACCGTTTATATGCCTCGACTTTTGTAAAGTTCTTATTTAATGGAAATAAACGTGTGTTCTATAAGTAAGTTTGCAATTTAGGTCCTTAGCATATAAGAAAGATGATTCGTGCTCTAGAAAAACAAAGCATAGTGATCAGTGGCGAAAAGATACAAATATGTATGTGCGAGTCCATGGATTGTGATCCGGAAGTTCCGTGAAACATGAAACAGACCAAGATGCGAAGTGCTTGTCAGAAGTTTATTTTAAATTGGTTTGACTAAATGACTATCAGCGCAGATTCAGATCAAACATATTGAATACTGATAACAAACACAATAAGAGAATACCAACATTGTGGACTCTGCGTAAAGTATCGACCCGTTTCAGCCGCACAGGCTAATCCGAACAGATACGTGTCGGCCCGGATTAGTCTGCGTGGACTACGCAGGGTCCATAATAAAGTGTCGTGAAGCATTTTGTGTGTAATTGGTGAACAGTGATACGAACCAGACCACACTGTGCGGATTCACAGGTTCGTCTTGATCAGCCTAAGTCGCATTGAGATCGGAGTGATGTTCTCGTATTCTTTTTTATTTGATGTAAATGTATATTGATTTCAAATGTTTTAAAATTAATTGCTAAACAGGTGTTTAAATATTGACTAGTGAAATATAATTAATTATTTTATAATCTAGTCAATGCAGGATAACTCATTATGTGTACAGCGGTAAAAGACAAATATAAAAGACAAAGAAAGATATTCTTTTTGCGCTTCTAGTCTGTGTCTGTGTATGTGATCAAATTGCTTTAAAAAAAACCTCCCAATCGAATCACCTTTCATCGTATTCGTTGATGGATCAATAACAGATCGCGACACCTCGGTCATGGTGGAGTGCCCTTGGGCAAGGCACAGTTTCTATCCTAGTACTGGTTTGTTTACCCAGGGATCATGAATAAGTGAACTGTCGCCGTGATATAACTGAAATAATGTTGAAAGCGGCGTAAAACCCCAATAAATAAATCAATCAATAACAGTAGTGAATCAAAGTACTCCGGAGTACTGAATGTCGGGTTCACATGAAAACACCATAAACAATGTAACTTATATTCCTTTGTAAAAATAAATATGTTGGATATTTTTCAGCGGAATATTTATTTATCTAAGAGTTAAAGCGAAACTAAGACTTGAACTCCGATCCTTCCGCCAATACTGAGCATGATTACATGTTTGTGACTCGGGTGTCTGCGGCCATCTCACGGAAGTACCCGAATTTCGTTTAACATGCAAAATTATCTACTGAATTAAACCCTTAAGTATATGTGTTTCAAGGGGCTTTTTTTGTTTACAGTTACTGCGTTATTACGATGTTATTTATACATGACATCTGCCTATTTTGAGTATTCAATAATAATTGATGAACTATTGTTTAGTGTGCACACCTTTGGAGACTGTAGGGTCAACATCCGTTATAATCGTTTCGATTCGCAATATAACCCAAATTAAAGCCATGATTTATTAACGTGGCTATCAAGTTTTAATTGCTTGAACTAAATTGTTCCTGTTTCTCATTTCCCAGAAATAAATGTCAGATTCCTTTATCGGTGATATCAATTAAAATGTAATTTTAAAAGTTAAGTTTGAACTTGTATCACCATTCTGCCCGAGTAAGAACATGTTAAACCTTTCCCACATACAGACGCGTTCTGACGCCTGTGCACTACACGGCTTTTGAAAACATTGTGGCAAAGGGGAGAAATTGCTCATCGTGAACAATTTCCCTTTCAGCCACAATGCTTTCAACTTTATTCAGTTTGTTTCCTTTCATTTTTAGAGACTTTCCAGATTTTCTACTAAATGTTTTCAAATTCATCTTCTGCATATTCAGTTGTATTTGGGAGAGGGTTAAAAAATACCAAATAGCTGTAGGTCAATCGGTGACGATCTTGATTATCAACACCGGTGGTTGTATCATACTATCTGGGACTGACCAACATTCTATAGGGATCAGCGTCATCTACCTGCTATCGATGTGAAGTATATGTGCGGCGCGACATTTCCAAGAAATACATGTGCAGTGAACTAGTATCCGTGATGTGACTGTTAAACAAATAATGCCAAATTTGTTTTTATTCCTATTGAAGAATAGGGGCAGGTTTTCGTTTGAATGATGTCGGTGGCGTTTCCACAGTATTTCAAGCATATCATCGCATGTGTCTGTATGAACTATACGGATACTTTTGTCCCGATACCAACGTTTCAGCAGTAATACTATCCCCGTAACACTTGGCAACAAGGAAGGAAGCCGCTACTACTTCAATTTAATGTTTTTATTGTACACTTTTCGAGAATCCAATCCTTTCCCCTAGTCTCGAGCCGGACGCTCTTACTACTACTCCAACTACACCAAGATGGTGATGACAGTAACTAAACCCAGGTGTTGTGGTGAAACATTTTCCACATACACCACATCTACAGTAGACGTCTTTAAAAACACGTCTAGCCATAATAAGAAAAATATCATTATTGAGAGTAGTTGAAAACATTTTGATAAAAGGAGAAATTCTCATTTTATCACTATGTTTCTTAAAGGCGCCTGCTGCAGACGAGTCATAATTCGTCTGAATGTTGGCACGGGTAAATGAGTGTTATTACCACACACGAATTAGTTCGTAAATACCATCACTGTATGAAGTAGGTCAAAGACAATACAACACACATAGCACACGTCATCTTATGGCAGATATACAGGCCAAAGTGCACATCAGCACCCTAGCGTGCCAACATATCATATTCATTAGGTTATGGATCTATTACATATATAATAGCCGTTCCACGAGAAAACCAACATTATTGACTCTGCGTAATGTATCGACACGGATCAGCCTAATCATACCGCGCAGGCTTACCCGGATAGATACTTTTCGCCTCCTGTGGATTTTCTGTTTCAGGAATCATTACTCTTTACCTCTATCGCCCTGAGACGGAATGTGTCGGTCCGGATTAGCCTGCGCGGACTGCGCATATATATGAGTAGTTCCATGAGAAAACCTAAATTAAGGACTCTGCGTAATGTAACGAACCAGATCAGAATAATCCGGGCCGACACATTCCATATCAGGGGTATAGGTGTATAGAGAAATGATTCCTGAAACGGAAAATCTACAGGAGGCGAAACGTGTATGTCCTGGTTAGCCTGTGCGGCATGCTTAGGCTGATCCGGCTCGATACTTTACGCAGAGTGAGTTCTAAATCGGGTTAACACTAATAGGACTTTTTTACCGCGGTAATCGATTTTGTTTTATGCAGCTTTTTCACAAAACAGAGAAGAAAAGAAAAAAGTAGAAGATGAAAAAGACGACAACACGCTGAATATGATATATAATTAAAAAATAGTAAAACTTTTTTGTTATGAAACAAACGGTATGTTTGACAAGTAGACATTAAATTCTACCAATTTACTGTTGGACGAAAAATGAATTGGTTCAATTCTCGACATGGAAAAGTCTAATTTTTAAAATATTGCAGTGAAAGAGTTAACCCTTTCCAATAATCTGAGCAAAATATAAAAGAAACAAACGTATTTAAAAAGGAAGCAAGATGTATTCAATAAAGTTTAAAACATATTAGAAATGGAGAAATTTCTCCATTTTCCCGCAATGTTGTCAAAGTCGTCTGCTGCAGAGACATCAGAAAGCGTCTGTACGTGAGAAAGGTGTTTAAGTAGAAAATAGCCATACTGAACTGAAAGAAAAATTCCAGAAGATGTAAGAAAAACAGTACCCAAGTAAGTGTTCCTTCCTCTTTCTCCTTAAATATCGACGTGACTCCTGCCTTGTGGGCCCCAGATTTGGGATCCGAGGTTTCACCGATCCGGAATCGGACAGAGAGTCCGACTCGGACCCTCGTCCGTCTGCATCGTGTGTTTGTAGCGGTCCATGGGTGTAAAACGCCAATGATGGATTCCTCACCACGCCCCATATCTCGAAATCTGTTGTGCGGTGACGTACAACATGGACATTCCGGGGCGATCCGGGCTGTGGATAGAAAGGTCCGGGAGATGAGATCACTTGTCCAGGAGGTGCTTCGAAGAAATGTCGTACCATTAACATTTCAAGTGTTCAAGATTAAAAAAGCGTGTATCTATTATATTTATCAATAGTTGCAACGAGTCTCCTTTATAACCTTCACATAGTTTATACAACATTAAAACATTTGATAAAGTGCTTCAGTAAATCCAACAATATAATAAAAACGCACAACTTAAACATTAATTAAGCTTTAAGGATACTGATATCCATTGAAATATTCCAATTCTAGTCCAAACTACATTAACAGAATCACTTGTTTAGCATAACTGTCTATAACTGCTGTATCACCGTGTCAAATGTTATTTCGACACATAATGAATTAACCCTTTCCCTATTACAGACGATTTCTGACTCCTTATACAGCATAAGACTTTTGAAAATATCATTGAAAAAGGAGAACTTATTGAAAACCAGTAAATTCTTCTTTCTTACAAGATTTTCAACTCTGATTTAAAATTATAAGTTTATATTCTTAGATGTTGCAAGTTTATCAGTTGTTTTTGCATCAGGCAACTTAGACGATTCAATGTAAATGGCTAAATATGACATACAAAAAATGTACGGCTTAACAAAACATGTCAACATAGAGACAATGCATATTGTGATCAACCTAAATAATGTAATATCTGAACCGCAGAAGGACAAAAAAGGAGGTGTATACATGTTAACACTCAGGAGTGTGCTAGGTATCACTTCAGTTTTAATCATTTCCCACATACAGACGCTTTATGACGCCTCTGCAACAGACGACTTTTGAAAACATTCTGACAAAAGGATAAATAATGAGCAATTTCTCCTTTTGCCACAATGTTGTTAACCCTATTCGATAGCTGTATTTTCTTTCATAGAGAGTTACCGCGTCTTAACCTATATCTTTTCAAAAGCGTCTGCTGTAGAATTATTTTATGTAGGAAAGGGTTAACTAAGACCTTTATTATCAATTGAACCCATCGTCAACCACCAAGTTGTAAAAGCCAACAAGGAAAGACTGCCAGTAATGAAGATTGAATGCTACATGTTCGAAGTACTATGTGTAAAAAAAGTCAGGAAGCAAACGTGTAGGTGACCAGTCATTCGTGATATTCTGTAATAATAATTGAAAGTGTGTGAACTTAAGATCCAGGTGAGTTTGTCGTTAACATGAGAACTAGTTTATAATGTACATGAGAACTTGCTTTTATCCAAAATGCATCTTTTATCATTATGGGTTATCTATAACTGATATATACATTACGTTACATGAGTTACATAAGAGCTTGTTAGCTTGTTAATAATATAAATGTTGACGGTGCACTTTCACACATATGCATTTACTGACGCCGCATATGACGTTTCGAATATTCGCAAAGTATAAAGTGGTACTGTATGTAACCTTTTCGTAGAGCCTAGCATGGCAACAAGTCGGGTAGACTGGCACCGTTTTTTGATGAAATCGCTTTTTCCAAGGAAGGGGGCACTTTCAGAAATTTGCGTGCACTGACGCCGCATACGACGTTACGACTACTCGCAAAATATATAGTGGCACTGTATACGACTTGACTACTATTCAAAGGGTGAAGACTGGCAATGTTTTCGACGAACTCACTATTTGCAGAGTGTAGGCTGGCTGGCTGGAACGTATAAATGCGTGCACCGAAGCCGTATACGAAGTCACGAAAACTCGCTTAGTACATAATCGCACAGTGTTCGACCCAACTACTATTCGCAGAGCCAGAGCAATAAAACGGGTAGACTGGCACCGTTTCCGACGAGATCGCGATTCCAACGTAGGGCATTTTTGTACACATGTGCGTGTACTGACGGAAGTCATTGCTACTCGCATAGTGTATGGTGACACTGTATACGACTTGACTATTCGTAGGATGTAAACTGGCACTTAAATGGGTAGACTGGCACCGTTTTTGACATACATCATTATTCGTATAGTGCAGGATGGCTAGCTGGAACATATACATGCATGCACTGACGCTATATACGACGTCACGACTACTCGCACAGTGCATAGTGATACCGTGACCTTTTCGTAGAGCCTAGCATGGCAACAAATCGGGTAGATTGGCACCGTTTTTTGATGAAATCGCTTTTCCAAGGAAGGGGTCATTTGCACACATTTGCGTGCACTAAAGTCGCAAACGACGTCACGACTACTCGCAAAGTATATAGTGGCACTGTATACGACTTGACTACTATTCGTAGGGTGAAGACCGGCAATGTTTTCGACGAACTCACTATTTACAGAGTGTAGACTGGCTGGCTGGAACGTATAAATGCGTGCACTGAAGCCGCAAACGACGTCTCGACTACTATTAGAAGGGTGAGGACTGGCACTTTTTTCGAAGAACTCACTATTTACAGAGTGTAGACTGGCTGGCTGAAACATATAAATGCGTGCACTGAAGACGTATACGACGTTACGAATAAATTATTTCCGACGTTTGACGAAGGTCACTGTGACAAGCAGGGTCATTCGTCTTTCACAAATGGGCTAACAGTCTATGTGAAAAAAACAGCCAGTTGCTTGGAAAGTATGTTGTGTAAGTACTGGTGTGGGCAAACCAGGAAACATATGAATAGGTAAACTGGTCGCCGTGAAATGACTGATTTTTTTTTTAAAACGACGTTAAACCCCAATCAATCAACGAAACTCGCTAAGTACGTAATCGCACAGTATACGACCCGACTACTATTTGAGGAGCATAGACTGGCAATACAACGGGTAGAGTAGCACCGTTTACGACGAAATCGCGATTCCAACGCAGTGCATTTTAACACGTGCGTGCACTGACGCCGCATATGAAGTCATGACTACTCGCATAGGGTATGGTGGCACTGGATACGACTTGACTACTATTCGTAGGTTGTAAACTGGCAACTAAATCGGTAGACTGGCACCGTTTTCGACATAACTCATTATTCGCATAGTGCAGACTGGATGACTTGAACATATAAATGCATGCACTGACGCAATATTTAATGTCACGACTATTTGCAAAGTGCATAGTGGCACTGTTTACGAATATTTTAAGTAGCGTTTAGAGAACTTGTTACACATGTTTATTATATGAAGTATGTTGGACTTACTATACCTGTGTACGATAAATAATAGATACATTTAGCATTGGAAAATACAATCCATGAGTTAAAATAATTTAAACAATGTTATACAATGTCTTCATACATTTATAATAATTCGTTGAAATTCAGACGGTGACGAAATTGAATATCCAGAGTCGATGTATGTTGTGAAACGCTATTGTTGTTTAGGCCAACGTTTGGCGCCACTTTATATAATAAAATTAGTATCATTGAAAACTTTTTTTCGTTGTAATTAAGATTTTATCAATTTTATTTTTAGGGAGCGATGTATGCTTCAAAATAGACACAATTTATTTATTTATTTATATATGTATGTATGTCTAGCTGTCTATCTGTCTGTATGACTGTATGTATGTCATCTTATTGGTTCTTTCTTCTAGAGACCCTTAAAGTCGGTCTTCGTTTCTGTCCGTTTGTTTGTTTGTTTGTGGCAAGCGTAGCGCCAGAACTATTCAACGGATTTCGACCAAACTTGGTAGGGATGAATGGTCTAGGCTCTAGTTGTTCCTTTTGTAGTATGGTCGCCATAGAAACCACCATTGCTATGGAAACGGGCGAAAACTATCTCCTCCCACAGTTTTTCTAATTTAGAAACCACTCGGTGTGCGTTGTGTAGCCCATCAATTGCTACATCGAATGATCGTCCCGATTTTTGATCCGTCTCTTCGTTTTCTTAATATTTGAGTTGCCGTAAGGGGTACCATTTTCGCGGAAAACACAGACACGTCAAAACTAAATATATCGAAACAAAAAGAAATGGTTTCCTATTACCTGATCGCTGATTGGCTAAAAATCAGGACACGACCAAATATCGACCAACCAGAGACCACTTCACATAGCCATTACAACTTCCGTTTCCCGTACTTTTACACGAGGAGAAGAAATATTCAAGTGAATTTGACGCTGTTCTCGCGACAACTCGATAGCTTGTTTCATTATTCGTGCGGTGTCGTGAGAGTAGAGACAAGAGAGAACCATCGTCGCAGTATGCGTGTATATGTCTATCAGTCTGTAAGTACTTTTGTATGTATGTCTATCTGTCTGTCTATATGTTTGTGATTCTATATGTGTGTAAGTAAATCAAACTGCATATCTGTCTGTATGACTGTCTGTATGTATGTCTATCAGTCGGTATGTGTGTCTATTCGTATGTATGTATGTATGCATGTGTAGGTCTTTTCAATATCTACGCAACCTATCGCAGCATGTTCACGCGAAACATATGGATTGAAATGACTTGTATATTCATTTTAAAGACCTAAAAGAGGTTCTCAAACCCGTTATCAAAGGTGAAAGGACAGACAAAAACAAAGCACTCAAAGTGCTGCTAGTAAGGGGCTCACAGCTGATCACAGAATACATTAGGACAAGGATTTACCTTTTTTTTCTTATCACATACACTTAACACGAAGACATTGAAGGTATTTATACATCGGTCTGTGGTACTTTTTACTCTGTAGCGTTTTTCACGATACCTAAATTCTATTGATATGTATACAGTTCTAGCAATTTTGCACCACAATGCGAATGAATCTTGAAATTTGAAAATAAGGGCAGTGATGTGTATGTGTACAACATTAAATGAAGAAACAGCTGAATAGCTTAGTAGCATATTTAATACTACAAGGATTAACATGGAATACATTGGTTATATAGAAATATGTTACACTAAGAGGTGTCGCTTTGAGTTCATTATACACAACAATCTCCCCCTTCAAATGCAAAGTTATCAATTCAAATTCAATTTTGAAATCATAATCATAATACACCTGATGAGTGTGTGCACATACTGCCCAAATTTGTTCCGATTGTGATTAGCCATTAAGTTCCAATGTCCACGATGACCTCCATTAACACAATCATTAGCATGCATAGCGGTACACAATCTCAACCTCGTTGCCATTTTGTTGTGTATGTGTACAACATTAAATAAAGGAGCAACCGTATAGCTTTGCAGAATATTTAATACTACAAATATTAGCATGGAATACATGGGTTATATAGACAAATGTTACACTAAGAGGCATGGCTTTGAGTGGATATACTTTCATTCATGAGTTAATTAATTAAGACAATATACACACCACTCTCCCCGATTAAATGTAAAGTCACATTCATTTTGAGATCACAATTATAATAACACCTGCGGAAAGTATTCACATACTGCTTTAATTTGTTCAGTTCAAGAATGACACCTGAAGAAAGAATGCACATATTGCTTTTATTTGACTATGCATGTTGCGCGTGATCAAGTCATGTTAACAGCATAGGAATACATTTTATTTGTTAATCATGTAATTCGAATATTTTAACATAACATTTCTGTCGAGTTCTGTCTTTTGAGTAAGTGAATCAAATCCGTTTTCCGGCTTCAAATGCCAACAAGGCACCGCATTTTAATTTTTATACTAGAAATATTTGGCAGTTCGAAAGGACCGACATGGGTATTAGCTGGCAACAGTCCATTCATTTTTAAAAAATATTCCACAGATCATCCACCTTCATTGACATTATATACGATATGCAACTACCAAGACATTTTCATGAACCCGAGATGGTATTCAGAAACGCAGAGCTGATATAAAAAGACAGATGTGAAGTAATTCAATAACGATATTGTAAAACACTAGTCTAGATTCCAGTCTCAACCTGAATTTTATCTTGCTACACACATTCACGATTATCACAAAATACATTTTTATATGGAAAATAATCTCTTAATGGCAGAGGTCAATCTCGATGATCCTCAAAAGAATGTTAAAGACACGAAACGTTCTAGCGAGACCAAAGAAGCATCCAGTAATCATTTTCCCTTCTAACACTACTTGATCTATTCTTCACAGAAAATATTATGACATGGCATCCACTTTTCACTTAATTACGTCATTCGGAAAGGTTCATTATTCCCACATACTTATTTGTTGTTCACTAGTTATGGCTAAGTGTCTTAAGCGTTATATATGTTTGCAGTTTGGATTCTACAGGCCAGTTCAATAAGAAGGTCATCTCAAAAGCAGATCCCTGACATAAAAGTATAATTAAGATCGAATTACAGAGACAAACACGTCAACATTGACGTATGAAATATATATATTTTTTATTTTAACGTTTTTCCACAAACAAACGCTTCGTGACGCCTCTGCAGGAGACGACTTTTGACAACATTGTTTCTATATGTTGGAAAAGGTTGTGATCATTGTACGCAATCCATATATAATAATAATAAAGATAAAATAAATGAAATAATACTGATAATTATGATAATTAAATCTGTATTTAACGAAGGTTGAACATATAACAAATAAATTGCATATTACTTATCTACCAGCCTTCAAATAGAAATTAAATTTTGATTTGAATAAGGTGAATTTTAGTATGTACAGTGTACATAAGATGGTGAATGACATATGAGAACATATAATGATTATAGTCTGTTAAATGTATGTATAAAAGTGTATAAACAATAAGAACATTATGACGAAAGAGTCTGTTAAATTTATGAATAAAAATGTATAAACAATTAGAATATTATGACGAAATAGTTATATGACGGCGTTTCCTTGGAAGGTTACCAGTAATACTGGTCCATTTATCCTAATCCCGGCCAGTCAGTCGTAATGCTAACCCCGAAAACACTAAGCGCCAAGGAGGGCAGCCATTACTACCATCTTTGGTATGACCCGGCCCAGGATTGAACCCGCGGCGAACGCTATACCACTACACCACCGAGGTGGTACCGGATCAACTTTGAAACTTGAGTCATCAAAAACTAGGTCTTCATGTCAATACTCAGATGGGCGATCACGACCATCCTTGCCCTCTTGGTTTTGTTTTTTTTGCAATTGCCATTTTTGGGGCTTATCAGGCTATCGAGCGATCTTTATCTTCACACAAAACTGGCGTTTGCATAAGCTAGTTTACCAGGTATCTTTTTTAGCTTCTTATTATTTCAATGTCACTTTGGGTGCCCAACTAAACCTAAAAAGGACCAAAATGTAAAAAATCATAGAATCATATTAAAAAAGAATCATATTAAAAATATCATATTGAAGAGCAAAGGTTTTCCTAACATAATCGTTTGAAATGGAAAGATCAATTGATTTACTAATTCTTAGGAGCAATTTAACGTTCTTTTCCCTCTATAATTCCATTGGACCTTTCGAGACACCTGATTTACCCAAAGTTGGCAATGTTTTATTGTTTTAAAGCTGACAGATCTGTAACTATTTTCAGTGATATATATGTGCAACCTGGGAAAATGGATTAAATACTTCTTATTGGGGACTGACTTATGTTGATTTACATTGTAATGAAGAGGGTAGCCTTTGATCTGTAACTACTAGATATATACTCAGAAGACTTAAGCTCAGTAATTATTTTCGACACGAGCTAGTGAAGTTTAGGTCAAAATGAGATTGGATCCTATGCGAAGAATTTTAAACGTCTTGAAGTTAATTTTGACACCCAACATGACATTGACAGAGTAATTAATATACAACATGTAATTGACATACAACATACAATTAACATTTAACATGTAACTGACATATACAACATGTGATTAACATACAACATGTAATTGACATACAACATGTACTTGACATACACCATGATATTAACATACAACATGTTACTGACATACAACGTGTAATTAACATAGAAAATGTTATTGTAATGCAACATGTAAGTGACATATACAACGTATAATTAACATACAACATGTAATTGAAATACAACACGTAATTAACATACAACATTTAATTGATACACACAACATGTTATTGACATACAGCATGTAATTGAAATACAACACGTAATTAACATACAACATGTAATTGACATATAACATGATATTGACATATACAACATGTTATTGACATATAACTTGTAATTAACATACAACATATAATTGGCATACAACATGTAATTAACATACAACATGTAATTGAAATACAACACGTTATTAACATACAACATGTAATTAACATACACAAAATGTAATTAAATATAACATGTACTTGACATACAATATGTACTTGACATACAATATGTACTTGACATACAATATGTACTTGACATACAACATGATATTAACATACAACATGATATTAACATACAACATGTAATTAACATACAACATGCAATTAACATACAATATGTAATTGACATACACAACACGCAATAAATATACAACATATAATTGGCATACACAACATGTAATTGACATACACAACATGTAATTGAAATACAACATGTACTTGACACCCAACATGACATTGACAGAGTAATTGATATACAACATGTAATTGACAAACAACATACAATTAACATTTAACATGTAACTGACATATACAACATGTGATTAACATACAACATGTAATTGACATACAACATGTACTTGACATACACCATGATATTAACATACAACATGTTACTGACATACAACGTGTAATTAACATAGAACATGTTATTGTAATGCAACATGTAAGTGACATATACAACGTATAATTAACATACAACATGTAATTGAAATACAACACGTAATTCACATACAACATTTAATTGATACACACAACATGTTATTGACATACAGCATGTAATTGAAATACAACACGTAATTAACATACAACATGTAATTGACATATAACATGCTATTGACATATACAACAGGTTATTGACATATAACTTGTAATTAACATACAACATGTAATTGGCATACAACATGTAATTAACATACAACATGTAATTGAAATACAACACGTTATTAACATACAACATGTAATTAACATACACAAAATGTAATTAAATATAACATGTACTTGACATACAATATGTACTTGACATACACCATGATATTAACATACAACATGTAATTAACATACAACATGCAATTAACATACAATATGTAATTGACATACACAACACGCAATAAATATACAACATATAATTGGCATACACAACATGTAATTTGCATACACAACATGTAATTGAAATACAACATGTACTTGACATACAACATGTAATTGAAAAACAATACGTTATTAACATACAACATGCAAACGTTTAAAAGGGGCAAGTTTTGAAAATGGTAATTAATTTAATGGTCTAATTGAAAGAACTTTAGAAAATGAATTTATGAGAAGCACGAGTTATTTCCCCGAGACCATTATATTTCTGAAGTCGGATCATAAAAGCGATTACATAAAATACGAACCAAAACAAGCGTCTTAGCTAACTTATCCTGCAATGGTCTAAGGGGCTAACTGCAGATTACATTCAGACATGCATTTACCGATCACAAAAGTCTTACTTGAACACTTTACAATAGCCATTTGTCCATGTATTGAATGATAACGGAGTTGAGCGCCAAATACTGTACACACAGTATGGTGGTCTATCGATTTACTCAAATTTGACATACATATGCGCATCTGCTATCTGAATAGTTTCTGCTAAGCACTCCTCCTGGTTTACAATGGATTTTAGCCGTTTTTTTATGAATTAACACACATAAATATCATATTGCCAATGATAAATATATTGAGAGTCCAATCTTACTATCAAAGCAGAAATAAAACCCTGTGTTCTATACATCTTCTTCAGTGTGATATAACTGAAATATTGTTAAAAGCGACGTAAAACATCATACAAACGAATCAATCAATTTCTCAACGCATAGGTGAAAGGTTGTTAACTCATTGCTTTTTGAAATCATTTAACAAATCCCAGCATTTTGAAGACAAAAATGTAAAAGATAATTTTAATCGAACCCTGGTCTCCCGCGTGACAAGCCAATATATTAACCGTTATACTAGGAAGACTCCGTCATTTTCTAGAGGTAATTTATGAAATGATTAAAAATCGATAAACAAGATAGCGAATTATTTATAATCTAAGCGTTTTATCTTTATAAAAAACAGCTATCATTCAAATAATTTTATTCTCTTTTCAGTAAATTGTATCACTTGATCTTATCCCATCTTCTTGGGTTGTTATGGTTAATTTCGGTTGAGAATATGATGTACATGTATTTACACGGGAATCTAGATTGAAATACTGTAGGACTTAGATCCCTGATTAACGTTACCACTGAAAAGTATTCGAAAGGATTTTTTTTGAAATTCCGGCGCCTAGGCTAACTTATACATTTACCGTATATGTTATATTTTGTCAACTATTTATTTTGTCATCTTTTCAATAATTTGATTTTTTTAGTATATAATATATATATGTTATCATTGTGACTCGATTATCTGAACTTGTTTTTTGAGTCGGATTCGAAAAGCTGCCTTTACTCAACTCGACTTACAATATTTAGGAATCACACATGAACTTTATGCGCGATCAAGTATGTTGAAAGCGTAGACATACATTTTAGTTTTCAATTGTGTAATTCATATAATTTAAAAGCAAATTACTTTGGAGATCTTTCTATTGCTAAGGTGATACCAAATCAAACACATTTTACGGGCGATATTCTACAAAGTTACCGCTTTTTGATTTTTAGATAGGAACTATTTTGCGGTTATATGGGTATAAGTTGGCAAAAGTCCATTCAATTTTTAATACTCCACAGATCATCCGCTTTCACTGACATTATATACGATCTACAACTATCAAAACATCTCTCTGAAACCGAAATGGTGTTCAGAAACGGAGAGCTAATATAGAAAGACAGATGTGAAGTAATTCAATGCCGATATTGTAAAATACTAGTCTAGATTCCAGTCTCAAAATGATGAGTGTCTTCGGATTTCGTATACTATAGGAATTGGCTCTAAAGAGCCCCTTGCCAAGAACGAACACATGTGAAAGGAGCATGTCATTATCTATGCAACTATACCTCGATAATATATATTGCAAAACGTACAAGCGAGACATAAAAGTTACTTTTGTCTGAAAATAAGCAATATATTGCATTTTACTGGCCGCGGTTACATGTTTTGCACCGTACGGACGGATAAATGGACCAACACTAAAATGCGAGGCGAATTTGTGTGCGTGCGATATATGGACAGCAGAAATCCTCAAAAAGAAATTAGGCACTTCCGACACCGACAACTCTCAAAAAGTGGCTAAAATAGGTCCCAGGTGGTGTACCTAATTACGAGCCTAAAACCCACAGCTAGAGTTAGCTAGACCTATAAATGGAATCTGTAGATATATAATAGATCTTGAAAGACAGATATAAAACATTTATTACAAAGGCTTGTTTTGTGTATAAATTTGTTTTTAAACACAGCAGGATCCAGGTTCGAGCCCTTTTAACGGCTCCTGTGCAACATCCCTTGATCTGACCAATATGATTTATACCTGGTGTTGAAGGTCTCATCAAACGCTACCTATCGCCTGCAATAAGGCAACATACTATATCAAAACTTAATCGGTGAAAATGACATAATTTCCTTATATGCGCATAAATGACCAGGCCTGAACCATAGATCGAGAGGGCACTTCAGTGCGCACTTTCTGATACAAATATTGCTATATTTTGAAATGATTTAAAAACCGTCCCGACTCATGTCAAGTTTAGGTACTTTGGGTTAGCATTTTTTTTGTATACCGGCTATGTGGTCTAAAGCGATACATTTGAACCCTTAACTCTTCTTTTGATCTTGGTTTGAGGGTAGGTCAAGGTCATAAATTCCTGAGCCCTAAATGTCTAATAAAAAGTGTTACCCAATCCCAGGCAGAATAACTTTTCTAGGCGCCATTGTCCCTCAGATACTATATATGGTATAAACGATATCATTCTTGTTGTGAAAACATGACGGTATCTGTTGATTTTCATTTATTCCAAATCTTTAGAAGACCTATGTTCGTGTTACAAGCATCAATTATAGAATTAACCGTGACTTCTTGATCCATCCATTGTTCATCGACTTTACGAATGATAGTAGAACTGTAGTTGAAAACAACTCTGCTCTATGTATCGCTTTAGTCGTTACCACGTAATAGTTTGAAATCGCTGTTCGATGGGAAAAATCCACTACGTGAACATCGTCCATGTAAACCTACAATGTTATAACTTTCAGTCGGAATAATTGTTCCTGATTAACATTTCCATCCGGGTTTTTTTTTCGATTGAAAAAGGTACTGAATTGAGAAGTTCTAAATTGCCGATGGTTCAGATTCCATGAATACGATTAGTACGTGAAATATCCTATTTTGGTGAATTATATGTTCTTCCACCGAAACTTTTGGTTTATCTACATAGCTGGTTATTAAATATGATTGTACATTATATCCTTTGAATTGTAATATATACACAAGTAAGCAAAACTGTTTTAATATTTCGGATGCAGCGCAGCGTGTTCTTGGTCTTCCATAGCATAATCCATTCAGATACTCACCTCGATGTACTTTGCGAAGCAGTCAAATCAACGGACGACGGTGTGAATAAAAGGTCGTTACACAACATGGCTGAAGAAGTAGTATTTGTAATTATTCATCATTCCCGATACAACATAACCTTAATCAACAAGTCTCGAAGACCATTGACTAGGTGGTAGCAGTTCCTTACAATAAAACGCCTTTTGGCCCATTGCAATAAGTTGAAACGGTCGTTATATCGTGAAAAGGACATGTTTTGTAGCCCTTATAAAAGCATAGAGTAAATATCTTTGAATGAAGTTTGTCCGCCGTGTGCCCGGACTGGGGATTGGACCCGAACAGCTGAATGCACATGCCCAGTGCTAATGCAGACGCCTTTTGAACCATTGCAATGCGTTGAAACGGTCATTATATCGTGAAAAGGGCATGCTTTGTAGCCCTTAGACCACCACCCGGCCTGCATAGAGCGTATATCAATGAATGAAATTTGTCCGCCGTGTACCCCGTCCGAGGATCGGATCCGGACAGCTGAATGCAAATGCCCGGTGTTAATACAGATGCCTTTTGGGAAAAAGGTATATTGTTACGTGCCACTAGTATGACCTGTATGTTGGAAGAGTTGATAGGTACTCGGTAACATGAAATAAAACGCAAGGCAATGATCGATATTTCGGTTTTCATTTAAATGTTCTGAAACTCAGAAGGAGATTAAGATTTTCAAATTAGTAATAAATAGGTTAGAACTAATTTATCAGTAAATGTTGAAAAACAGTCAATAGAAAGTCTTCTTGAACATGTACAAAATTTGGCCTACTGGATATGTCTACCCAGTAAAAATGAAGCATAAACAATCAATATTTATATCTTATTGTACTGGAAAGTGAAATTATTGCTCTTACTTTATCCCAGAGTTATGATTTTAATATTTCAAGACAACTTTTATACAGTTTTAAAACATTGACTTTACTATCTATAATCTGGATTTAAGCACCTTCAATTCGGTTATTACGTTGAAAAGGGAGAACAAAGGAGAATAACCGTGCATGTATCATCCCAACGTCGGAGCGTAGTTACCTCCCTTGTGTCAAAACCTTTCCCGTTTAAAGACCATCTTGTGAGCTGCGCTACCGTGGAATAGCATGGTGCGTAGATGCTTAATTTTTCTAGCAAGCAGCTCGGATGTATGAAATTTACTGTATGTATATATTATTTGGTTAATAATGAATCTATAAAGCTCAAAGCGAATTATATAGAATCTATGCTAAAATTACTATACTAAGAATGGAATTTGAAATGCAGTGGACGTGGATATATCTAACCTGGGCTGGTGTTCGACAGAGAGTCCCTTGTAACCAAAGTTCCAGTCCTTTCTTATCCGCACAGAAACTGTGACCGTAAAACGGGTCACAAAGTTCGGGAGCTTGGCCACAACGGCTCATCAGTCACATATATGACCAGAACAATTCCACTGAGACCAAATCGGTCACAAGTGAAGAATATTCTGTCCACAGAGAAATAGGAAAAGCTATTAAATAAGATAAAGCGGTTTTCCAGTGATATTGCGGGATAGCCGTTCTTGGTCGAAGAAGCAGTGTTGTGAATGTTGGTTTTAGACCATTCCTTTTGGTCAGTTGCTGAACCCAGTTATGAAAACCTGTCGACATGTGCAAATCACATGTGCTAGTTGCACCCAGAAGGCGAAGCAAGAAAGTAGTGTTTTGACGTTGACTGATAACTGAGACAAGACAAGACTCTTTAAGACCAAGCAAAACATAAAACAAGGTTATACATATAGCTGCGGGTGAGTCAACACAAAAAGCAGAAACATTCCGAAAATGCACCGAAAAAAGGCCTCTCGCTGATGTGTACACAGTAAGGCGCGTACAATGTTTTCGTAATTTCAGCGCTAAAATAGAACACAATCAGACTTCAATGCAGGGTAACCGGTAATGCTTCGGTTGAATTTCATCGCAAGCTCAAACTAGATAGATGTCCCGCAAAAGCGACTAGTATAAACAAGAAAGTAATGAGAATTCGTGGATGCATGTGACTCGACCTCATTTCGCCGATTTCCTAGTAAACAACGTTGGAGCTGAATACAGTCAACGATCAATGGTATGCTGCATACATTGGAGTCATAGATCGGCAGATAGTATGTTACTGTATATGTCAGTTGGCCCGTGATTTAAACTTGGTCATCTGCACTTTAAAATTGTGGTGTCCGTCAAATGCAACAGAGAACAAAGGCTGCACAAATGCATTTTTTACGGAATATCGCAATACCGGGTTAGTACGTATACCCTTAACATTAACATGGTTAATAAATACAATTACACAAATTAAACAAATCACACGCTATAATAGTGGTGACTGAGCTGTGTGAAGTTAGCTAAACATACGACATTCGACATTCGACATTCAAAAGTTGAAAAAAAAAAAACATCGAATGTCGTGCTGACACGACATTCGACATTCGACATTCAAAAATAAAACTTCAAAAAATCGAATGTCGTGCTGGCACGACATTCGACATTCAAAAATTAAAAAAAAATCTCAACGGAGTGGAACAACGGCCTTAAGGCTGATTTCTACACGAGTCTGCCGCGTGTATTACGGTGAGCTCTTGGGCCGATAGCCGTTGTCACGGGAGTCGAAAATAAATCACAATGGAGTGGAACACTTTTACTTTTTTCTTACGAGCGTGGAACAACGGCATTAAGGCGGATTTCTACTCGAGTCTGCTGCGTGTATTACGGGGAGCACTTGGGCCTACAAGCCCTTGTCACGGTAGTCTAAGAAAAAAAAATCACAATGTAGTGGAACACTTTTATTTTTATTACAGGTCACGCAGTCTACCCGCGCTTACGGCGAAGTGCAGAGCTTTGTTTTACGCTAGCACTCCGCTGCTTGTAGGGGAAATGGGCGCCGGTGACGCATATGCTATCGGCCCAAGAGCTCCCCGTAATACACGCGGCAGACTCGGGTAGAAATCAGCCTTAAGGCCGTTGTTCCACTCCGTTGAGATTTTCTTTTAATTTTTGAATGTCGAATGTCGTATGTCGTGCCAGCACGACATTCGATTTTTTTAAGTTTTATTTTTGAATGTCGAATGTCGAATGTCGAATGTCGTGCCAGCACGACTTTCGATTTTTTTTTTTTCAACTTTTGAATGTCGATTTTTTTTTTTTTCAACTTTTGAATGTCGAATGTCGAATTTCGTGCCAGCACGACATTCGTTTTTTCTTCCAACTTTTGAATGTCGAATGTCGAATGTCGTATGTTTAGCTAACTTCACACAGCTTGGTGAATGGTAAATAGAAACGAGACAACCGAGTAGAAAAGGCACTAACTACTAACCAGACATCCCCACATTACAACACACTGTTTGGTATGACACATAGATAGTACCAATCACCAAAACAATTGTTGTACTGTACCATTAAAAGCTTCCAGACTTAAGCCGATCACTGTAAATCAATCGGGTGACAGCTCCTTACACTCATCCTGAGTGATGGCTACTGTTTCCATAATGTTTTACATGCAAATAATATTGAGTTGACTTGGTTCAAGGTAGCCGTCTGATCAGGAGGGACGTATCATTACACCCCCTCTCAAGTTTAGCCAACTAAACAAAAGCATAATACTTTTGTAAACTGAGATTTAAGGAGACTTCAAATTTGAAGTAATAAATTAACACATTTACTTGACTAGAAAAATGACAATATTGTCCACTGTTAGTTAAATGACCCTTCTGGCAGGCGGCTCTTATATACAGTTTAAGTAGAAATCAGTGCAAGATATACTCCGTCCAAGCCCTGAAATTTGCGTCAATTTTCATATATTGAATAGTTTTCTTTGTCCCTTTGTGTTTTTTCTGTTTCTTAGGTGGCTCACATACACTCGATTTGAGAGGAGACCAAGGCTGTACACGTAGCATTCTCCAGAGAAGCGATATTCCACCGGACGTCTCTTACCTCGTAACGAAGGTTATTATTCATTGTTTTGGACATCCTCTTCATTCGTGTGTATGGGTCCTTGAGAATACCCGTGTTAGAATTATTCGTCAGCGTCTTTAAAGCCCCTACCAGCTGAGATCAGTGACATGCTAGGGGGTTGTTCCCTGTCTTTCTCCTGGAGCGCTTCCTCATCTACGTCTCCTCATGTAAAACGGGTTGGTTAATTATGGGATGTCCTGCCATGATCTGCTGAAATACACCTTAGGCAGGTTAATCTCCCCGACCGTTTCTGACGCTGGGGGCTCCTCCAACGTCGGCTACTGGTTCGATGTAACAATATCCTTAGAAACAATATAAGGTCCCTGGTGAACCTTGGCTGGTCGATGAACACCTCTGATGACGAACCGCAGGTCGTTAAAGTGCCAAGAATAGGCGACACCCAGAGGTCCTGACTCGCCACTTAAACGGTTGACAACATGTTCTTGCTTTCACAAGGGCGTTCACCTTCCGATAGTTGACGCAAGGTCGAATGTCGCCGGACTTCTTTTGCACTCGTGTAGGACGATTGGTGAGGCCCGTGGCGAAGTGATCGTCTGTATCATCCCCTTCCAAAAAAAAAGCTTTCTTTTCCTCATTCGTGTAAGGCAACGATACTCTTCGGGGTTTTTGTTTGATAGGAGGGGCATCTCTTTTATAAATTACGTGATCTGCAAGGGCAGTGTAAAACGCCTTACTCGGTAATCGTTTTCTTTTCCGGACTATGCTCAGCTTCAGAAACGACACGTATTATTCATATCCCACCACCTGATCTGCATCATGCGAATCTCAATGAATGCAATTTGTCCGCCGTGCGCCCGGACATAGGATTTGACCTGGACAGGTGAATGCACATGTCCGGCGCTAATACGCATGCGTTTTTTGCCCATTTCAATGAGTTGAACAGGTCGTTATATCATGAAAAAAGGCACTGTTGTAGCCCTTTCTACACCCACCCGCCCGGCATAGAGCGAATGGCAATAAATGAAATGAGTCCGCCGTGTGCCCTGACTGAGGATCTTACCCGGACAGCTGAATGTACCTTTACCTTGTGCTAATACACTCACCATTTGGCTTATTACAATGCGTTGACATTTTCGTTATATCGTAATAAAGGCATATGTTGTATCCCTTTTCCCACCCATTAGCCCTGCATATAGCGAATATATCGGGTGCCCTTACACCGATGGGCGTTTCGTAATTCTATCAACGCAACCTGTTTGTTACTCGACTTGGGATCGAACACCGGTCACTTGCCTCCGAAACGGACGCTTAAACCATTACACTATTTGGCCGGTTATAATTGTGAATAGTTTTCTTAACCGAAGCTTTATAATATTCGGTATTGTGTAATATATTGCGGTCAGACAGCTTTGAGTTGGGTCAGACAGAAACGTTAACGTTTCTTTTGACCAAATGTCATCTCCATGATTGGTAGAGTTCTTAACATTCTTCACGGAATATTAAACGATTCCAACAAAAAGCAGACAACTTAATGAAAATGCATAATAATTAATTTGATTTATTTGGGTTTTGTCGTCGTTTCCAATAATTTGTTAGTCAAATCACGGCGGCCGATTCACTTTCTCGTGCGTTTCATTAATTTCTCACACCAATACTCCACACAACATACATTCCAATCAACTGGCTGCTTTTCCACATAGACAGTTTTCCCATTGGTGATAGACGAATGACGCTTGTCAAAGTTACTTTAGTCAAACGTCGGCAAGAAGGTTTGCCGAGCGTGGGTTCGAACTCACACATCCTGGGTTGACAGCCCGCGTTGCTACCGACAGAGCTAATTGGGCTCGGCACAGGCAAAACAAGGGAAAGTCTCTATCAATGGAAGTACAGTAGTTGAATAGAGTTGACACAATGTGCAATATTATAAGAAATGTGTAGCCGGGCGTTGATCATGACCATTCCCTATATTCTGCTGATTATACATATATCATTGAAAATGTATATTTGTGTTAGTGTCATGATTTTTAAGTTGCAAGGTTTTAGCCGAATGTGGAAGGTTATCTTATTTTGTAATCTATGAATCAAAAGTACTGAAATATATGTGTAAACTATTTTTGTATTTCTTGTCTGATTTCAAGATTATTGCTGCAGAAATGTTTATTTAGTGTCCCTCTACATAATTTGTTCAAACCATATTAATTGATTGAAAGAGATAGAAGCCATCAGGGGCATCAGAAATGGGGTAAAACAAACTTTAAGATTCAAACCACATCTTCTCTTGAACCATTGGAACGATATAAACCACACAGGATTGTGCGTTTAGTGGTCCTCTTCTAAATTTTATCAGAATGCGTAAACTGATAAGCTGTTCCATTTACAGTGTCCATTCCTCGCAGTTTCATTCCCACTCTTGATCAAATCATTACTAAAAATAGCAGTTAAACATTTGCTACTGTAAAGTCATTCAGGTGATCAATTTTGGGCCATCATGTCACTCTCGTTTGTTAATGATAGGGAGACGTGTATACATGTATGTAGTAATTGTCTAATCAACGAAGATATTTTACCTGTTGAAACTGAATATAATTATTTTATTTAATCTATGTGACATATTTATTGCTGCAAGATAGACCTTATTGTTTGCATTGTATTCGTATAATGATAACGTTGTGTATTTAAAAAAAAAAATATTATAAATAAAATAGAAAACTATATTAATGGAACTAAAAGATTCCTCTATCCTCGGCCGACACATTCCGTCTCTGGCAGAAAGAGATATAGAGTAATGATTCCTGAAATTGAAAATCCGCAGGAGGTGAAACGTGTCTGCCCGGATTTGCCTGCGCGGCATGCTTAGGCTGACCCGGATCGATATTTTACGTAGAGTCCATAATGTTGGTTTTCTCGTGGAACGGCTGAATTATAACAAGTCGCTGTTCTATATGAACATTGTAATGTAACCATTGCTATATTAAGGGCTGATCGCCTCTTTACACGATTAAAGACTTGTTACAAGACGAATTTTGATGCTAAGCATCAAAGACGCCGCGCATGATTTTAAAGCATGACTTAAAGGGAAGCAGATGCAGTTCAATACATTTAAATAACCTGTGCAAACGGACAGGATGTTACTATTTTGAACAAGAAGGCCAAATGTACCTTTATCTTAAACCAGAAGTCAAAGATGTTCCTTTATTGCTCACCTGGATACCATAGTTTATAGTAAAATGTTATCAAGAGCAAAAAGAGTCCATTTTGACGTAAGGATTATACACTTTATATGCTACGATCTATGTGATATTCAGCATGTAAAGTTTAGTCGTGAAATGACAATTTAAGTCTTCAAACCAGTTGGTTTACCGTTTGGAAGGAGAGAGGGAAGTTTATTTTCCTTCAAGTTGAGCAGAAGTATGATAACAAAAAATACAAATAATTTTAACAAGTTTAAAGATATTTAATATCAAAATTAAGCATTTATGAAATTAAAAGTTCTCATGTATAGTCAACATATTATAGCAAGAATACATTGGTCTGAATGAACAACTATATGGGGAGGAACGTTTTAAGTTTAGTAATACAACAGAAATAAATAGGAAAAAACATCACCCGATTTTTTTTTCTGAGCTCTTCAGAGCAGTAAACCAAACAATTAAAATAGCGTAGCCTAATGAACTCCGTAAATCAACTCATAACAATAGCTTAGCCTAGTTAGTTGGGGAACAGTTATTAAAAACAATTTAAATGTGTCTAAAGTTTTGTAACAACGGTAAAAGATGTACAGATTTTGTATCTTGTTGTTTCTTAAATCAGTTAATACAATTTATTCAATCATAAAGGCTGTTTTTTTCAAACATATTACAGAGTTTTTCTATACAATAATATTTGTTGATTGCTCCCTTTTCGATTACGTCACCCCATGGTACAACATTCAAACCTATCCCATACTGACGCCGCGCTTCCACGCGGCGTCAATAATGTATTATGATCTAATTGTATAACAATATAAAGAAAAGCATTACATCTCGATCAGACTTCACAGAGACGCATTATGAACCGAATTCCTTCTGAACCAAGGGTCAGCTTTCATGTGTAGCGATTCAAATATGCATACATTAGCAACCATGAAATGGAAATAGTATGAACATCAATGTCCGGCTGTTCAATGAAATATGTTGTCTATCGTTAGTACAGAGTCTGAACAGATAACACGGAGCTGCATATAAATATCGGAGAGATAGCCGATGATAGATCACCATAATTGTTTCCATATTGTTTACATTAAGCTATTTTTGACGTTGTCCAAGACCCTAATTATGGTTGTGCATGCAAACCTTATTATCATATGAGCTATGATTCACGAATTATTACACGATGTCTGCCTTAGTGCACCAATGTTATCTGACGAAAATGGATTCTATCCCCTAGGACTATCGATATTCGACGAACAGTGCAGTGCCAAATCAAGCAGCACGGATGCGCAGGTTTATATAAATCTCGTTAATTTTCACGAAGCCCCGTCATCTATCTTTCGCGAGCCAAGCTTACTGTTATGTTCGGACTCTAAAAACGAGACTTACAGGTTCGAAAAACAGTTCTACATGTCTCAGAATGATTTTTGATATTTTTTAAGTTGTCATGTTTTTACAATTGTGTTGCAAATTTACAAGAATATATATCTTGAAGTTTGCCATATGGCTGACCAAGATGATCGCCAATGCCCCGTATGAAATTAGGCCACGTCAGCTTTAATCGACCTGTAGAAATATCGTTCCTGATCCTTTCTAAATTTCTGTTATAATATCATTGTCCCTTATTTATTAAACATTGTCCAAATAACTTTATCTGCCTTTTAAATTGACATTTCCTAACTCATTCTCCCGAATTTTATCATGATAAAATGTGTTTATGGAATTATTTCTGACTAGATATATACCTAGCATCAGCGCGCATGACACCCTGCAATTATGGCTCCTCATTTGGCGAAATCTGGTCAAATTTGTTTTAAGATGGTCCTAGTATTTATGAGCTTTAATATGTCAGATTCGTTGGACAGTTATAAGAACAGATCTTACAAACAGCATGGAACCTTTGTTTTATTCTTCCTATTCGGTCAAACAAGATCACTTCACATTGTGGTTAAAATCAGTCTGGGACACATATTAACTAAAAGATTGAATGAAATGTTATTATATTATTTTGTTATGACAATCAACTATTTAGGAATCCGCCGTGGCGTCCTGGGTTTGATCCCTGATCGCGGAATAACTATGAAGAGCTCCTGGTCATCGTAAAGTACTGATTAATCACATGAATACATTTATTGTCACCGTGATATATATGGAATACTGTTGAAAACGCTATAAAAAGATCAGAGCTCTATAAAAGGGCATTTTTCATGTTATAAAATCCTTATTTGACATTGAAACCCTATGTTGTGGGTACTCAAAAGAGTCGTCTCAGAGAGACGATTCTTTCGAGTACCCAGAACATCGGATTTTGTTGAGTAATAAGAGAAATGAGTGTAGGGAAAAGACCTGTTCACTCCTTCCTATATAGTCCTCTGAAAATATGATTCTGAGTTATGTCCATCTTGTTATGAGATACAGAATGCTTACCATTTCTACATATAGATATGCTTATGAGCTATTACAGTAAGCAGTTTCATTCATATTTATTCATATAGGAGGTGTATTTTCTTTTTCAAAAGGGCTTGATTTAATACGCCGAACTATGTAAGAACGACACGTCTTTAAAAACAAAATGCAAATGCGTACATTTTGGTTGGAGGATAATAAAAAGACAATTGTCTTTATCAACATAACTTTGCAAGTTGAAAAACTGATAGATTACATGTATGACGCCATCCGGAAATCCGAGTACCGTCATAACATGTGAATGTGTAGTATTTCATACGCTCGTAATACATTAACAATTTGAGTGGAACTTATAACTTTTCTTTTGTTTACGTACTGCTGTATGTAATAATGTGCGAGTAGTAGTTATATATATATATCTGCGTCAGGGGAAAAGGGACCCTGTTACACCACCTTGTTGGTATCGCATACAGGGACCTGGTACTGAAGCCCGTTAAGCTTCAATTCAATGTTTTCATCAGAATGTATTATATATATGGCTCATCTACATTTAGGCAGACCGTGAATGTTCTGATAGGATTGCACGTTTGGACAGGATCATCCGAGTCTTCACTGTTTAAGGATGCAATGAGACCCATTTTTGCCAGAGGTGACTTAAAATAAATAGTGTCTCTTTTATTCATATTGTTACAACGACATTTAATGCGTATATAGCACATCATTTGATGATTTCTTTTATTTAGCATAAGAACGTAACTTATGTGACAGTTCATATTTCTGTTAGTATTCCATATCTTGTCCTCTTTATTGATCACCCATCGTATTCCTCTAGTGTATACCGTCTCTCTCCCAGGATCGACCGATTTATTTTGCAATTTGGAAAACGTCACCAAAACAGAAGGTCCGCGGGATATCCTGTCAATATATCCATGTGTAAATGTCATAGAGCTATAGCTTTTATTTGCATATCGAGGACTTGGCGTGAAACAGTTGTAACTAAAAACCTAGTTTAAAAACCCTGGTTTAGGGGCAATTTTGACCCCTTTGTAAACAATGCAAATTTAGATGCCATTGCTCAGAAAGAGCAATGGCACCTAAATTTCCATTGTTTACCAAGAAAAATGATTTAATGCTTATAAAGATTTCATGGCGAGGTTATTAAACTTGGTACAAAAATAGTATTGTCAATAAGTGTTTATAACCCCAATAATAAACGTGCAGCAGACGATTTTCAAAACACCGGCGTTATAATATGGAAAACATCTAAAAATGAAAGTGTGACTACTCATTTGATGGATTTTTGGTCCTCTCATTCTGGACAAACGTGTTGGTGCAATTTCCTTAGGATATTTTGGTTTGAAACCGTGTACTTGTCGTTTACGTAGTGGCATGCAAGAGCTCTAGTTTTCAATTCGGCAATGAATGGTCCATTTCTTTTGTTGAAACAAGTTTAAATAGGCGGAAAAGGTTTATGTTTGTGTGTGATTTACTGAAACTTTTAATACGTGTCCCTTTAGTGACATAACGTCCGCTCAACTCCTAGATGACAATGACAATGACAACTATATTTTGAAAGTATTTAGGCCACCGGCCCATAGTACAAAGTATTTGATTAAATAACATTTTTAAACTGAAACTGATGGCCTTATCTATTGTTCATTAACATAATGATTTTCGTCATTGAACAATGCATTAAAGTAAGTAATAATGGTGTCGCTTGTATAAATTTCTTATTTCACCATACTTTTGACAAGGAAATAAAACATGACATTCGCATTTAACAATTTTGAAAATAGTATGTGCATATTTTTTGGTCACGATCAATATTATTGTGTCGATCAGTCTCGATGCCAAGTTTGTGGTTCGGGAAAC
Organism: Serripes groenlandicus; assembly: GCA_031761405.1. Taxonomy (NCBI): domain Eukaryota; kingdom Metazoa; phylum Mollusca; class Bivalvia; order Cardiida; family Cardiidae; genus Serripes; species Serripes groenlandicus. The sequence continues at coordinate 4,723 of JASEVX010000783.1, read as the reverse complement.
GACATTTAGCAAATGCTATTCTATATTTAAGTGTATAGTCAATTAACAGAAATCTTTCAGTATTTAGTATGTTATTTAACATGTTAATAATGGTGGCAACGGCCGGATTCATTGATCTGCATGTGCCAGTTTTGTTTTGAAAAATCTGGTATGCAATTTGGCAAATAAAGGCCTCTATCTTTCGTCTTAGAAAATAAAAGTTAATGTTTTGATGCAAGTATCTGTCTTTTATTTTATCCCTATCCTGAAGGTCAAAGGGAAGCCATTCGGATCGGATCGCTGGGCAGACAATTTTGTCCAGGGGATTGCAGATGAATTCATCAGACTGAAGTAGTCTCCCATTGGATAATATTGATGTTGTTGAAAGTTGAAAGTGTTTTTAATAAAGTTGAATACCCTCTGACTGATTTGTAATCAAAACATTGTTTGCTTTTAGCTATATCGACAGCATAAGAGCTATTTTCAAATCAACATGTATTTTCTGAAATTGAGAGTAAAATTCACTGCGGGATAAGGGTGACCTTTGAGCTGACGTCATAGCTAAAACAATGTTTGTTGTGCTTTTTTTGGTCGTTTTAAGAATGAACTTTAATTGAATAGAGGTTTCTTGGTTGTTTGGATTGTTGGGAAAGAGCCATAGACCAAAACGCTATAATGGTCGCATATGAATTGCTCCCGTCTGACCTGATGCTATACAGGAGAGACCGATACCCGACGTTCCGGAGCGAGAAACCTTACAGGTGTAGCTAGTTTTAGATTTTCCTACATACGACAAATCTGCAGCTGACGACTTTGAAAACACCTAGGCAAAACTAAGGAAAATCTCTACAACTGAAAGTATAATTAGTGAATAGAATTGAAAACATTGTGACAAAAGGAGAAATTGCTCATCATGAGCAATTTCTCCTTTTGTCAAAATGTTTTCAAAAGTCGTCTGCTGCAGAGGCGTTATTGCGAATGTAAGGATGTATGCAGTGTGTGTAGTTTGTGTTCCTCTTCACAGAGTGTATGGTTAAGGCGAGCCAAGCCAAAGGCGTCCGAGTTTTCATATTTGAAAAATATGGGAATAAAACACACAATAACTCGTTAAAATAATACAAATAGTCTCTCTAAATTGTCCATATGTTATGATAATAATGAGCGTATAAGAAAATGTGGGTAATCCCACCCAGGACCGTGTTAATTTTAATTGCCTCTTTGTGGTTCATATGGTGGCTAAGTTCACGACGAACCCGAGTTCCGACTAGAGTTACACGGGTTTCTCATGAACGACAATAGTTTTAACCCTAGTGACGTCATATGAACTTCTGACCCCCGACTATTCGCAACCCTGCTTCGAGCGAAAGTTAGAATAGTTCCAAAATGGCGGAGAGTGACAATTCTTGATGCTGGTGTATAAATAATCCTAAAATACGAACCTCTGAAATCAGTAATCAGTGATTTTCTTATTTGTAAGGCAGATACATAAGGATTTGTTTCATTGGGCCTTGCAAATAATTGCGATCCGTAATTTAGACAACAAGAATGCCAGCTTTCTGGTGTCGATAATAGCTTATTCTTTCTCTTGTTACCTCGTGTATAGGTTTTACAATGTGTGTACGCTTCAAATCACTTGAGCACAACGGACATTGATATGGATTATCCCGTCTACGTCATGCGTCCTGTGATGAACACCGACACATTTTTAAAAGCAACTATTCTGATTCTGAAATACATTCACAGATATGTACCTTGTTCGAACATCTACCTGATTCGCCAAGATATGTTGGTTAGTCAAACAACATGGCTACCAGAGGTTGGGGACAGTTTTGCCTCATGTAAGTTATTTTTTTATTCTATATTTTGAAAAATTCACTCAAAAATAGCGATATATCATGGGCGGATATCCAGTTTGACACAGAGTTATATCAGTTTGTGAGGCTGTATTTGAAAAGGAGTGAAAGATCAGACGCTCTACCACTACACCACCGAGGTGGAAGCTATACCACTACACCACCGAGGTGGAAGCTCTAACACTACACCACCGAGATGGAAGCTCTACCACTACACCACCGAGATGGAAGCTCTACCACTACACCATCGAGATGGAAGCTCTACCACTACACCACCGAGGTGGAAGCTCTACCACTACACCACTGAGGTGGAAGCTCTACCAATACACCACCGAGGTGGAAGCTCTACCACTACACCACCGAGGTGGAAGCTCTACCACTACACCACCGAGGTGGAAGCTCTACCACTACACCACCGAGGTGGAAGCTCTACCACTACACCACCGAGGTGGAAGCTCTACCACTACACCACCGAGGTTGAAACTCTACCACTACACCACCGAGGTGGAAGCTCTACCACTACACCACCGAGATGGAAGCTCTACCACTACACCACCGAGGTTGAAACTCTACCACTACACCACCGAGGTGTAGGCTCTACCACTACACCACCGAGGTGGAAGCTCTACCACTACACCACCGAGGTGGAAGCTCTACCACTAAACCACTGAGGTGGAAGCTCTACCACTACACCACCGAGGTGGTATTCTTCAGATTGAAAAGCGCATACCAAAAAAAGCTATATAGTCAGTCATGTTTAAGACACTAGTTCTTTTATCACTTTGATCAATTGACCCCCAAAATGTAATAGAACTCCGCTGTGTTATTTACAGAAATAGACGGTCTCGGAAATATCGTCTTAAAATACTTAGAAATGTCAATCAAATGCTCGTAAAGTTAACTCGTTCCTTTGTAAAAACCCAATGTTATGATATTTACGCTGCTTTCACAGATAAATAAAAAATATCACGGCGTTTCCTGGGTAAATCGACAAACGCACTGGTCCATTTATACTCGCACCAGCGAATTAGTTGTAATGGTAACCCTGCAGCCCTGAGCACCGAGGAGGGAAAGCCATCAGTTCACTACCCTTTTTCCGCCGGGGATTGAACCGTGACCCTTCGCACCGATTCGAACGATCTACCGATGTAAGGTAAATCGTGCAAGTTAACGAGAAAGTCAACCGCAATCATAATTAGGGTACAATCATGATCAATGTGCTTGTTCCAAATTGACTATTTACAAGGAGGTTAAGACGGCTAAGACCTTCGACCGTAGAACGTGTTGGATAACGTCCCCCGAGACAGTGTCACATCAGTATGGAACAGGTTCCGGAACTTCGAAACTAAATTGAGTTAACATTGTCGTCTGCATATCTTTACCAACTAATATGTTGATGTATCATTAATCGACAGGAATGTTAAAAGACAGGAATCATCTTCTGCTCCATTCGTAAACCATTGATCACTATTCAGAGCGGGATACACGCGTTTGGTCCCCTGTAAAGTTTTACCAAACACTTTCCAAATGAAGAAGTGGATTGTTTCCTAGGCGCTTATGGTTCCGTCGATTTGATTTAATTGATTGATTGGGGTTTCATGCCGTTTTCAACATTATTTCAGTTATATCACGGCGACAGTTCATTTATTCATGATCCCTGGGTAAACAAGCAAATACTAGGCTAGGAAATATGCCTTGCCCCCTAGGGTTCTCCACCATAACCGTCGTGCCGTGACTGGGGATCGAACCCGGGATGCCCGGTTTTAAATCCAAGACGCTAACCACTCGACTGCGGCAGATTTCTTTATGTTCCGTCGATAGTAGTACGACTGGCGATTTGGTGGCTGGATTAACACACTTGCGGTAATAATGCTGTGATATATGAACATCAATACTCTTGAAAAGGGTGAATAAGACCATTCAAATCAGTCTAATTAATCTGATGTAAATGAAACAAACATCTGAGTGTTGCTCTGCGAAAACTAGCCGTAAGGCATTGCGACACGTGCAGATCCAGGTCAGCCAGCACTGTAACGTCTGAAGAGCAGTATCTACAGTCAAACCTGCGATAAAAACACACTTCGTTTAGCAATTCTCTGTCTACAGCAACCGCACTTTAAACTTCCCAATCACTCATTTTCTGCATGAATGAGATCCTGTAAATGAAAAGACTACCTGTGAACAAAGACCAGATTGGTCTCTTGCCATGAGTGGTATTTATACACAGGATTGACTGTATTTGGATCCTTAGCATTGCTACGCAGTCATGTCTTCCTCTACACGTATAATAAGCACGTTAAGGTTGCAGTACATTATCATGTATACGAGGTATATATTTCATTTGACATGGTACATTGTTCATGATTTGCAGTGCCTTTTCTGTTATGCATGGTAGTTATTTAATAATATGCAGTGCAAAAGTATGTAGATACAGTAAAATAACCATCACATGGTGTGCAAACAACGTAATATGCAATACAAAAAACATTATATGCAGTTCAAATGACATAATATGCAGTCAGTTTTTCGAAACATGTGGTGGAATTTTGATTATATACAGAAGTTTTACCTTAATATACGATGCATTTTTCATTACGATGATCATACTTTTCGGCATTCTCTGGAAAATTGTACGGGAAATTATAGAGTATGACAGACAAATTCAATCAAAGTGCTGAAAGCATTGATGGTATAGGGGCCTCTGTAAGGTGAAAAGATATGACATAGTTTATATCGACACACGTTGTTGAAACAATGTCTCATCGGCATGTAAACAAACCAAACCAAAAATGTTTGAAACAACACAAATTGCCTGCCAATAACCAATAACTACTTATCAAAGTTTGAGGCTTTTATGTATAACCAAAATAAAATCATGAATTACAATATAT
>JASEVX010000782.1:0-48414 GCA_031761405.1 Serripes groenlandicus | reverse complement strand
GTTTTTTTTTTTTTTTCAATATTAAGTACTGGTACTAGGGCTTTCATATTTGGCATATAGTTACATCTACCGTATATCTGCGGCCTTAAGTCGAATTTTTGAGACTCAAATTTTGGTGTTGAAGCAGGGACTCGACTTATGACTGAATGACAATCCTCAGGCTATATTTTACACGCGACAAACAGTAGAGAAACTGCTTTTTATCAGCGATGCATCCTTCCCTTACATTTTTTTTATCTAGTTTTAAAGTCGTAAACAAAGTAAAATAAATACCATACCCTTTAAAATCCTTTTCAATTCAAAGTTAATTTGTCCAATTTAAAGAAAATGTAGTAATTTCATCTTTCAAAAGAAGTCTGCTGCAGATGCGTATAAATGCATGTGAAAATGGGTAAGAGTGAAATCTATATAGACCTTTATTTCCGCAAACCATTTTCCCCAACAAATGAGCTACGTGATAAAAAAAGAGTATGTGCAGTTTAATCACACAGGTGTAATTTACTTAGCTAATATTATCGTAAATTTAACATTAATTTACATGGGTGTATTTCATTTGTCGCGGCTCAATCTCAGCTGGTAAATTAGTGACGTCATTTATTTGAGCCCTGTGTTTTTCACACAACAAACGGTTATAGGGCTAACGCAAGTCGGTTGTAACTACAGCCTGTTCCAGTGGAAATTACAACCGTTTTATATAACCATAAAGTCCAAACTTCTTTCCATAGACCTTTAAAACCCTTGTCTTCACCTCTCTGTGAATTACACACACTTTTAATAAACTTCGTCAATGCATGGTAGATACACTGACATCGATAAAACCCTCTGTTCGAGTTTCGCCCTTTTATTTTTTATAGATTAAAACAAATATTAAGAAATTTGGACTAGTTAGTTTGTTTGGCTTATTTGGATTTATAAAATCAGGTTTGTGCATTATTATCTTAATGTATCATTATCCAGTTTTACATAGAGAACCATGTTTTTTTTATTTTTTTGCCGAAATTTTTAAAAAGTCGACTTATAGCTGGGAGTAACCTCAAAACCACCGAAATGGGGGTCAAAATGGACCCTCGACTTATGGCCGAAGTCGACTTATGACCGCGGATATAAAGGTAATACCCTTCTGCACATTGTTGCTGAAGATGATGAGTGTGACATTTTTGGGGGGTAAAACACTGGATTTTTGGTGGATTTTGAGAATTGGACATATCTTTTTTCTCAATAATTACTGGTACTAGGGCTTTCATATTTGGAATATATTTACATCTAATAATATTCTGGACATTGTATGCTGAAGATGCTGAGTGTGATCTTTTTTTGCGTTAAGACACTTGATTTTTTGTGGATTTTGAGAATTGGACATAGCTTCCTTATATTTTGTTGGAATAATTTCAAATTTCATAAAAAATAAAGTACTTAAACACATATCAAAAAGGTTACACGGAAAAACTTTTGTATTTTGTTATTTCTTATGCCCCCGGAATCATAGATTCGGTGGGCATATATTTTTTGGCCTGTCTGCACGTCTGTCTGCACGTCTGTCTGTCTGCACGAAAAAAACTTTAACCTTGACCACTACTTTTGAACCATAACAGGTACGGCTACCATATTTCACATGTGTATTCCTTGTGACATGACCTTTCTGTCAGTACCAACATTTTTGACCTTCCGACCTTGACCTTTGACCTAGATGTTGCCATTCTCGAAAAAAACTTTAACCTTGGCCATTACTTTTGAACCATAATAGGTACGGCTACCTAATTTCACATGTGTATTCCTTGTGACATGACCTTTCTGTTAGTACCAACATTTTTGACCTTGCGACCTTGACCTTTGACATAGGGGACATTTGTGTGTTTGTTTGTTATTAGTCCCCTACTGATCGACGTTTTGTCGATTCTGTCTGTCTGAAAAGAAACTTGGCACAAACGTTCACACTGATGAGGCGTCGTGTCACTTACAAGACCCAGGCCACATTTAGAAGTCAAAGGTCAAAATGAGTACTGTTTGATAGGACTGTACATTGTCCCACGCGCATCTCAACCCATGCATCATAAGATTTCCATGTAACTTAGCACACACGTTCACTATGATGAGGCAGCGTGTCCCTCGCAAAACCCAGGCCTGTACCTCAAATGTCAAGGTCACACTTTTAAAATTAACTTGTTTTATTGGGTTCTGGCGGTTTTGTCTGGTCTGTGTTGGCAGGCTTTTGACTATGCACGTGGCTGTTCCTTGATTCCATCTTTTCCTTTTTTCTATTTTTAGATGGAGACATTGAAGTCACATTTTCTGAAGTTCTTGCTTTTGTGACGGGGGCAGACCATATTCCACCATGTGGATTTTCTAAATGGATTGATGTGGACTTTTACACTAGTGAAGGCCGGCTTCCATCCGCATCAACGTGTGCTTTACAGCTGTGGTTGCCTAGAGTAACAGACCCTGACATGGTGTCCACTACAATGTTTAGGGCTTTGAAAGAATCATACGGATTTCTGAAAGTGTAGTTCTTTCAGTATCTTGTTAAATTGGTCTTTGAACTCTTTGTTAGTTTCATGTTTATGCTACTGTCACAAGTTTATTTATGTACAGTGATGACTGAATATCTTTAATGTGAACACATTTAAATGTAGTGGCAGACATTTTGTTCTCTGATTTTGTTTTCACTATGCAAGTCAAGTGGTAACTAAGTTTTACCTTTTTAATTGTGCCTCAATGTTTAAAGAATTATAATTATATAACTATCATTTTTTTTACGCCCCGTTTTTTGCAAAACGGAACGTATAATAGTTTTACCTGTGGCGGTCGGAGTCCAGTATGTTGTCAGCTAAATAACTTTAGAAGCTTTTGTCCAATCACGAATTGGCATAATATCTTGGACAAGTTCGATAACAAGACATATCGCCTTAGTCAATCGAGAGTTATCGTCCTTTAATTATAGAAATTACCTCAAATTGGTCTTGTCTGATCAATAACTTGTGAAGCCTTTATCCAATCATCACCAAATTTAGACACTATGTTGATGGGCAGAATATCTTGGTCAGGTTCGATAACTTACCTAGGTATCTTAATCACTACACACTTATGTCCCTTGAAATAGCCAAAACTGTATAAAGTGTCCGCTCTCTAAATTTGCCTGATGTACAACCAATTATCACTATACTTGGTCTCAAAGAAACAGGACGGGCATATTTTGTGACATTTGGCGCTCTTGTTATGTATGTAAATGTTAACATTTATTACAAAATTAATACAATAAAATTCATTTATTGTTTAGGGATACTGACTTCATCATAAACAACTGTCAGCTATTTATTTGCCAGTAACTTTTAGCTCACCTGTGCACGAAGTGCTCAAGGTGAGTTATTGTGATCGCCCTATGTCCGGCGTCCGTCGGCCGTCAACTTCTTCTCCTCAGTAACCAGTGGGTCAATTTGGATGAAACTTCATAGAAAGCATCCTCTCAATGACCTCACCAGAATTCCTTCAAATTGTTGGGATCCATGCAAAATTCTGGTTTCCATGGCAACGAAACCGAAAAAACAAATAATTGTGTAGAAATGTTCCTTGGGTGACCCTCTATCAGATTCCTTCAAGCCATGTTGATTGGTCGAAAAACATGGCCGCCAGGGGGGCGGGGCTTTTTTGCCTTATATGGCTATAGTACAAACTTAAAAAATCTTCTCCTCCAAAAGTGTCGGGCCGATTTTCAAATAATTTTGTAGAAATGTTTCTTGGGTGATCCTCTATCAGATTCCTTCAAGCCATGTTGATTGGTCAAAAAACATGGCCGCCAGGGGAGCGGGGCTATTTTGCCTTATATGGCTAAAGTGAAAACTTAAAATATCTTCTCCCCCGAAAGTGTCTGGCCGATTTTCAAATAATTTTGAAGAAATGTTCCTTGGATGACCTACTTTCAGATTATTTCAAGGCATGTTGATTGGTCAAAAAACATGGCCACCAGTGGGCAGGGCTATTTTGCATAATATGGCTATAGTGAAAACTTTAAAAATCTTCTCCTCCAAAAGTGTCTCGCCGATTTTCAAATTGTTTGTAGAAATGTTCTTAGGGTGACCCTCTATCAGATTCCTTCAAGCCAAGTTGATTGGTCGGAAACTATGGCCGCCAGGGGGCTGGGCTTATATAGCTAAAGGGAAAAAAATCAGGTGAGCGATTCCAGGGCCATCATGGCCCTCTTGTTTCATAGTAATGTCTACTTTCCATAATTAGCTCACCTGTCACGTAGTGAAAAGGTTAGCTTTTGAGAATGCCCGTCGTCTGTCCACAATTTCTTGTGAACACGATAAAGTCTTCATTTATTATCCGATGTTTACCAAACTTATTCAGTTTCTAGATATCTATGACAGCTCAGTTCCTTTTGAATACCAGCCAGATCCGTCCATGCTTGACAGGATTATGGCCCATTAAATTATGCAAAATTGCTATAATTGCATAATTTTGTGAGCGATCTAGGGCCATCTTGCCCTCTTGTTTTTAGTTCACCTGAGCACGAAGTGTGCTTATGATTGTTGTTGATATTTTATATTTTATATTAACTATTTTTTAAATGCCTGAAAGTCTGAAGTAAGACCAATGATCTGGTATGGTTATGGTCCTCTTCTTACTAAAAGTCTACAGTTTAATGTTGAGGCAGTCTAACAAAAATAAAAATTCTGTGCATTTGTTTATAGCTCACCTAAGCACGAAGTGCAATGTGAGCTTTTGGGATCACTCACCGTCCGTCGTCGTCTGTCCGTCTGTTAACAATTTCCTACAAATGACTTCTCCAACTAAACCAATGGACAGATTTCACAGGAATAGTCCTTAGGTGGTCCACTTTCAAAGTTGTTCAAAGAATTTAATTCCAAGTAGAACTTTGGTTGCAGCAGCATCAGAAAAGGGGATAATTGCCAAATCTTAAAAAATCTTCTCGTCCAAAAATACTTGCCTGATTTGAAAATTATTTTACACCAATGTTCCTTGGGGTACCTTTTACCAAGATTGTTCAAATATTTCCAATCCCTTAAAAAAAAACATGGCCGCCGGGGGCGGAGCTTGTTTTCCTTATATGTGCATTGTTAAAACTTTAAAGTTCTTCTTGTCCAAAAGTACTGGCCTGATTTGAAAATTATTTTACAAATGTTCCTTGGGGCACCATTTACCAAGATTGTTCAAATATTTCTGATCCGTTGAAAAACATAGCCGCCAGGGAGCGGAGCTTATTTTCCTTATATGTGCATTGTTAAAACTTTAAAAATCTTCTTCTCCAAAAGTACTGGCCTGATTTGAAAATTATTTTGCACAAATGTTCCTAGGGGCACCCTTTACCAAGATTGTTAAAATATTTCCGATTCGTTGAAAAACATGGCCGCTAGGGGACGGAGCTTGTTTTCTTAAATGTGCATTGTTAAAACTTTAAAAATCATCTTGTCTAAAAGTATAGCCCGATTTGAAAATTATTTTGCCCAAATGTTCCTTGGGGCAACCTCTACCAAGATTGTTAAAATATGTCCGATCTGTTCAAAAACATGGCCGCCAGGGGGCGGAGCTTGTTTTCCTTATATGTGCATTGTTAAAACTTTAAAAATCTTCTTGTCCAAAAGTGCTGGCCCGATTTGAAAATTATTTTGCACAAATGTTCCTTGGGGCACCCTCTACCAAGAGTTTTCAAATATTTCAGATCAAAAACATGGAGCTTGTTTTCCTTATATGTGCATTGTTAAAACTTTATAAATCTTTTTGTCCAAAATTGCTGGCCCGATTTGAAAATTATATTGCACAAATGTTCCTAGGTCAATATTTCCGATCCCTTGAAAAACATGGCCGCCAGGGGGCGGAATTTGTTTTCCTTATATGTGCATTGTTAAAACTTTAAAATTCTTCTTGTTCAAAAGTACTGGCCCGATTTAAAGATCATTTGGTACAAATGCTCTTTGGCCACCAAATGCTCCTTGGCCACCAGGGGGCAGAGCTTGCTTTCCTATAATAGGGTAAACAATTTGAAAACTATTGAAGTTCTATTAAATCAGGTGAGCGATATAGGGCTATGATGGCCCTCTTGTCATTTTTATGTACTGTCATGTTGGGGGAGTCTCTGTCAGTTGTATTGATAGTACTGTTTAAGTATGTTATATTTAGTTTGTTTCAAAGTTATTTTAAATAATTTTAATCAGTCAATTTGAGAATTGTTTTTAGCTCACCTGTGCACGAAGTAAAATTGAAGGGAAATCTTGTTAACACTCTAGAGGCCACATTTTCAACTGGAGCATGTTGAAACTTTATCGGAATGTTTGTCTTGATAATATATAAGTGAATTTCAAACATGGGTCATGTCTGATCAAAAAGTAGGTCACTAGGTCAAATTGAAGGTAAATCTTAATAACACTATAGGCCACAATATTTGCTTTAGCAATTTGAAATTATGTCGGAATGTTTGTAATAATGATATCTAGGTCAAATTCGAATATGGGTCATATTGGGCCAGAACCTACGTCACCAGGCCAAATTGAATGGAAATGTTGTTAACATAGAGACCACATTTTCATATTGAGCATGTTGAAACTTAATAAGAATGTTTGTGTTTTTGTAAGTCAAGTTCAAATGTGGGTCATGTTGACGGAAAATCTGGTTAACACTCTACAGGCCACATTTTCAACTGGAGCATGTTGAAACTTTATCAGAATGTTTGTCTTGAGGATATGTAAAGTCAAGTTCAAACATGGGTCATGTCGGGTCAAATTGCAGGAAAATCTTGTTAACACTTTAGAGGCCGCATTTTTTGCTACGGCAGCTTGCAATTTGAATTATTATCCAAATGATATCTAGGCCAAGTTCGAATATGGGTCAAACCAGCTCAAAAACTAGGTCACTAGGCCAAATTGAATGGCAATCTTGTTAACACTGGAGGCCACATTTTCAACTAGGAAAATCTTGTATACCCTTTGGATGCTGCATATTTTGCTTCAGCAGCTTAAAATTTGACAGGTTTGTCTGAATTATATCTAGGTTAGGTTTGAATATGGGTCATATTGGGCCAATAACTAGGTAAAAAAAGAAAAAAAAATATTGTTCAAACTCCGGAGGCAGCATTTTTACTTAAAGCAAGTTGAATCTTTGGCATAATGTTGTCTTGATGATATCTAGTCCATGTTGGAATAAGGGTCATATCAGTTAAACAAATATAGATCACTAGGCTAAATGAAGGAAAATCTTGTTAACACTGTGGAGGTTGCATTCAGAATAATTGTTTTAACTACGGCCTTAATGGCCTTCTTGTTTGTTGTTTTAAAGGGAAATACAAATGTGCTATACAAAACTTGTTGTTTATTACTAGACTTGTTGTGTAGCCTGCTATGAGTAGCGTGACACATAGAGATCACTTCTCTGTCGTCCGTCCGTCGGTCACGCTTTCCGTCACACTTTCACATAACTTGAGAACCATTTGACCTAGAGCCTTCAAACTTCATAGGTTGATAGGCTTATGGAGTAGAAGACCCCTGTTAGGTTTGGTGTCAGTAGGTCAAGGTCACAGGGTGTGAATATTCAAAAAGTTACAATTTTATATAACTCGAGAATCGTTTTATCTAGAATCTTCATACATCATAGGCTGGTAGGGATTATGGAGTAAAAGACTCCTTTTGGTTTTGGGGTCAGTATATCAAAGGCCAAGGTCCCAGAGGCCTGAATATCCAACAGTTAATGTACAATGCAGGCGGCACTTGTTCCTCCTAACGCTCTTGTCTTAATATAGGCATCGATGCACGTCCTTATTGTTACTGAAGTGTTGCACATATGAAGCCATTGTTGCTTTTTAACCAGCAGTTACTCTCAGTTTGCCAAATATGGACAACACTGATCAAATGGAGTTATATGAAGACAGTATGTTGAAAACGATGCTTAATTATACACCCAGATACATAGTATATGGGGGCTATATAGGAGTCACGCTTGTCGGTCTGTGGACATTTCTTGTGAACACTATTTCTCCGCAACCCTTGGTCAGAATTCAATATAACTTCACAAGAATGATTGATACCAAGCCTAGTTGTGCATATTGTCGGCGTGTTACACTGAAGTTTATTTTTAAATGAGACACCAGCTGGGGGTATTCATCACCTTTAGTGATATTTCTAGTATTTAGTTGATGCGCCGTGGTGTAGTGGATACGGTGTTTACTTCATATCGAAGGCTCCCAGTGGCCGATTCGTTATTCTTTTGTTACCTATCATTTAGCACATTGTAACACTGAATCCTTGATATGCGAATTAAGTGAAGTCAAATACAGAAGGAGATTTGTTTATGGTTGACCTTTACCTTAATCAGGTGATGGTGAAAGAAGACAAATTGTATCACGTTTGAATATTTTATAACACAGTTTTCTAATTGGAATTTACAAGTGCACTACTGAGTTCATACATGCGTGTCCAATGCTGTATAAGTGTATCCATTTACTGAAAATAGTTAATCAACCATTGGAGAAGGTCTTTTGCATCATCTAATGTTTCAGGCGGCATTCTTCCGATAGATTCCAGCAACTCAATTAGGGTAGTTTGCAGGGGCTCCTCACAGCCAGTTAGCGGCGGTGTTTTGAAGAAGGAGCAGAAAGTGGCTACATCTTGCATTTATACTGGAAATGCATAGTCTCGTGTGCCTTCAGATGCAAAGAGAAACAAAAATGACAATAACATGTATTAATTTAACGTGCGTAGTAAGATAAAGAATGCAAAGGATTGTATTTACCAAATATGATTTTATTTTTTATTTAAAACACTCTCATGACGTCACTCCTTTGTACTCGCAGTACTGTAGTCTTAATATTGGACTGCTTTCAACGGGTTTCAGTACTTTTTTTGTCCACGTGCAGTCCAATATTTGCTTAATATTGGACTACACATGGAAAAATGAGCGTGTAAGAAAACGATTTTTACTAGTATAATCATACACGAGTTTCTCCACCACCAAATCCCGCACGTGAGGTTATGTGCTATGTATATACGATCCATTATGTAATTTAAAAGTGGAGCTTTGAAAACATTGTATTGAAAGGCAGTTTTACCATAAAGTTGAATATGTTTGACAGTGAAGACGAAGAGCTCGCATCTATCGCTCGTGATAATAATATTGAGCATAATACCATATAAGTCTGGATGGTGGTAGAGGATTTCTGGCCTGCCATGGACTTCACGTCTGTTCTGACGTCTGATTTGATGAGCCTCAACCTGAAACTTAACCAAAATGTTGACGGACAGACAGACAGACGGACATCGCCAATCTATAGACCGGAATTGCTAGAGCAATCCGGCCAAAAACTGTTGAAAGCAAATTAAAACACAATTTGCTGTGATATAACTATTAAAATGTTGAAAGCAAATTAAAAAGCAAGTTGACGTGATATAACTATAAAACTGTTGAAAGCGGAGTAAAACGCAATTTGTTGTGATATAACTATATAACTGTTGAAAGCAAATTAAAACTCAATTTGCAGTGATATAACTATAAAACTGTTGAAAGCAAATTAATACGCAAGTTGTCGGGATATAACTATAAAACTGTTGAAATCAAATTAAAACGAAAGTTGCCACGATATAACTATAACATTTTTGAAAGCAAATAAAAACGCAAGTTGCCATGATAAAACTATAATACTGTTGAAAGTAAATTAAAACACAAGTTGATATAACTATAAAACTGTTGAGAGCAAATTAAAACGCAAGTTGCCGTGATATAACTGTTAAACTGTTGAAAGGGGAGTAAAATACAATTTGCTATGATTTAACTATATAACTGTTGAAAGCAAATTAAAACGCAATTTGCAGTGATATAACTATAAAACTGTTGAAAGCAAATTAATACGCAAGTTGTCATGATATAACTATTAAACTGTTGAAATCAAATTAAAACGAAAGTTGCCATGATAAAACTGTTGAAAGCAAATAAAAATGCAAATTGCCATGATAAAACTATAAAACTGTTGAAAGCAAATTAAAACACAAGTTGATATAACTATAAAACTGTTGAAAGCAAATTAAAACGCAAGTTGCCGTGATATAACTATAAAACTGTAGAAAGCAAATTAAAACGCAAGTTGCCGTGATATAACTATAAAACAGTAGAAAGCAAATTAAAACGCAATGCCGTGATGTAACTTTAACCAAAATGTTGACGGACAGACAGACAGACGGGCAATAGCAACGTGAAGGTCAAGAGTTATCATGGAAATCAAAAGAACATGTTAGTGGCTACACACAGAACAATTTTCAAGTTTGTAGCTCTTTCCATGTCCGAGATTTTGCTTCAACCAGAAACTTTAACCAAAATGTTGACGGACAGACGGACAGACAGACAGACGGGCAATAGCAACGTGAAGGTCAAGAGTTATCATGGAAATCAAAAGAACATGTTAGTGGCTACACACAGACCAATTTTCAAGTTTGTAGCTCTTTCCATGTCCGAGATTTTGCTTCAACCAGAAACTTTAACCAACATGTTGGCGGACAGACAGACAGACAGACGGGCAATAGCAACGTGAAGGTCAAGAGTTATCATGGAAATCAAAAGAACATGTTAGTGGCTACACACAGACCAATTTTCAAGTTTGTAGCTCTTTCCATGTCTGAGATTTTGCTTAACCAGAAACTTTAACCATTTTGCCTAACCTAAAACTTTAACCAAAATGTTGACGGACAGACAGACAGACGGACATCGCCAATCTATAGACCGGAATTGCTTGAGCAATCCGGCCAAAAATGTTATCTTAACCGAGTTAAGGAGTGTAGTTCCAAGGTCCAGAGTGCGTTGATCCATTCTTCCAATGTCTGTGTAATCATCTATGCAAGCTGATCTCTTTCATCTCGGTTCTTTATATCTGGGACAAAAACAGAACATGATTAGCATGTGAAAAGCAAACAAATATTCGTATATTGTAAATGGTTTGAAGAATCATATATGAATAAAGCTTCCGTTCTGTTCTATATTACAAACACATGTTTCGTTTGCACACTTTACGAATGGTGACAAGGAGGATCTAAGAGGATTCTTAGCCTTTCAGCACATGTAGACACACTTTGACGTAAATGAATATCAAGCAGACACATTTTGAAAACATTGGCAAAATAGTAGAAATTGCTCAAATTAAGTTATTTCTCTTTTGCTGCTATGTTTTGAACATCTTTCAAGTAATACAACGTTCATTTAGGTATTTTCCATATTTCTTCCGCCTAGATGTTTTCAAAATCGTCTGTTGCAGATTTATTTGTATGTGGGAAAGGAATTAATGAGTACTTCAGATGCACTCCATGAAAACGTACTATTTTTTATTTTCTTTCCGTGAAAAGTTTGTGAATATCAATTAAACCTGCACACTTAGCATGTGCGACCAGTGTAGTCTCCGATCAATGTTTGCATCCGCATATATCTGTATCTCGATTTACACTGTTCGATCGAAAGTCACAATTTGTTTGTTTGTTTGGAGTCTAACGCCGCTTTCAACAGCTTTGGTCATATCACGGTGGTCAGTGCACCTACCCATGTTTTCCTGGCTTTCCCACACCAGTACTTACACAACATTCTTTCGAAGCAACTGACTACTTTCTCACATAGATCAGAGGTGAGAGGCAATGGAAAAGATCGCCCTAAAGAATGTCGCCGCAACCGGGTATCGAACCCGTGACGAAAGTCACAAATGGTTCTTAGAAACGTTTTTACCAGTTCCCTCATGTAGACGCATTTTGATGCATTTAAAGGAGTCGACTTTTGAAAACATTATGACGTAGAAATTGCTCAACAAACTTCCTAACCCTTATCCACATGCAGCCGCATTTTGATGCAAATGATGCGGCTTTTGAAAACATTGTGACAAACGTAGACATGGTTAAAACGAGCAGTTGCTCCTAAGGCTACAATAATTCGAAACGTGCAAGTAATTACTCCATACCTAGTCAAGGATTGTATCTATGAAGTTCAGTGTGCGTTGATCTGTGTTTTCATCTCTGAAGTCGGATCTCTTTCATCTCGGTTCGTCGTTATATCTGGAACAAAAACTGGAACAGTTAGCAAATAGAAAAGAAAATAATATTCAAAACTAGAAAGTAAAACCGACATCTTTTAGATTGCACACGTTACGAATGGTGACAAGAATCTAAGAAGATTCTTAGCCTTTCAGCACATGTAGACACACTTTGACGTAAAGAAATATCAAGCAGACAAATTTTGAAAACATTGGGACAAAAGTAGAAATTGCTAAAAACAAGTTATTTTTCTTTTGCTGCTGTTTTAAACATCTTTCAGCAAGCAACGTTATGTAACTGAACATGGTTAGCAAGTGGAAAGCAAACAATTATGAGAAGCTAGTAAATAACCTCTGCTTACCTAGTCCGGTATTGTAGGTCTAAAGTCCAGTGTGTGTTGATCTAGTGTCTGTTTATTCTGTGTTTTCATCGGTGAAGGCATATCTCTTTCATCTCGGGGTCTTTATATCTGGAACAAAATCTGAACTTTGTTTGTTTGTTTGTTTGGAGTTTAACGCCGCTTTCAACAGCTTTGGTCATATCACGGCGGTCAGTGCACCTACCCATGTTTACCTGGCTTTCCCACGCCAGTACTTACACAACATTCTTCCGAAGCCACTGACTACTTTCTCACATAGATCAGAGGTGAGAGGCAATGGAAAACATCGCCCGAAGGAATGTCGCCGCAACCGGGTATCGAACCCGTGACCTCCAGATCACGAGTCAGATACGCTACCAATTGAGCTACCCGGCCAGGCAAAATCTGAACTAGGTTAGACATTGAAAAACACAAAAGTATTATAAGAAACTAGAAAATTAAAATGTTATCTTAACCGAGTTCAGGAGTGTAGTTCCAAAGTCCAGTGTGCTTTGATCCATTCTTCTAATGTCTGTGTAGTCATCTATGCAAGCTGATCTCTTTCATCTCGGTTCTTTATATCTGGGACCCACATTTGTATGTGGGAAAGGATTAATGAGTGTGCGTTGATCTGGGTTTTCATATATAAATTTGCAGTAGTTTGAAATTCAGAAGTGAAATGGAACCCAATTAATACTGCACGTTTTATAATTAGTAAAATGTGCAAAACAATAAATGACTAACATTCTTACCACAAAAATGACATCAATTGTTCAGTTCATATAGTTAATCCATCGTTGGTCGATCGTCAGATTTGAAATTCTCATCCTGTAAATACAGAATTAAAATTGTAGCATTACAATCAAATAAATGTTCAGTAGTTTGTATACAATAAATGAAACCATGATATACAGGGTCATTGTAAAGTCATACCTCATGTTCAAATCCATTATAAATATAAGACGTATTGAGTGACAGTTGTGCTAGATGGGAGTACATTATTTGTGATTCAGGTTAGAACCTATTGTTGAACGAAATGTTTCAAACAATCTTCAAGGCGTGCATTCTGTAAATATCTTTCTTCTTACGAACAATCTGCATGTGGAAAAGGGTTTAATTTAATTTTAAAAAAACTTCATAAAATTCCGCAAAATTGTATTGACAATAATAGGAACTATCTTCATATCTAGATATACAACTAACTAATGAAAAGAGCTGTAATCATTGTGAAAAAGGAGACATTACTCCTCCTTTTGCCATAATATTTTCAAATGCGTCTGCTGCAGAGACGTCGGGAAACGTCTGTATGCGACAAAGCGTTAACATGAAGTCATTGTTAAGATACTTATTATCAATCTTTAATTAATAAATTTTTGATCACTCGGTTTTCATCAAGATTGAATTTCGTTTTAGTATAGATAATTTTGGTGTAGTAGACCTAATAGTAAAGTGTTTTACTGACTTGCTTCCCCTTGAAGGACCTAATATCTACTTTTGACTTTTCCTTATCACAATCTGAACTCTTTAACTGGCCTGCACATACATTTGTTTTGTTGTTTTTTAAATCGTGATGAAGAGCATGTGGTGTACCACTTGAAAATCAAAAAGTTACCGCCAAAATGAAATAATTCGAAAACATTTAAGAAAGAATGAACTTCAAATTTACACTACCTCTTTAAACCACAATGTTTAGTACATCTACTAGTTCTGATACGTGCTAAAAAGTAAACTCAGGAAATGTTAAAATTAAAAGAAGCTATGTTCAACCAAATTCAGATACGTAAAGCTTAAAATAGTTCAAATAAATGATAACCGCTATCCAAATACTGTATGATATTTATCAAGCTTACGTGTTGGGAATCCTGATGAAAGCCTGTCACTTAAATATAACTTGCGTAACTCAAGAAAGAAAGAAGACAGGGGCGAATACATACATGAATAGGAATCCAAGTTAGCCCCGCGAGTGTAAATTCAACTCCCGAAATCGAATGGATAGATTTTATTCACAAATATCAACATATACATGTTTTACCATTTACATCTGTTAGTGTAATACAAATGCTGTTAACCAATGAAAAAATTGTTGATTGTTCAAATTAAGACGGCACGTGATCAGTCACTCGATAAAAGTATGCACGTATTGGTGGCGATAATAGAAAATGTGGTCGACACCTAAAAAAAACCTCGAAAAATTGTGAGTTGATTTCAACCCTTCCCCTCATATGACGTCTGTAGCTCATGACCCTTTTCTGATGAATACGCATCTGAAGTAGTCAACAATTGAAAGCATTGTTGTAAAAGCAAATATTTGCTATCAATCCGAGCAATGTCATCATTTTCAAAAATGTTTCTGACACTATACTGATACTAACATTTACAGTGAATTTACATTAGCCTAGATGTTTCAGATGCCTTGTCAGATTTGTGTAAAGGGTTACAGATGTATTTGTTTTGTTGTAAACAATCGTGATGAAGTTGGAACACATCGACATAGAACAATGCAATAATAAAGGAGAACTTTCTCGTTTTGAGCAATATATGTCTCCATTTCCTAAAATGTTTGAGAAGACGTCTAAAGTGCTGTAGGCGACGAAAATCGTTCACGTGAGATGATAAGTATCCCTATAGCATGGACTTAGAATAAAGACACAGCGTAAACTAAAATACAGATAGCTATATTTCTGCATTAACAATGGAAACTTCGTGGAGTGATTAATCTTGGAACGTGGAAGGGTCTACTATTACTTTAGCCAGACGTGTCCAAGTGTACATATTGATGAGATGAATTAAATTATAGGTGTATAAAAAAACGGTTCAGTATCAATTGTATAAATTTTGATTACTACTTATGAAGTTCATTTAAGTCAAACACACCACTAGGATTATACAGGGACAATATATGTCCCTTGATTATATGAGCCGGTCCATGCAAGTTAGAATTTTAGAATAGTCATTTCCAGATCAGCCTGTGTATCTGTTCTGTGCGGATGCTCGAACTGGTCAGATTATATACTGTTCTAGAGGGACAGGATATATATACCCTATTGCAAGGACAGTCTCATATCTAATATACAATTAATGTATCTTTAGATTTCTAGCTTGTTTAGTGTTTAGCGCCGATTTCAACAGTTTCCTGTGTAAGTAACACTTATATCAAGACGGTCGGTTAGCCTACCCATGTGTGTCCTGGCTTTCTCATATCAGTTATCCACATAACATACTTAACAAGTGTTTAACGTCGGAAAGAATGTTGGCCTTGCTGGGGTTTGAGCTCACAACCCCTGCATTTACAGCGAGCGTTGCTACCGATTGAGCTACAGGGGCACAGCATTAAATAAGTAGAACATACGAAGATTGTCATATTAATCTTAAACTACTAAAGTTGAGTTGACTTAAGGTTCAAAAGCTTGTGTAAGTACTTAAGTGTAGATCCAACTCAGACTGTGCGGATGCTCAAACTGGTTCAGATTCTCTACTGTTCTTAAAGACCAGGATATAACCTAATGCTTGGACATCTCATATCTAGTATAAAATAATTGTATCTCTAGAAACTAACCCTTTAATCACGCATCCGATGCGAAACGCTCTATTACTACACCATCGAGGCGGTCTAGATTTCTAGAACGAAATCACAAACCCGTATAGTTGACATGCATGTTTATGGAATAATTTTAATTAAATGTGGATACCATACACCAGTAGCGAAAAATGTAGACCACGAAGAGCCTTTACAATGTCTCTTCATACAACAATGTTTTCAATTGTACATCTACTAAAAAGTTAACGCAGGAAATGTAAAAATGAAAAGAAGGTATGTTCAACCAGGGGCACAATATTACATATAGTGTCCCTGGTTCAACCAAAATCAGATACAAGTAAAGCATAAACTATTTCTGATATGATAGCCGCCATCCAAACACTGTCTTACGTGTTTGGAATCTTGATAAAAGCCTATCTATTTAACATAACTTGCATAACTCAAGAATGAAAGAAGGAACCAGTGACAAGTACATACATGAATAAGAATCCAAGATAGTCCTACGAGTGTAAAATCAATCCCGAAATCTAATAGATAGATTTTATTCACAAACGACAAATGTCCATCTTACAAACTCACAAATATGAACATATACGTGTTTTGTCATTTATTTCTACTCCAGTTATACAAATGCTCTTAACCACCAATGAAAAAATTGTTGATTGTTCAAATTAAGGCGGCACGTGATCAGTCACTCGATAAAAGCATGCACGTATTGGTGGCGATAATAGAAAATGTGGTCGACAACTCAAAAACAAACTCGAAAAATTGTGAGTTGATTTCAACCCTTCCCCTCATATGACGTCTGTAGCTCATGTCCCTTTTCTGATGAATACGCATCTGCAGTAGTCAACAATTGAAAGCATTGTTGTAAAAGCAAATATTTGCTATCAATCCGAGCAATGTCATCATTTTCAAAAATGTTTCTGACACTATACTGATACTAACATTTACAGTGAATTTACATTAGCCTAGATGTTTCAGATGCCTTGTCAGATTTGTGTAAAGGGTTACAGATGTATTTGTTTTTTTGTAAACAATCGTGATGATGTTGGAACACATCGACATAGAACAATGCAATAATAAAGGAGAACTTTCTCGTTTTGAGCAATATATGTCTCCCTTTCCTAAAATGTTTGAGAAGACGTCTAAAGTGCTGTAGGTGACGAAAATCTTTCACGTGAGATGATAAGTATCCCTATAGCATGGACTTAGAATAAAGACACAGCGTAAACTAAAATACAGATAGCTATATTTCTGCATTAACAATGGAAACTTCGTGGAGTGATTAATCTTGGAACGTGGAAGGGTCTACTATTACTTTAGCCAGACGTGTCCAAGTGTACATATTGATGAGATGAATTAAATTATAGGTGTATAAAAAAACGGTTCAGTATCAATTGTATAAATTTTGATTACTACTTATGAAGTTCATTTAAGTCAAACACACCACTAGGATTATACAGGGACAATATATGTCCCTGGATTATATGAGCCGGTCCATGCAAGTTAGAATTTTAGAATAGTCATTTCCAGATCAGCCTGTGTATCTGTTCTGTGCGGATGCTCGAACTGGTCAGATTATATACTGTTCTAGAGGGACAGGATATATATACCCTATTGCAAGGACAGTCTCATATCTAGTATACAATTAATGTATCTTTAGATTTCTAGCTTGTTTAGTGTTTAACGCCGATTTCAACCGTTTCCTGTGTAAGTAACACTTATATCAAGACGGTCGGTTAGCCTACCCATGTGTGTCCTGGCTTTCTCATATCGGTTATCCACATAACATACTTAACAAGTGTTTAACGTCGGAAAGAATGTTGGCCTTGCTGGGGTTTGAGCTCACAACCCCTGCATTTACAGCGCGCATCGCTACCGATTTAGCTACAGGGGCACAGCATTAAATAAGTAGAACATACGAAGATTGTCATATGAATCTTAAACTACCAAAGTTGAGTTGACTTGACTTAAGGTTCAAAAGCTTGTGTAAGTACTTTGCTAAAGTGTAGATCCAACTCAGACTGTGCGGATGCTCAAACTGGTTCAGATTCTCTACTGTTCTTAAAGACCAGGATATAACCTTATGCTTGGACATCTCATATCTAGTATAAAATAATTGTATCTCTAGAAACTAACCCTTCAATCACGCATCCGATGCGAAACGCTCTATTACTACACCATCGAGGCGGTCTAGATTTCTAGAACGAAATCACAAACCCGTATAGTTGACATGCATGTTTATGGACTAATCTTAATTAAATGTGGATACACCAGTAGCGAAAAATGTAGACCACGAAGAGCCTTTACAATGTCTCTTCATACAACAATGTTTTCAATTGTACATCTACTAAAAAGTTAACGCAGGAAATGTAAAAATGAAAAGAAGGTATGTTCAACCAGGGGCACAATATTACATATAGTGTCCCTGGTTCAACCAAAATCAGATACAAGTCAAGGTTAAACTATTTCTGATAAATGATAGCCGCCATCCAAACACTAGCTTACGTGTTGGGAATCTCGATAAAAGCCTATCTATTTAACATAACTTGCATAACTCAAGAATGAAAGAAGGAAACAGTGACAAGTACATACATGAATAAGAATCCAAGATAGTCATACGAGTGTAAAATCAATCCCGAAATCTAATAGATAGATTTTATTCACAAACGACAAAATGTCCATCTTACAAACTCACAAATATGAACATATACGTGTTTTGTCATTTATTTCTACTCCAGTTATACAAATGCTGTTAACCAATGAAAAAATTGTTGATTGTTCAAATTAAGGCGGCACGTGATCAGTCACTCGATAAAAGCATGCACGTATTGGTGGCGATAATAGAAAATGTGGTCGACAACTCAAAAACAAACTCGAAAAATTGTGAGTTGATTTAAACCCTTCCCCTCATATGACGTCTGTAGCTCATGTCCCTTTTCTGATGAATACGCATCTGCAGTAGTCAACAATTGAAAGCATTGTTGTAAAAGCAAATAGTTTCTATCAATCCGAGCAATGTCATCATTTTCAAAAATGTTTCTGACACTATACGGATACTAACATTTACAGTGAATTTGCATTAGCCTAGATGTTTCAGATGCTTTGTCAGATATTTGTAAAGGGTTACAGATGTATTTGTTTTGTTGTAAACAATCGTGATGAAGTTGGATTTGTTTGTTTGTTTGTTTGGAGTTTAACGCCGCTTTCAACAGCTTTGGTCATATCACGGCGGTCAGTGCACCTACCCATGTTTTCTGGCTTTCCCACACCAGTACTTACAAAACATTTTTTCGAAGCCACTGACTACTTTCTTACATAGATCAGAGGTGAGAGGCAATGGAAAAATCGCCCGAAAGAATGTCGCCGCAACCGGGTATCGAACCCGTGACCTCCAGATGACGAGTCAGATACGCTACCAATTAAGCTACCCGGCCGGGCTGATGAAGTCGGAACACATCGACATAGAATAATGCAATAATAAAGGAGAACTTTCTCGTTTTGAGCAATATATGTCTCCCTTTCCTAAAATGTTTGAGAAGACGTCTAAAGTGCTGTAGGCGACGAAAATCGTTCACGTGAGATGATAAGTATCCCTATAGCATGGACTTAGAATAAAGACACAGCGTAAACTAAAATACAGATAGCTATATTTCTGCATTAACAATGGAAACTTCGTGGAGAGATTAATCTTGGAACGTGGAAGGGTCTACTATTACTTTAGCCAGACCTGTCCAAGTGTACATATTGATGAGAGGAATTAAATTATAGGTGTATAAAAAACTGGTTCAGTATCAATTGTATACATTTTGATTACTACTTATGGAGTTCATTTAAGTCAAACACACCACTAGGATTATACAGAGACAGGACAACATGTGTCCCTTGATTATATGAGCCGGTCCATGCAAGTTAGAATTTTAGAATAGTCATTTCCAGATCAGCCTGTGTATCTGTTCTGTGCGGATCTTTAGATTTCTAGCTTGTTTAGTGTTTAACGCCGATTTCAACAGTTTCCTGTGTAAGTCGGTCGGTTAGCCTACCCATGTGTGTCCTAGCTTTCTCATATCAGTTATCCACATAACATATTTAACAAGTGTTTAACGTCGGAAAGAATGTTGGCCTTGCTGGGGTTTGAGTTCACAACCCCTGCATTTACAGCGCGCGTCGCTACCGATTGAGCTACAGGGGCACAGCAATAAATAAGTAGAACATACGAAGATTGTCATATGAATCTTAAACAACTAAAGTTGAGTTGACTTAAGGTTCAAAAGCTTGTGTAAGTACTTTGCTAAAGTGTAGATCCAACTCAGACTGTGCGGATGCTCAAACTGGTTCAGATTCTCTACTGTTCTTAAAGACCAGGATATAACCTTATGCTTGGACATCTCATATCTAGTATAAAATAATTGTATCTCTAGAAACTAACCCTTCAATCACGCATCCGATGCGAAACGCTCTATTACTACACCATCGAGGCGGTCTAGATTTCTAGAACGAAATCACAAACCCGTATAGTTGACATGCATGTTTATGGACTAATCTTAATTAAATGTGGATACACCAGTAGCGAAAAATGTAGACCACGAAGAGCCTTTACAATGTCTCTTCATACAACAATGTTTTCAATTGTACATCTACTAAAAAGTAAACGCAGGAAATGTAAAAATGAAAAGAAGGTATGTTCAACCAGGGGCACAATATTACATATAGTGTCCCTGGTTCAACCAAAATCAGATACAAGTAAAGCTTAAACTATTTCTGACAAATGATAGCCGCCATCCAAACACTGGCTTACGTGTTGGGAATCTTGATAAAAGCCTATATATTTAACATAACTTGCATAACTCAAGAATGAAAGAAGGAAACAGTGACGAATACATACATGAATAGAAATCCAAGATAGTCCTACGAGTGTAAAATCAACCCCGAAATCTAATAGATAGATTATTATTCACAAACGACAAAATGTCCATCTTACAAACTCACAAATATGAACATATACGTGTTTTGTCATTTACTTCTACTCAAGTTATACAAATGCTGTTAACCAATGAAAAAAATGTTGATTGTTCAAATTAAGGCGGCACGTGATCAGTCACTCAATAAAAGCATGCACGTATTGGTGGCGATAATAGAAAATGTGGTCGACACCTCAAAAACAAACTCGAAAAATTGTGAGTTGATTTCAACCCTTCCCCTCATATGACGTCTGTAGCTCATGTCCCTTTTCTGATGAATACGCATCTGCAGTAGTCAACAATTGAAAGCATTGTTGTAAAAGCAAATATTTGCTATCAATCTGAGCAATGTCATCATTTTCAAAAATGTTTCTGACACTATACTGATACTAACATTTACAGTGAATTTGCATTAGCCTAGATGTTTCAGATGCATTGTCAGATTTTTGTAAAGTGTTACAAATGTATTTGTTTTGTTGTAAACAATCGTGATGAAGTTTGAACACATCGACATAGAACAATGCAATAATAAAGGAGAATTTTCTCGTTTTGAGCAATATATGTCTCCCTTTCCTAAAATGTTTGAGAAGACCGTCTAAAGTGCTGTAGGCGACGAAAATCGTTCACGTGAGGTGATAAGTATCCCTATAGCATGGACTTAGAATAAAGACACAGCGTGAACTAAAATACAGATAGCTATATTTCTGCATTAACAATGGAAACTTCGTGGAGAGATTAATCTTGGAACGTGGAAGGGTCTACTATTACTTTAGCCAGACCTATCCACGTGTACATATTGATGAGATGAATTAAATTATAGGTGTATAAAAAACCGGTTCAGTATCAATTGTATAAATTTTGATTACTACTTATGAAGTTCATTTAAGTCAAACACACCACTAGGATTATACAGGGACAACATATGTCCCTGGATTATATGAGCCGGTCCATGCAAGTTAGAATTTTAGAATAGTCATTTCCAGATCAGCCTGTGTATCTGTTCTGTGCGGATGCTCGAACTGGTCAGATTATATACTGTTCTAGAGGGCCAGGATATATATACCCTATTGCAAGGACAGTCTCATATCTAGTATACAATTAATGTATCTTTAGATTTCTAGCTTGTTTAGTGTTTAACGCCGATTTCAACAGTTTCCTGTGTAAGTTACAATTTTACAATTAGTACTGGTCACTTTCTTCTGACACAAGCCAGTCAGTAGTAAAGCTAACCCTTCAATCACGTATACTAGGCGAACGCCCTATTACTAAACCACCAAGGCGGTCTAGATTTATAGAACGAAATCACAAACCCTTATAGTTGACAAGTTCGTGCATGTTAATGGACTAATCTTAATTAAATGTTGATGCACCGGTAGCGAAAAATGTATACCACGAGGCGCATGCATGAACGCAAAGACTGGTCTTAGTGTGTTTTATGTGTAATAGACGAATCCGCGAGAGAGCGAGGAAAGGGGGAATAATGTTCTCCTTTTTCCACAATGTCACAACAGAAACATAGAGTATTTGTAAATACATTATAAATGATCAGATTAAAAAGAATTACAGATTCTTTTTAAATGTAAGTAAATCTCGCCTTTTCTAGCGTAACGCGACGCCATTTCGCTCTTGAAAAGTGACGTTATACACGTGTTATTCTTTTTAAACGTAAGGCACAAAGACGAAAATTATATGTACGTGAAGGTATTCTTAAGATGCAGATCGTGATAAAATTGCAGTTTTCAACGTAATATTTACCAAACTATGAGCTGTTGTTGTTTTGACATGGGAATTTGACAGACTTCTAAAAAGAGACGTCAGTGGCATACTTTGAAGTCTCGTAGTTTCAAAAATGTTTTAGATACGAAAAAAGTAAAGACAGAATCTTGT
Organism: Serripes groenlandicus; assembly: GCA_031761405.1. Classification (NCBI taxonomy): domain Eukaryota; kingdom Metazoa; phylum Mollusca; class Bivalvia; order Cardiida; family Cardiidae; genus Serripes; species Serripes groenlandicus. The sequence continues at coordinate 25,665 of JASEVX010000782.1, read as the reverse complement.
TGGGCATATGCTGTATTATAATGATGCAAACATTTGTGAGGAAATTCGAATATTTTTTTAGAGGCGCGTTCTACTTAAATTTATGATTAAACCATTCACTCATAACGACGCTTTCTGACACCTCTGCAGCAGACGGTATTTGAAAACATGTAGACAAATTCTCCTTTTGTCAACATGTTTTCAACTCGATTCAATTAGTGTACTGTCATTCAAAGGGAGTTTTCAAATTTTTGAAAATATCTTTGCAAAAGGAGAAATTTAAAGATACTTTCAATTTTCCAGCTATTGCAATAATGTCTTAAGATATCCATAAAAGATACCTTAGTTGTTAAATAAAGTTATAAATATTGAGGCCAAAGGAGAAATTGCTCATCAGGATGTAGTGGAGTCGTAACATAGATCTCTGCCTGTAAGATTTACATGTAGGAGTCACGTGACAACCGTTTGTACATACCATCTCGTCACAGTCTATACCCATCAAAGAATTCACATTTTCCAACATTTCTCTAAAAATTAATCAATATTTATTGAATCGAGATGAAAACATTGCAACAAGTGTAGAATTTTAGTAATTTTGATTAATTTCTGAGTTTACCACAATCATTTCGAAAGTCGTCTGCTGCAGAGGCGTCAACGTAAATTTGTATTTTAATAAACGAAAGCGTAGAACTATTTAACAAAATACTTTTTCTACAAATCGTGGTTAGCACAGAATGTGATACAAACGTAGATCTCTCCTGACAAACACTTGAAAAATATAAACACATTATTGGAGAAATAAATGTACATACATGTACCTGTCCACTCTGCCGCCATGAGATAATATATTTGTTAATCATAACCCATAGGGATTTTATACCCGAAAAGTATTCGAGCCTTGCGCATATTATCTCGTGCATATTGTGATTTGTAAGTCCACGAGGACGAAGGCAATGGGAAATCTACATTTTGCTCGAATTGGGGGTATTATCACCGTGAATGAAGTCAGGGCAGCTTATTCAGACTAAAAATGTATTAAAGCATTTAAAATATTTGATTGCAACGAATTCTCAGACCATGCACCTATTTTTTTCTATTCATACAATCTAGGTAGCAAGAATCAATATTACAAAATTGGTCTTGGACGAGTCCAAGCTCAATGTGTTTTTAGAACAAGTATTTATCACGTGGTTTGAAAACTTCACGTGCAATTTGAAGAAAGAAATGCTCTCGATATCTGGGAAAATCAGATTAGTCCAATCACTTGAACATTTTAATAATACGTTTAATAATGAATCTGATAATATTGAGATAATAATTCACAATCTCATGCAACCACTGCCCAGTCTAATCTCGACTTTTGGAAGAGAAAATAAGATAACCTGTGTTATGGATGTGCAAATAAGTCGCATTGCACTATCGTCAAAACATATGTACTTAATTCCATGATATATGTAAGTGTTTAGTTTATATTTATTACGGGTATTTCTCATACATAGTGTCTCGCGCATTTCCGGCATGATTTCCGATTTTTCCGACAAATACCTTGTGGAAGCAAAATTCTATACGGATAGTTCCGTCCTAGGAGAGACGCGCCAACTTTCTTATTTTACATCGATTGCAAAAGAAACTTTCAGCATATATTAATCACGTATACATCTTGGAAACATAACCATAACTCGCGCCGTCTGAGTGGACAAATTCCAAAGGCAGAACCCTCATACGGGATTCGAACCAATGACCTTTAATTTGTATGAGAGGCCGACGCTCTACCATTGCACCACTCTGGTATTATAATTACTAATATCCTATCAACAGCAACAGATTTATTGGAAAAATAAAATAGCCGTTACAATCTGTCCACACTGTGGACATGAAAATGGCACCAATTTGTCATCCGACACAGGAGTTCGCCCTGAACTCCTAACCCCAAAAGAAATCAATGACTAGCTTTAATAAGAAGAGCGGTTATACTCTCAAAACAATTTTGAGAAAGGCCAAACTGGGAATATTCAGCTAGAGAAGGTGGTATGCTAGCTCAACCCTTTCCCACTTACATACTTTTTGACGCCCATGTAGATGTCATTTGAAAACATTTTGGCAAAAGGAAAACAATTCTATATTTCTGTAGAAGTTCTTGTAGTCATCAGGAATCCGCCGTGGTCGAGTGGTTAGCGTCGGGGATTTGAAACCGGGCGTCCCGTGTTCGATTCCCAGTCTCGAAACAAAGGCCATGGTGGTGTGCACTTGGACATAGCACATTTTCTAGCCTAGTACTGGTTTGTTTACCCAGGGATCATGAATAAGTGAAATGTCGACGTGATATAACTGAAATAATGTTGAAAACGGTGTAAAACCCAATTAAACAAATCGAAGTCATCATCTGCCGCTTTGTTGTATGCGGGACAGGTGTTAAGGGGTTATGAACATCAAAAACACATACTAGTAGCGTTACAGGTGATTTGTATTCCACTTTTCAAAGTTTATTATGAACTCTCTGGTTGGTAAAACTAAAGCGTTATAAACTTCACTTAAGAATCAGTAACCCAGCTTTGTAGCCTCTTTAATGCTTTACCATTTGCAGCATACATGGTTTGATCCACTGACTGGTTTAATACCGTAGTGCGTACGTAAACTTTTGGTTTGAACAACTTCTCATCTGTAACCACTGGGCAAATTTGCATGAAATCTTCTATGAAGAATCCTCTAAATGTCATCTCTTTAAGTGCTTACACTTTCTTGGATCCATGCAAAATTCTTGTGTCCATGGCTACCGAATGAACACACCTCAAAAATCAAACTGGTTCGCATTTTCAAAAAAAAATGTAGAAATTTTCCTTGGATGACACTTTATCAGATACCTTTACGCCGTGTTGATTGGTAAAATAACATGACCGCCAAGGGTGCTGGGCTGTTTTGCATGGTATGGCTATATTGTAACCCAAAGGCCAAGTAACGCTCCTGTGCCAATAAGCAAAATTTGAATCACAATAGCTACCAAAAGGAACATTTTTACGAAATTATTGAAAGTTTGCCAGATACGGTTGAGATTTTGTAAGTGTTGACTTTATTAAATATACGTCTATCAGTCCAGACCCCTGGGAGCCATATTTTTAGACCAATCAATATGGGTTGAAGGGATCTGATAGAGGGACAAGAGGGTCACCCTAGGAACATTTCTACAAAATTATTTGAAAATCAGCCAGATACCTAACAGCCATGTTTTAGACCAATCAACATGGCTTGAAGGAATCTGATAGAAAGTTTTAGAGGAGAAGAATTTTCTCTTTCTGGTTGCCATGGAAACTAGAATTCTACAGGGATCCAAACATTGTTAAGCAATTTAAAGAGAATATGGAGAGGATGCTACCTATCTTTGACGTTTCATCCCAATTGGCCCAGAGATTATAGAGGAGAAGTCGTTTAAAGCCATAAGTTGATGCACAACAGACAATTCCCCTTTTGCTTTTTCCCCAAACACATTTTCTACAAAATTTCTTCTTTGGTCACTATGTTTTGAAAAAACTGTCTGCTGCAGAGACGTCAGAAAGCGTCTGTATGAGGGAAAGGGCCAAGGGCAATATGCTAACTGATATAGTCGGTTTTTGGATAAGACCATTCTACAGATGTCGAACAGGAAGATCCAGTTTATACTGGACAGAAAAACTGGCTCAGGCTTATCTGTGTCCTTGCTGAAGAAGCAAGTCGCAAAGTGGTTTTTTTATGACATGGCTTAAATAATCTTTAATTGTTGAGGTCAATTGGTCAAAAGTCTGTGGTCAACCCTTCCCTCCTTTGAGACACATATGCAGTAGATGACTTTTGAAAACATTGCGGAAAATGGAGAAATTGTTCAATATTGAGAAATTTCTACATTTGTCAACATTTTAAAACTTAAATAAATTATATATAATAACTTATATTCTTAATAGCTTTTCGGAAATGACATAGGAGGACGAGTTATTATTAGAAACAATTTTTTTTTTTAAATGTCTTGAACATATTACAATTGGTTTGTTTAAAAGCACTAAGTTATGACACATCTAAAATAAAATAAATATTCCGATGTTTTAAGTATTTGCAGTTTCTTTATTTTGACTCATATTTATGTTTTTTGTTTTATTTACGAAGACAAAACAGTCCCTATTAGACTTGCATCAGACTGTTATGTGTCAATATCGAGATAAAAATCACGTCGAATTCTCTTTTTAATAGAAATGGTAACTTATTTTATGTTATTTTCATGTTTAAAGAGATGTATTGATTTGTGAAGAATGCATTTAATAATGTCCATGTATATCTAAAATATTAACTGTTTCTAAGCTACAACTGTTGATCACGTCACTAGCGAATACCGACTTCGTAGATCAAGCTTCTTTGTAGAGAGCTGTTCTTTACACTCACTTACAAATAGTTATTTATAGGTGATTTAAAATGTTTATTTGGTTCGAAACAAATGAAATAAAGAACAAACTGATATTAAACTGGTTTGAGTAGAAAAATTACTTTGAATGAACACTCTCTGCTTATAAAGAGGTCAAATTACGCTAAAGTACTGTAGTCCCTAAAAAAACAACCTTTGTTTGCGTTTGTTTTGAGTTTAACGCCGCTTTCAACAGCTTTGGTCATATCACGGCGGTCAGTGCACCTACCCATGTTTTCCTGGCTTTCCCACACCGGTACTTACACAACATTCTTTCGAAGCCACTGACTACTTTCTCACATAGATCAGAGGTGAGAGGCAATGGAAAAGATCGCCCGAAAGAATGTCGCCGCAACCGGGTATCGAACCCGTGACCTCCAGATCACGATTCAGATACGCTACCAATTGAGCTACACGGCCGGGCCCTTTGTTTGCGTAGAAATGAGTGTACACCATCACCAAAATGTATTGAATATATGACATTGAGTTAAAATACATTGTGAATGTGTACAGGATGCACTGGATATGATTGATTTGATCACTTTAAGTATTTTGACCTTGTTTGAAAGTTAAAGTAGAGAATGCTAAACACCGGTTTTGTCCGGGCCCGATTTGGTCCAAAATGACGGTTACCATTTTCACCTGGTGAGTTCTTTCTTGCATAATGCATGACCCCCACATTTACTTTGGATTGTTTCAAAGCTAGGAGGTAACTCTATAAAGAGAGTGTAAAGAACGACAACTATGCGAAGAAGAAACGAATCGGGTCTTTCGTACAAAATTATTTCGTCCTTGAGAATTTTAAATGTGTCATTAGATTCCTTACAGGAATGTTGCTTGCGATCTGCATATTGTTATGTATCATTGACACAAGGGAACTCATCATCATATAATTTTAAAACAGAAGAAGTTCATTTTCATTATAAAAAAGGAAGGAAAGAATTACAATAAATTAACATGTTGTAGGGTTCAGTTTATGTTCGAAATTAAGTTAAGATAGAACGATTTCCATGAAATTTAACTGTTTAGCTGATCGAGAGTGGTCTAATTAATAAATATTGGACTATATTTTAACATTTGTCAAAGTATGATATAATTAGGATGTCAAACTATTATAATGTTGAGAAAAAAGAGAAATCTCATTACTTCAGCGATTTAACCCTTTTTTCATTGTTTCAAAAAAAGATTGCTGCAAAGGTGTTCAATGTTGACTTTAATAGGGGAAAGGTAAAATGACGTGCTATTGCATGCAAACCCTGAATTGTCCGTGTTGTGGTTCTATAGATAAATAATAAAATTCAAATATTCTGACAAACATCTTGAAAAGTGTATGTGCAATTCACAAATCTTATAATTATTCCTTTAATGAAAGCACGGTATACATACTAAGACTAATGATTGGCAAGATTACTCATTTCCATTACTGTTTATGATCAATAATTAGTTAGCTGCGTGTATGGTCAAACCTACCTTAGAATGGAGATTGATCATAAACAATGAAAGGCTTCAATTATATTTCAATGAAGGACATTCACTTCGTTGACAAAAAGTTGCAAGTTATGATACATTTTCACTTGACCCCACCCCTGATGTTCCAATATGCCCCTCAGTTGATAACTGTTCAAACTACTACACTTCGACGAATTTCTGATTGATCCCCTAGTGTCATGCCCAGCTTTCAGGAAGTGTAAATTTGTAAATTTGTTGTGCTGCCCTCTGTTTTTTCAAAATGGACAATTTTTCTTGATTGTCCAGGGATCAGTTAAAAATACGTTTCACAACAAGCTTAACAGTACGCACCTTATACATTAAACGTACACAATGTAAAGTTTTAATCCATAAAGTTGTATACATAATTTAGCAATTTAAGTTAGACATAAGGATCTTAAGGATGTACTGAAGTGAAAAGTGGATTTTTCATGATATTTAACTTTTGTTGTAATATTGGTTTTTTGAAAGTTGGATATATGTTAAATTAAAAAAGAAAAAAAAAGGTATGGTAGTGGGCTTTTTATTTTTTGCTAGATCAATTTATAAAAAAAAGCCTTATGAGCTTTTTTTTGCTGTTTCAGCCCATGAAAAAAAAGGTTTGACGCAAATTGCCGATATTTGAAAGATGATATGCTAATTGTTTATCTTCTTGTGGTTTTGATCTCATTCTGGAGGTATTTTATCCATATCTTTGGAAGTTCATGCGATACATTGTAGCTAAAGCTAAAAAATAGACACTATTTGACACTAATGAAAATCCATATTTGTCAGATTTAAGAATAGACAATTTCAAAACTTTGAAATAAGGAAAATACATATTTGTAATATTTAACTTTTGTTTTTTCTGAAAAAGTTATTTCAATTACTATCATTTATCAGATTTTAATAAGGAAAGTATATGTCATTGGGCAATATTTTCAGTTTTTCTTTTTTGAATGGCTAAAAAATGTTAAAATATGAATATATGTTTATTAATTTTTCTAACATACCTTCAAATGTCTCAAAAAAGGTTTCCAATATTTTCTACTTTTTTTAAAAACAATATGATACTATACAAGTTCTAGATTAAAAGTTATATACATGGACTTTAATATGTTCTTTTTGCCCAGTTTTATTTCTTAATCAAACACGGCAACTGGACAGCGTCTCGCGAAAAAATTGAAGGCTCATGAAAAAAATAGGCCCTTTATCTCAAGCAAATTGTATCCACTTTTATTTAAATTTTGAAGAATTATAAAAAGGTAAACAGGTTTTAATTGACAACAAAATAAGAAGATTTAATAAGAAAGTAAAAAAAAAAATATTTAATTTCAAAACCTCAGTTCAGTACATCCTTAAATGTTTCTTTTAAATATATATGGAAAACGAGTAGCTTGAAAGCGGGTAGCTCAAAAACCTTTTGAGAAAATCCCTGCAATGACAAATACGGAAATACGGCTGTCGTGCATCGTCAATATTTCTCTTGTTAACACTCTACAGGCTACATTTTGCATCGGATCTTCATGAAAGTTTATCGGAACATTCATCTCTATCAAATCTTGGACAAGTTCGAAACTGGGTCATTTTTTATGTAAAAAACTAGGTCACTAGGTCAAATTGAAGGAAAATCTTGTTAACACTTTAGAGGCCACATTTTCAACTTGAGCATGTGAAACTATATCAAAATGTTTGTCTTGATGATGTAAGTCAAGTTCGAACATGAGTCATGTCGGGTCAAAAGTAGGCCACTAGGTCAAATTGAAGGAAAAGCTTGTTAAATCATTTATAATATCACTGATAAAAACAATCAAACACATTACCGATATATTTACAAAGAAAATCCCGAATATGATCAGACCAGTGACCGTGTATATATTGTCCCTGATCAGACGTAACAAATTAAACACATTTTCCCATCTCACCAACATCATGGCGTCCGTAGATCACGTCCGCATTTTAGACCTACCCGAAAGAAAAATGGCGGCCTATCTGTGAGTTCTCCTTATATATATAGGTAAGTTTATCGAAGATTTATCCAAGTTATACTTCGTATTTAGTATAAATTTATAATTACAAGTAAAGAATACAGAAACTTTTTCCTTATCGAACATTCATTTTGGGTGAACAGGTGGGGTAAAATGTATATTTATAATCCAGTTATTTCACTCTTCACAAAAGTTTGCACTGAACGATATTTCAAATTCATTGCTTTCAGTTAGATCCGGGGCCTTTCCCAGGATTATTCTTCTTACAAATCCGTATCATTTTCAAAAATTCTCCCAAACCAGTTTTTCGGTACTCTCAAATGGCACAGTTCTCGTGAGGAAAACGTGCAGTATTAATGAAGTACAGTGGACTCGACAGTTCCGGGTCAGTAACCAAATGATCGAATATTGTCTCTTTGAAAAGAAAGTTGAGAGAAACAAAACTACATAAAATGTTAAACAAATACTTCCTCCCCACGATGATATAATTCAACAATTATACAAATTTATTAAAATGTTTCTTTAGTGTCTGCAATTGCTGCGAAAAACAGAACAGTGATGGGGCTAAATTTACAGTACACACTTTCATGCACGAAAACTGATGAATTTTTCAACCAACTAATATAAAGTCATATTTGACAAAAAATGTAAATTTTAATGACAATTTTTTAACATTGATTTATCACCATAAGCTTTAAATTATTCTTAAAAAGTTCCCAAAATAGTTTTACTAATAAATTGATAATTTTGAGAAATTCCTTTTGGCTGACCCGAAAGTGTCGTATGTGAACTAGGTCAATTTTATCGGCTAGTTTGGCATAAACAACTTCAACAGGTCAAAGATATATATCTTGTTCAGTAGTAAATTACCTATATATGTATGTGCAATACATAACTGTATTACTGAAATTATGGCTACAATCAGCAATTTACGCTATGACAGGTAAATAAAAATATTGAGATTTTGCTTTCGCGGGAATCGATGCAGTCATGTGTTTCGAGATTACGACATCCGTTCTTGAAATGAAAACATCCTAAATTGAAGTGAAACTAGCCAAGCTAATGGGAAATATGACTTGATAATCAAATTGTCAAAATACTGTATCATTCTCGAATACTAAACATTTTTTTCCAAATTTGACCCGGTACTGTTCACTGTACTGTATCATGATAAAAAGAGAGATAAAAAGAATACAATAAAAACAAAAAAATAATATGAATATAGTTGCTATCTATTTCGGGGATACATTTATTAACTTTTGTGATCGGAAAACATTCCCCGCGAACTGCAGTTAGCCCCTTGCTTGCAGCACGATCAGTTATTTACGTCAATTACGAGTCCTACAGACCTAAGCTCAGGTTAAGCTTATATTTAACTTTAAGTACTATGTCATGGCTGAAATGAGAAAATGGTTTGCGGGGTATACAAGTTAAAAACGTAGAGGACCTTGGGCCGTGTAACTATTATAACTTGGTCAGCTAAGCTTTTTTAAATGTATCTAAACGAAAGAAAATAATTGGAAGGATTAGGTTGGTAATTCATAGACAAATTAAGTGACAATTTTTCGGCTCAGCTTTGCACATTGATAAGTTACTTAACCCTTTCCCTCATATAGACGCTTTCTGACGCCTCTGCAGCAGACAGCTTTTTGAAAACATAATGACAAAAGAAGAAATTGCACAAAACGTGCAATTTCTCCTTTTGCCACAATGTTTTCCACTTTTTGTCATAGGTTATCCATTCAATTATGGAGATGTTCTATGTTTTGACTAAAACATGTTCAAAGTCGTCTGCTGCAGAATTGTCGTATGGGGGAAAGGCTTAATATATAGATAAATACCTGTAATAGTTAGGTAAAGTATCCTTGTAGATGTAACAAGCCTTCAATTTTCAAGTATATGCATTCATCCTGTGAAAATCTCTTACAAACATGGATGTGTTGATCAAAAAACTATATTTTTATGGTGTGTTTACACAACTAAGTTAGACCTCTTTAAATGTTGGTGTCCAATACCAACATTGATGGGATAAAATGTACACAAGTCAACTGTTATAAAAACACACTCAGTTCATTATTATTATCTAGTGCTAAAGCAACATACAATTATGCTGTTTATGTGATATATACTAACGGAAATTAAAAACTGTGCATCGGGAAAATGTTTGTAATTTTTTTATTTCATAACATGGTACATATTTTAAATAACATAATAGTTTATCAATCTATCCTTAAAAGAAATCACCAAAAATGTTACTCATTTAATCTTGGCATCGCGTCAAAGACTGGTGGGGTGAAATCCAAAGTCACAAACTCAATATCTGGTATGTCCGCCTAATGCATTGATGACTGCACGTAACCTTCGTCTCATAGACTGTCTGAGCTGTCAAGGCTAAATCGTGACTCGTCCGTGAAAAGGATTTCCCCCCATAGTCTACGGGTAAACCTTAGGCGAGTTCGACACCATCCTAGGCGTGCAACACGGTGACGTCTTGTCAAAACTGGACGTATTGCAGGACGTCGTTGGCGTATGTTAACGACGTCTTGTCAAAACTGGACGTATTGCAGGACGTCGTGGGCGTATGTTAACGACGTCTCGTCAAAACTGGACGTATTTCAGGACGTCGCGGGCTTATGTTAACAGCATGCAAACTGTTCCGAACAGTTCTCGGATTAATTATTTGGTGTCCAGGAATAGTTCTAGCCATCAAACATGCAGATTGGCAACGGTTACGAAGATGAGTGAGCCGAATATGGTTGTCTTGTAGACGTGATGTCACACGCGGTGCCCCAGGTCGAGGGTAGTTCCGAGTAAGTACTGCCAGTGTGCTGGTAACGTCTATACAGTGAACTTATAGTGTTCCTCTGCACACCAAATTGTTGAGTGACCTTGTTGTGTTGCCTTCCAGCATGCAGCATCCCGATGGCACGCAAACGCTGATTTTCGGTAAGCCGTGGCATCGTAACAATCCAACACAACAAATACTTCCGATGTTTTTCCGATTGATTGAATCTTTAACAAATGTTTAATGCTTTTAAAAGTGTAAACTTTCGAATGTGTAAAGTGCAAGACCCAAAAAACATGTAAACAACGTCGTCGGCTACTACACGAACCGCAAATGCGGTTCGAGCGAAAAGTTGTACACAGGTTTCGCATAGCATATTGATAATGTGTACTAAATTTTATGATAATCGGAAGGGTATTTTAAAAAATATTCAAATTAAAGGCATGCACTGTTTTTAATTTCCGTTTGTATAAATGATTTCAGGTATGTCACAGAAAACTAACATTCTCTTATGTTCTAATAGTGAAGACCATGATCATACTGCATATTATGTGCATCCTGATCAGGATCTTCACTATTATGCAATAAGAGAATGTTATTTTTTTGTGAAGTAACTTGAAACAATCTATGTTCCATAACAACATAGTTTTATATTACTTTTAAAAACACTAGATAAACATACTTTTTGTGTATATGTCACTTAATGAACTGAGTGTGTTTTTATAACAGTCATGTGCAATTTATCTCACCGCGGTTTGTATTGGACACCCAATCTTTAAATAGATATTATAGTGTTGTGATTACACACAATAGGAAATTATTATTTTTGATTAACACCACTGTGTTTTTAGCTCACCTGAGCTCTGCGCAATGTGAGTTATTGTGATCGCCTTTTGTCCGGCGTCCGTCATGCGTCGTGCATCAACTTCTTCTCCTCAGTAACCAGTGAGTCAATTGGGATGAAACTTCACAGAAAGCATCCTCTCAATGACCTCACCAGATTTCCTTATGTTATGTTTCTTTTTGCACTGCACATCTGTAGCTCTAAGTTCCCTATACACCAAGTCTAAATTGATACATTGGACATCTATTGAGACAATAACCAAAGAAATGAGAACATGGAACGACAAACATATACACACTCCAAACGCAGCATGGTAAAGTTATGGTAATGGTGCACTGCAAATTTGTAGGTCATTAGTTACCTACAAACCAAGTTTGAAATGTATACAAGTGTAATTAATTGAGACAATCGCTGAACTAAATAAGGAAAAATGGAGATAACTAAAATAAACAGACCAGAGTTATGTACCTAGTACTTTGCCGTTCTCCTCATCACACGGTATAAGTGCGACCACTTTGAAATAAATCTGCCATACAGTAACAACGTGTTGACCAATACATGCAATCCATGACGGACGGACGAATGCACATTCAGGCAGACAGCCGGCCGGACGCCGGATTATACCTCCAAGCTTTACAGACAGAGACAACTCATAAAGTATCGATTACACAAGTCGTACATGGTTAATTTACAAAAACCTATTTAAACTACATTTCTAGTTTATTTGTTAACAGATACATCAAGGACTAGAGTACACGTTGACGGACGTTGAGTCTTCAATTAACGCAAATGCATAAACATTATAAATTTTGTCCCAAAATCGCTAGAAGCGCCTCAATTATAAAATAAATAATGACCTTGCGGTTATAACTCGTATGTATGTTGACATTTTCGGCCAAATTTCTTTCCGGCGTTTGACAAAAGTCAATGCGACATGCGTCATTCGTCTTTCACCAATGGGCTTTTCTATGTGGAAAAGCAGCCAGTTGCTTGGGAAGATTGTTGTGTGGAGTACTGGTGTGAGAAAACCAGGAAATACATTTGTAGGTGAACTGGCCGCCGTGGTATTACTGAGGAAATGTTAAAGAAAGGCGTGAACGCCAATCAATCAATGTTGAAATTAACTTCGTGATTATCATTCATCCGTACAGGTGAGTCAAATGTGTCCAAAAGGGGCAACGGTCAAAATAATAACTGTAGACAAATGTTTTCGTTATCTAGGTTATAAAAAGAATTGATTCATGCTTCAAAAGCATTGTTTGGAAAGGAGGAATTGCTCATTGTCAGCAATTGTTCCGTTTGCAAATACACTTTAAACATTCGTATGTAACTAAATAGCTATAACGGAAACGGTTCAACCCTTTCCCACTTACAGTCGCTTATTGACGCATGTGCAGCAGATGGCTGCAAAATTGTTTATCGCGACTCATTTCCACTTTTTCCACAAAGGTTTCAACTATATATTTTTCCCCTTGATGTAAGGCAACATTGCTCGTTATCATTCTCTCTAGCATGTTATTCAAATGTGACGTGTAAAAGAATGTCCATAGTAAAACGTTCAAATATGAAAAGAATTAATTTGAAACGTGTTTGAAAGCATTGTGTGAAAAGGAGAAATTGATCATTGTCTGCAATATCTCCATTTTTAAAAATATTTTCAATATTCGAACTGTTAAAGTATCACGGAAAGGGTTCCGCTTCCACGGGGAGGATGTAACCATTTTCCGCTTACAGATGTGCTGCAGACGACAATCGAAAACATTGTGACAAAAGAAGAAATTTCTTATCGTAGGCAATTTCTACTTTTGCCACAATGGTTTCAACTCCTTTCAATAATTTTATTTACAGTGATTTACACATTTCTCTATATAAGTCGACTGTTGTAAACTAATGGGGTCACAGCACGATCGACGTTACCTAACACCACTGACATTGAGGTCAAACATAGTTCAGAGTGTGTTTCACGCGTTGGAACTATTTTGTCTCATTAATTAATGCAAGCGTGTCTTTTTTTCGTGATTCGGTCGAACCAATGAAATTGTTGAAAAGGCAGATTATAACCAATCAAAACTCGATTTTGGCGTAGGAATTCAATTGTGTGTACTGTGGAAACGCCCCTATCCCAAAAACTGTTATTTTATTAACATTCTAACTCAACAGATTTCAGTTTCAGCGTAATAGTATCATCCATTGAAGAATTTGAGTCATATATAGGATATTTCTTTGTTTCAGTAAATTATTACTTATTTACAGGAAAGGAAATACACATTATGATATTTATTATAAATTTTTGATAAAAATAGAATTTCCTTATTCTGGGGGCCGTTTCCCGACGATTTGTAAGTTCAATGCGTTTAAACACGCATCAAACTGTAGTCATTTTCACTCTCAACTGTACGTTGAATTAATGTCATTTCGTAGTTACAAAATGTGCATCAATCAGTTACATGTGCCTTTAAAAATGTCAGAAATGCCTTATGTATATAAATTTAAATGCTAAAAATAAATCCATACCTTTTGACTCTGTTACGAACTCTAGGAAATAAGATGTCACAACCTTAGGGTCATTGTTTGTTCTATTAACTTTTAACCATAACACTCCGTGAGTATCTAAAAAAGTCAGAACAAGTATGATCGTATTAAATACGAAATAATAATAGGTAATCATATAAAATTTTAAGAAAACTGACCGAATAATTTATAAAGCTTTCCTGCTTTTTTTAAACATTTCCGCCTTATTTCGAAAGATATTCGTAATCTTCGGACGTCCGCGGCACAACCCGAATGCCATGGCTATGACGTCGTATAAATTGATTCTTGAATGCTCGTGGTTAAATGAACGTCTTCCGAAATAAGGCGGATACTCGGGTGTTGACAAGTTAGAAAGTAGTTGGCAGTTGGTAGTTGGACATTCTAACTACATTCTGGTGGTAGTCGGCAGCTGAATATTCCAACTACTTCCTAGTTCGTAGTTAGATATTTAAATGTCCACTACTTTGTGGTAGTTTCACAATTTAATATACAACTACAGACCAAAAAACAGTAAAAAATCAAACTACCAACTACTACATATGTCACCATACATATCCTAAGAATTGTTGTGATTTAAACAATTAAGTGCAGACCTACTAAACAATGAACAACTTCAAGGAACTCACCCATCTATGGCACCATGTATTGCCAGTCCATAGCGCTTTATCTTATCATACCCATCCATGTGAACCAAAAAGTTTGGACCTTTGTTGCGATATATTCTTCTTAAGAGTCTATGTCTTCTTCTGGCTTCAACACCCTCTGGATCTAACAGCTTCAGTTGATAAAGAACCATGTTTCTACAAGACAAAACAATTAGGTATTGAATGTCCCATTGTGCTCAACTGGCTGCCATATTTTCAATTGGAACGGAGCGGATTTAGCTATTTTAGTAGAGTACAATACTGGCATTAGTTTTAAAGTAAATAGTTAAATTGCATGTGAGATGTTTATTCGTTTATATGGACAGACGACGGACGAAATGGATTCATAAATGCTCACCGTGAGCACTTTTAGCATCATAAATAATTATAGTACTTTAGCTCTTCCTTTTCAACAAAAATGACAAAACGTCCGGAGTAGGGCTCGAACTCACGACCGCTGTCCAGATTTAAAGCCTGACCCGCTACTAACTGTGTAGTCTTGTATTACATTACTCAAATACCTACATTGCAGCTGAAAAGGGGAGGTAAACCAAACTACCCAATGCTATTGTCAGCAAAACCGTGACATAAGCGTGTTTTCTGCTTTTAATGACTTGAATGAGTTATAGCGGTAAACCGTTTGACATTCTTTATCGGGGTATTTTTTTCAAAAGTTTGATCATCCCATTTTACTGAAAAGAGCACTTGATTCACGCTTTCTGAACACGGTAACTGTACATCGAAAAGTAGTTCGTTAATAGGTATTATATAGGTAGAAAGGTACTTTCATCTCCTCCAATATTTAAGAGTTTAAACCTGAATTTAACTTCCTTAACATAAATTTATCCTTACCTTCCCACAGACATTCCATGTCGAGAACGTAATCTTTGAGTCATGGAACGACAGCCAAGATTGCGCCCGCTGCCATCGAGTTCACTCTGAATATACATGTAAACAAGTATTCATTTGAATCATGTTTCACTGTCCTATTTCACTTATTTCTGTTATTTGTCTTTCTGTAGTAGTAAAGACGATAAACGACTGAAACTTGGATGAGGGGCTGGTAAAGTGCCCACAAGTTACCCCAAAAATGGGCCATTATAGAACTTGCATATAGTTGATAAAAATGGTTTTAACCGTGTTTCCTGGTTTTTCAAGGACAGTCACAACAATCTAAAATGTACATTTGTTTGTATCTCTGTGTTGATTTATAGGAATAGTTGCGTTATGTACTGAATGTCCCTCGTACACTTGAATAAAACGATTATCTCTAAAGAACGTTTAGGCCTAAATTGTTTAGAAATTAATTTGCAAATATGACAATGTTCCGTTTTCTATTTGTCTTGTTATTTAAGCACTGTACAAATTAAAATGATTTCTGCTGCTTGTTCATGGATAATAGAGCGTTTTCAGCTAAAACCAAATATGTAATTTGGCAAAAGTTTTTTATATAGTATAAAATTAATAACAACAAAAGAGAATTTCATATTGTACCATGAACAGAGCGATTTTTTAGTCTAACATGAATTATGTTGACTTTTATTTCTACACTGAAAAAATTGAAGCAAATTCATGTTTTGTAAAGCTCAAGTTATTGATGCATAATTCCATAAGATCCACACTGAAATTAGAGCATCACAAGACACAATTCGAATGTATTCGAAGAATATTTTTTTTTGCATTATGCATGTCATATATTTTCATATTAATGCATCAAAGTCTGGCAATTTAATGCAAACATAGATATCATTTCGTTTTCGATTTCCACATATCAAAATACAAAGTAAAGCGGTTTACAACCAAACGTGACAGAGTTAACGCCCCTTCACTCAGATATTTTACTAAGATTTTGCAGTCAAAATATACCTGTATGGCATTTTGAACCTGTTCAATATCCCACACGCCTCGCCTCCTTAAATTCATTCTCTGTAAATGTCTCTTCAGTTGACGATAGCTGAAAAGGCATACAAAGTGAATGGTTAATTATGTTACTTTTGGCTAACTAGCAGATGTAGCTATATGAGGATCACCAACAAAATCACGATTTTCACACACGAGAACCTGGTTCGAATCTGCATATCGCCCTATCGCGAGAGCGGGGTTGGAACTTTGAGATATGTAGTTCTAAAAGCATACCAATGCCAAACATAGACAAGTCTATAACCTCTTTAACATACTGATTTATAAGTTCACAGGTCAAGCATAATTATGTTACGCACATTTTATTAATAAATATACACATTTTATATCACTAAACTCATCATGAAAGATCTCGTTAATTTATATAAAGTAACATATACGTATGCTTGAAACATGAAAAGCATAAAAGGTAGATGTGTGTGAAAAATGTCAAATATAGCAAAGACATGTTGTTTAGTAAATAGTAAATACTGAACAATTTGAGTGTAAACAATTGCAACACGGTAAACTATCTTAAAAACGAACCAATAACAATTACAAATTATCGGAAATAAACTCACCTTATATCTACCCCAATATCCGATTTCAATAAAACAAGTATTTCCTTGTATGCACAGCCTCTATCAAAATGAGTTTGTATAAACTCGTCCATTTGTACTGCTTTACTTGAAGGTCTATTTTTGAGCATGCACATGCGCACCGGAAGGTGATAGTACGACAGTACGATGATGATAACACGACGGTACGATGGAGATAACGCGACGGTACGATGGTGAAGACACGACGGTACGATGGTGAAGACACGACGGTACGATGGTGATAACGCGACGGTACGATGGTGAAGATACGACGGTACGATGGTGAAGACACGACGGTACGATGGTGATAACGCGACGGTACGATGGTGAAGACACGACGGTACGATGGTGATAACGCGACGGTACGATGGTGAAGACACGACGGTACGATGGTGAAGACACGACGGTACGATGATGATAACGCGACGGTACGATGGTGAAGACACGACGGTACGATGGTGAAGATACGATGGTGAAGACACGACGGTACGATGGTGATAACGCGACGGTACGATGGTGAAGACACGACGGTACGATGGTGATAACACGACGGTACGATGGTGAAGACACGACGGTACGATGGTGAAGACACGACGGTACGATGATGATAACACGACGGTACGCTGGTGAAGACGCGACAGTACGATACTACGATAGTACGATGGTGAAAACGCGACAGTACGATGGTGAAGACACGATAGTATATCGCATTATCATCATCGTACTGTCGTATTATCGTGTTTTCACCATCGTACTGTCGCGTTTTCACCGTCGTACTGTCGCGTTGTCGTGTTATCATCATCGTACTGTCGAGTATCGCGTTTCAGATCAACACATTCATAGGCGATGGCCCTAACGGTATTCCGAAGAGACGACTTTGCGAAACTCGGCAGTGGTAAAGTTAAGAAAATGTGATGTTATACGTTGATATTGCAAGCATTGATATTGCACTCAGATCTTTTTCACGTAATGCTAAGGACGGAACTATTTTTATACACTTACGTCACAAAGCGCTCTCATCCAACCTTTCATTATTTAGAGACCAGCTAACTTCTACTTCTACTTTGTTACTGTCAGGGCGTAGTGCATCGCAGGCAAGTGAAGCCATCAACATGGCTAAAACAACTAATTATGCATATTTACAAATATAAATGAATTAAAAAACATCTGTGTTGTTTAGACTGTGTATCAATGTAAACGGGACTTCAATCAGTTTACAGATGTGATCTGTGCAAGGTTCGACTCTCTGATAGTCCTAGGAAAAAGCTGTGCTTATACGGTTCGTAGTACATTGTTTGGTACATCTTTTATAGATGACACGTAGTGAAAAACATAAAACCCAATCTGGTCTATTTATAGCGTTAGCTGCGCTAGTAAATAACTACGTAGTTTCTGACGTTTTAATGTGACGTGTACATCAGTCGATCTATTATAAGTGTATCAACAAATAAAGAGGGATTCATTACTGCTAGTATGAATGAGCAAATGATTAAAGGTAGGTCTACAGATTTGTTTTGTTATCCTCCGATGAAGTTTATCAACGCAGTAGCCTTTATATGTTTATAAAAGATTTGTGTTCGCTTTACTGAACATACTGCGAGGTCAAAAGGCCTTTTTAAAGGGGCATCTACATCGTAATAAAAAAAATAAAATATCCAGGCGTAAATAAAAGAGTAAGTGGATACACGAGTTCTTTATGGAAAACACTGTTAGAAAAGGCGTTACACATCACTTTACCGACGATTCACATTTCGAGTCGACAACAATGGTGGTTCGTAAATTATATTTTCCACGCGATATATCGTCCATGTTTATTTATCTAAACAATCCAAAACGACTGTTAATTTTCTAAATTTGTGACGTGTTTAAAACAAACAAAACGACGAACTTTAATTAGCCAATATCAAATTATACAATAAAAAGATTATTGCATGAATATGGGAATCTATTGTGTTGGGACTCGTTCATTTTGGCGGAGTTCTGCCCTCGCAAGCTCGGGCAACACAGCCGAAGGAACTCGTCCAACACAATATTTTCCCATATTGATGCAATAACCTATAATACCATTCAATCCAATGTACGTTATTGCATCTAAAAAAATATTCGAATTTCCTCACGAAAATTTGCATCACCATAATACAGCATATGCCCAATAAGATTATGTTCTTACTTTTTTTCGTATCTATAACAGTTTTTAAACTACGAGACCTCAAAGTATACCACTGACGTCCCTTTTTAGACGTCTCTCAAATGTCCCTCGTTAAAACAACAACAGTTGATAGTTTGGTCAATTTTAGGTTGATAGCTGCGAAATTATATCACGATTTGCATCTTAAGAATACTTTCACGTACATGTAATTTTCTTCTTTGTGTCGTACGTTTAAAAAAACAAGATGTTTTTGTGAAACACTGATGCCCCCGAATTGCAACATCTAGGTCAAAGGTCAAGGTCGCCAGGTCAAAAATGTTGGTACTGACAGAAAAGTCATGTCACAAGGAATACACATGTGAAATATGGTAGCCGTACCTGTTATGGTTCAAAAGTAGTGGTCAAGGTTAAAGTGTTTTTTTTCGAGAATGGCAACATCTAGGTCAAAGGTCAAGGTCGCAAGGTAAACAATTTTGGTACTGACAGAAAGGTCACGTCACAAGGTATACACATGTGAAATATGGTTGCCGTACTTGTTATGGTTGAAAAGTAGTGGTCAAGGTTAAAGTTTTTAATCGAGAATGGCAACATCTAGGTCAAAGGTCAAGGTCGCAAGGTGAACAATTTTGGTACTGACAGAAAGGTCATGTCACAAGGTATACATATGTGAAATATGGTAGCCTTACGGTTATGGTTCAAAAGTAGTGGCCAAGGTTAAAGTTCTTTTTTAGAATGGCAACATCTAGTAGGTCAAGGTCAAAAATGTTGGTACTGACAGAAAGGTCATGTCACAAGGAATAGAAATGTGAAATAGGGTAGCCGTACCTGATATGGTTCAAAAGTAATGGCCAAGGCTAAAGATTTTTTTCGAGAATGGCAACATGTAGGTCAAAGGTCAAGGTCGCAAGGTGAACATTTTGGTACTGACAGAAAGATCATGTCACAAGGAATACACATGTGAAATATGGTAGCCGTACCTGTTATGGTTCAAAAGTAGTGGTCAAGTTTTGTTTAATGCATAAAGACAGACAGACAGACAGACAGACAAACGTGCAGACAGACAGACGTGCAGACAGGCCAAACACTAGATGCCCACCGAATCGGTGATTCCGGGGGCATAACAAAAACGCGTCTTTAACGTCATTTTTCAGGAGCGAAATGACGTTGTGTTTCGCGTAAGAAAAGGCGCCTATTTTCATTTAAAAAAAAATCTGTACATTTAATTTTTGATTTTTTTTTTATCTTTTCATTCATAATTTTATTAAAAATCGTTTGATATCAAGAAAAGTATACCTTACCGATTTCGTTTTTTCACAATATCAATTTATCTAACACCTACTGCAGTGCATCATGGAGCGTGAAATGCATTACAACGACAGGTTTGCTTGAAAGCTGCTCATCAGTGATCATTTAACTTGCAGAAAGTTATCATACTTTACAATGGCGTATTTGTGCTGTATGTCAACAGATGTTTATAATAAAATTGAATTTCATTTCATTTATAAAGAGCGGAATTTTTGTATGTTATAGGTTTATACGGTCCAACCTGTTTTAAGAGACTACCGAAGGGGAATGCTGAAAATGGTCTCCAAGGACAGGTGGTCTCTTGGATGTACATGTGCAACTGTTTGTTTACATTAGTTGATTTAGATTCATACTGCATTGTATTGACAATATTATTTGAACTTTTATATCAAAATGGTAACTTACCCAGGAAACGCCGTGATAAAAATGTTGAAAGTGGCGTACAACATCATTGAAACAAACAAAGCTTGCATTCATAAACTTGGTTAACAGTGAAACAATTAAATATATATATCTAGATTGGACATTCACAAGGTATTCTGTTTCAGTCTCACAATTTATATAAGCTATTGCAAGCATAATTAACAAAGCAGATGTCTAGATATAACAAGAGGGCCAAGATGGCCCTAAATCGATCACCTAATTGATAGTAAATTAGTAGCAAATATTTAACTGCAAATATCTGGGGAAATTTGATCAAGGAGTTCAAATGAAACTGCAAGGAGTGGACACTTCTCAAGAAACAGCTTATCAGTAAAGGCCATTTATATCTTGAAATCTAACAAGAACTTTAATAAGAATGGAATTATAGACTTTTTGTCATTTTGCACCTTTCCTGATGTTGCCTTGCTGCGTTTTTCAACGAAATCAATATGGCTTCAACAATTGGTCTATTGAATGGTAGGAGTTGGTTGTCATTTGTAGCTAAAAGTTCAATTTACCCTTTTTGTGATGACGCCTGGTTGATATGATTGTGTAACCAATCAAAACGGCTTAAACCAAATTAAATATAGGATCATTACAGTAAGACTTCGTATTATATTTTCTTAAAATCAGACAAACACTTTCATAAAAATGGAATTTTCAAATTTTGTCATTTTGCCCCTTTTCTGATGCCGCCCTGACTGCCATGTTTTTTGACCAATCAGTATGGCTTGAACAATTCTTATAGAGGGTCACCCAAGGAACATTTCTACCAAATTATATTTGAATATGACAGGCAGATTCGGAGGAGAAGATTTTAAAGTTTGGACATTTTGTCCCCTTTCTGATGCCGCAGCAACCAAAGTTCTCATTGGAATTTTAATCTTTGAACAATTTTGAAAGAGGACCACCAAAGGAACATTCCCTGTGATGTTTTGTGGTAATTGCGTCTATTGGAATGGTAGAAGATGGTTGTCATTTGTAGCTAAAAGTTCAATTCACCCCTTTTGTGATGACGCCTGGTCGCTATGATTGTGTAACCAATCAAAACGGCTTAAACAAATTAAAAAGAGGATCATTACAGTAAGATTCGTATTATATTTTCTTAAAATCAGACAAACACTTTCATAAAAATAGAATTTTCAAATTTTGTCATTTTGCCCCTTTTCTGATGCCGCCTGACTGCCATGTTTTTTGACCAATCAGTATGGCTTGAACAATTTTTATAGAGGGTCACCCAAGGAACATTTCTACCAAATTATATTTGAATATGACAGGCAGATTCGGAGGAAAAGATTTTTAAAGTTTGACATTTTGTCCCCTTTCTGATGCCGCAGCAACCAAAGTTCTCATTGGAATTTTAATCTTTGAACAATTTTGAAAGAGGACCACCAAAGGAACATTCCTGTGATGTTTTGTGGTAATTGGTCTATTGGAATGGTAGAAGATGGTTGTCATTTGTAGCTAAAAGTTCAATTCACCCCTTTTGTGATGACGCCTGGTCGCTATGATTGTGTAAACCAATCAAAACGGCTTAAACAAATTAAAAAGAGGATCATTACAGTAAGATTCGTATTATATTTTCTTAAAATCAGACAAGCATTTGCATAAAAATGGAATTTTCAAATTTTTCATTTTGCCCCTTTTTTGATGCCGCCTGACTGCCATGTTTTTCGACCAATCAGTATGGCTTGAACAATTTTTATAGAGGGTCACCCAATGAACATTTCTACCAAATTATATCTTGAATCTGACAGGCAGATTCGGAGGAGAAGATTTTTAAAGTTTGGACATTTTGCCCCCTTTCTGATGCCGCAGCAACCAAAGTTCTCAATGAATTTAAATCTTTGAACAACTTTGAAAGAGGCCAACTAGAGGAACAGTCCTGTGATGTTTCACGGAAATTGTCCTTGGAGTTTGGGAGGAGATGATGTTTAAAGCTAAAAGTTAACGCCGGACGGACGGACGACGGACAAAAAGTGATCAGAATAGCTCACCTTGAGCCTTTGGCTCAGGTGATCTAAAAAACGGAAACACGAGGTCTAACCGTCAGCTCTAACGGTAGGGTTTCTTTTCTGTTTCTATATTGTTCTATATTGCAAAGAAAGTTTAACAAGTATATGGAATGCATGTGTGTTTAGAACAGCGGTAGTGGAATGCAGGTGTGTTTCCAACCGGTAATGGATTGCATGTGTGTTTAGAACTGGTAGTGGGATGCATGTCGTCGGTTTCCGTTGTGCGTCAGGTTGATCACGTGACACTGTAGTGGTTTGCAGGTGCAATTTCAAAGTAAGAATGTATACGTTTTGGACCCCCAGATACGTTTCTGTATGTCAATGTTGCCTTAAAATGCGTTTATTTTCCCTCTATAACATCTTGAAAGCACTGTTATCATTTGCAGGGTGTTATGTCACATGTAGTGGATTCACATACACTACCTAAGTAACGTAGTAAAACCTATGGTATGTGTTATTCTAATGGAATTTTAAAAAACCGAAACACGAGGCCGTCAGCTCTAACGGTAGGGTTTCTTTTCTGTTTGTATATTATTCTATATTGCATAAAGTATTAAGAAAGTTTCCCATGAGAAACCCTGATAAGTACTTCACACATTATCGAATCTATTTTGATTTACGGTCGCCTGAGAATATGTCATTAGTTTTCGTGAACACATGTTTTGCAAAAATCGGACGTGCTACAGGGAATTGGCTTGTTGTCGATATTGCTCACTATATATGAATATTAATATGAGTATAGTTTCTACCTATTTCGGGTAAACATTTATTAACATTTGTGATCGGAAAAATAATTCCCCGTGAACTGCGGTTAGCCCATTGCTTGCAGCACGATCAGTTATTTACGGCAATTACGAGTCCTACCGACCTAAGGAAATAAAATAAAAATCACCATCAGGTTAAGCTTATATTTAACTGTAAAATATGGAAAAGATTTTTAATCCATGTAACTATGATGACAGGTACACCAAATAATCAACTTGCCCTTCATAAAGTTCTTCAAATAAATGATTCCAAAATTTACGGAACTACATTTGTGACGACAAATCAAACTATCATTTCTGTCGTTTTTCTTTTGGTTAATTATTCATCATTTGTGTTACGCCAATAGAATGAGGTCATATTACAGGAATTTTCGATGTGTCACTTCCAGAAAGTCAGAAAACCCTTTTGAGTTTTTATTTGAATGAATGAATGAATGAATGGTGTTTTAAGGCCCGTCGACAACTAAGGTCATTTTGGGCGCTTAATAATTTACTTACTGTAAATGATGAAATAATTAAAATTGAAATATAACTAACCAGTTTAATAGACAAAACAATCAAACATGATGTATGCGATACTTAACATTAATATAAAACGACATGTAACCCAATGTAAAACAGAATTTAGGCAAACAAGCCAAACACTACCATGTAATACTTAACATAAAGGTAAACACTATCTGAGAGAAAATGTGGAGAACAGGATCTGTAAAAGTAATGCATGTGCAAAAGCACGATTTAAGAAATAATCATATCTTATTAAAAATATTAATTTTCCTAAGGAAATCAAATAAAAATTCAGGTTTGACAGAATCAAAGAGCTGACGCATACTTTGAGCCTTGAAAAATCTATCACGTATTGGAGCGAAATCAGCACATTCCAGAAGAATGTGCTGTACTGAAAGTTGTGTAAAACATGGAATGCATTGAGGCGCTTCCTCACCTTTCAGTTAGTATGCATGAGTTAACCATGTGTGCCCAATGCGAAAACGAGCAAGGACAATTTCTTCTCGGCGACAGGATCTAAAAGCTGGCAGCCACTCACCAAGTACTGACTCGATTGAGTGCAGTTTAATATTTACTTGCTCATTCCAATCACTTTGCCACTTATCGTAAAGTGGTTTAAAATCGGAATAAAGTATTTTAAAAGGTAAAATATTTTGTGAAAGAGCAGACTTTGCTGCCAAGTCAGCATGTTCGTTACCGTGAATAGCCCATATGACTGTGGATCCAGCAAAATACTACATGTGCTGTTGCACAAATACCCGGTAACCTAGAAAGGAGGTCAACAACAATTTGGTTCTCTATTTAGTCATTCTGAAGGGCCTGCATAGCAGACAATGAGTCAGTAAATATAATATATCGCCAATAACCTTCGGATTCAATATAATCCGAAGCCAAATGAATTGCCTTTAACTCGGCAGAAAATACAGAAGCATTATTTGGCAACCGAAATGTTATCACATCGTCATCAGTAACTGCGGCGGCAGCAGCCTTTTCGCCATCCGTATAAATACGCTCAAAGTTATAATATGTATTTTTAATTTCAATATACTTGGATTTAAAAACAATTGGATCTGTGCAGGCCTTTTTATCGGTCGCAAGATCATAAATGAATGATGGACTATTTAGAGTGCAAGGTGGTGCTTCGCGATGTCGTCAAGATCAACATCAAGTTTAGCGACTTCTGGACCGTAACGGATACCAAAAGGTGGTTATAACCCGTTCCTTCTTTATATAAAGGGTTACAAACAACACTATGAGTGGGATTTGAAGGGTTAGACTTGAGTTTTTTTTAATACTGCATAGCTAGTTTTTGTCGGCGTAAATATAAAGATGGTTCATTGGC
>JASEVX010000781.1:36507-48674 GCA_031761405.1 Serripes groenlandicus | reverse complement strand
CATGGGGTTTGTGTCATGCGGCCAATCAAGCGGCTGCATTTCACCTGATAAATTATTCATGAGTACGAGATGTTTACAGCCATTTTGCCCAGGGTATCATATATGTTATGAATAGCCTGGGTACCGAGGATGGTTACAATGACGTTTGTCATAATCGGAAACAAGAATGGCCTGGGTTCTAACTGGCCAGTGATATGACCGCTTTGTGAAAACGGTGCTAAACACAACCAATCAATGAGCGGGGATCCAAATAAACGTGACCTGTGACAATGACAAATATTTTATCGAAAGTAATTTGGCCACAGGCCATAGAACAAGCATTCTATTTAACAAATAGTATATAAATAAGAATGATGTCCTTATCATGTTTTCATTAACATATATATGAAATATGAAAGTTTTGTTATTACATCAGGATCATCAGGATTGTCGTTTTGAAGCAATGAATAAAGATCATCAATGTTGGTGTCGCCTACATACCAATCAAATAAAAATACAGTTCTTTTGGCAGTTAAATAACACATGAAATTCACATTCAACATATTTTTCTTGTATGAAACAGTGGCTCAGTGGTAGAGTGTCGGCCTATGATACAAACAGACCGGGTTCGATTCCCGTAATATGCAGATTAAAATGTGGGATCTTCTTGCATACTCTAGGCAAGTACTCGTTGCTATCCAAGACAGTGATTTCTGACATATAGCAAATTTGTAGCTGAGGACTTCGAAAACATATTTGCATAAACGTGAACAATCTCAATAAATAAGGGTTTAACTATTGACAAGAGTTGGAAACATTGTGGCAAAAGGAGAAATTGCTCGTTTTGAGCAATTTCTCCTTTAGTCACTATGTTTCAGAAGTCGTCTACTGCAGATGCCTCACAATGCGTCTATAGGTGGGAAAGGATATACATGTGAGTTGTAAAAACTTGTTTCACAGTCGATGATCAATTAAATAAGTAACTAAACGTTTCATTACCTTAATTACTTTGTCCGACATATTCGTGGAAGCTCGTTTATATTTCTTGTTGAATCCCTTTTGAAACCCTCTATGGTTTTCTACAATGATGAAAAATACATGTTTATGTAGGTCAAATTTGTAATTAAGCTCTACTATGATACTCCTATCAAGAAAATGTGACAAAGGACGCCCCCTCCCCTAATGTTTATAAAATCTGATATTATGGAATTCTCTCTCTCTGTCTCTCTCTGTCTCGCCATCTCACCCGTCTCTCTCTATCTCTCCCCCCCTCTCTCTCTCTTCTCTCCCCCCTCCTCTCACTCCTCTCTCCTCTCCTCCTTTCTCTCCTCTCTCTCTCTCTCTCTCTCTCTCTCTCCTCTCTCCTCCTCTCTCTCCCTCCCCTCCTCTCTCTCTCTCTCTCTCTCTCTCTCTCTCTCTCCTCTCATCTCTCTCTCTCTCTCCTCTCTCTCTCTCTCTCTCTCTCTCTCTCACTCTCTCTCTCTCTCCGCTCTCTCTCTCTCTCTCTCTCTCTCCTCTCTCTCTCTCTCTCTCTCTCTCTCTCTCTCTCTCTCTCGATTCGATCGATCGATAAGGTCAGATCACGTCATATACAAATAGCCAAATAGTCTCTTAGACATAACCCTTTGCTCGAGTAGGAAACTTAAGTAAATGAGTTAGGATGCATTGAAAATGATTGATTTGATCATGCGTTGTATGGTTGACCTTATTGAAAGTGAAGTAAAATAAAAGTAAAACTACGGAAAGGTAACAATGAGGGTTGAAAGATGAAACTGGTTGATAAACAAGGAAACAAAAGAAGTTAATTCAATTTGGTGTATTGTGCCTGAATAGACAATGTGTATCATACCATCCTTAGCTACGGAAAGAAACTGTGACAATTCGAGGGTTGAAACTGGTCATTAACAAATAACAAGAAGGAACTTAATTTGTTGTAATTGTGACATGATTAGATAATGTGTAAAACACCTCCCTTATCTACGGAAAGTGTGACAATCTGAGGGTTGATACTGGTTGAATTACATGGAAACAAAGAAGGAATGTATTTGGTGTATTGTGGCCTGAATAGACTAATGTGTATACACCTCCCTTAGCTACGGAAAGTGTGACAATTGAGGGTTGAAACTGGTTGAATTACATGGAAACTAAGAAGGTATAATTCAGTGTATTGAGACCTGAATAGACAATCTGTATACAGTATACACCTCCCTTAGCTACGGAAAGTGTGACACTTGAGGGTTGAAACTGGTTGATTACCAAGGAAACAAAGAAGGAATTAATTTTGTGTACTGTGGCCTGAATAGACTAATGTGTATAGACCTCCCTTAACTACGGAAAGTGTGACAATTGAGGGTTGAAACTGGTTTGAATTACATGGAAACAAAGAAGGAATTTATTTGGTGTACTTTGACCTGAATAGACAATGTGTATACACCTCCCTGAGCTACGGAAAGTGTGACACTTGAAGGTTGGAACTGATTGATTACCAAGGAAACAAAGAAGGAATTAAGTTGGTGTACTGTGGCCTGAATAGACAATGTGTATACACATCCCTTAACTACGGAAAGTGTGACAATTGAAGGTTGAAACTGGTTTGAATTACATAGAAACAAAAAAGGAATTAATTGGGTGTGCTGTGACCAGAATAGACAATGTGTATAGACCTACCTTAACTACGGGAAGTGTGACAATTGAAGGTTGAAACTGGTTTGAATTACATGGAAACAAAAAAGGAATTTATTTGGTGTACTGTGACCAGAATAGACAATGTGTATAGACCTACCTTAACTACGGACCTGTGACAATTGAGGGTTGAAACTGGTTTGAATTACATAGAAACAAAAAAGGAATTAATTGGGTGTGCTGTGACCAGAATAGACAATGTGTATAGACCTACCTTAACTACGGGAAGTGTGACAATTGAAGGTTGAAACTGGTTTGAATTACATGGAAACAAAAAAGGAATTAATTGGGTGTGCTGTGACCAGAATAGACAATGTGTATAGACCTACCTTAACTACGGAAAGTGTGACAATTGAGGGTTGAAACTGGTTTGAATTACATGGAAACAAAAAAGGAATTTATTTGGTGTACTGTGACCAGAATAGACAATGTGTATAGACCTACCTTAACTACGGACCTGTGACAATTGAGGGTTGAAACTGGTTTGAATTACATAGAAACAAAAAAGGAATTAATTGGGTGTGCTGTGACCAGAATAGACAATGTGTATAGACCTACCTTAACTACGGGAAGTGTGACAATTGAGGGTTGAAACTGGTTTGAATTACATGGAAACAAAGAAGGAATTTATTTGGTGTACTGTGACCTGAATAGACAATGTGTACACACCCACCTTAACTACGGAACCAAGAATGTTGTCCGCATCGAAGCTCGTTTGCTGGTGGGATTTATCTAATAGGTTTTTTTTCACGGAATGCCACTCGTACGTCGTTTGCATAATTTTCATGATGTTGTTATGTTTATCTTCGGACTTCGTACAGGATTCGACACTAGATAATGCGAGAATAAAAAAGAAATATCTCATTAACACTTAGCCTTTTTAACGCGATTTCAAACAATAATTGCGCACATGTACCAAGTGAAAACGGCGAGTGAAAATATAACCCGTTGCTTTTCATGAGATGGCCGATATTTCGATAATACACTGAAACAAACAATTACTCTTGAATGCTTTAAATGAGTTATCTGAAAGTTCTGAGGTGTAAACATCCACATTACTTGTGCTGTCTAAGTAATTAATTCCCCGTATGGAGCCCCAGTCGAATTACCGAAAGTTTGCGTAATGTCATGAAAGGTGGCGTAATGAAGACGCCATATAAGGTTTTTTGATTTTTGTTAGACTTCTTGGATTAATATTTAACGGAAAATCCATATTAATCTTTAACTAAAAATATTTTGAGTGACAAACTATAGCATTAACCTTATTCCAGACGAACCATATAAACGGAACTCTTTCATTGGGTTACTTGCGCGGACGAAATTCAAGTCATGTTCAATTTGATGAAATTGTTTGGAAGATCTCTCTTAGAATGTTCAACTGTGTCTTTTAACCATATCTTTTAAATGTAAAATACAAGAGAACGTTGATGCAACGCATCAATGTCGCCGGAAATCCGTACTGCAGTAATGCATAACACTTACATTATAGTAGTTGAAAAAAAAAAAAAAATTATCAACTAAAGGGCATATTGAAACATCAGGGGTGGGGTTAAGTGAAAATGTAGCATAACTTGCATTTTTTTTGTCAACGAAGTTAATGTCCTTCATTGAAATATAATTAAAGCCTTTCATTGTTTATGATCAATCTCCATTCCAAGGTAGGTTAACCATGTACACAGCCAACTAATTATTGATCATAAACAGAAAATGAGTAACCTTGCCAATCATTAGTCTACTCATGCTTTAAAATTATATAATAATGATCACCCTTGTGTCAATGATGCATAACAATATGCAGATCGCAAGCAAAATGCGTGTAGGGAATCTAATAACACATTTAAAATTGTCAAGGACGAAACAATGTTGTACGAAAGACCCGATTCGTTTGTTTTTCGCATATTTGTCGTTCTTTACACTCTCTTTATAGGCAGAGAGTGTGTTTTAAAATGAAATAATGATGAGCGTCCGTGTGTTAATGATGCATAACAATATGCAGATCGCAAGCAAAATGCCTGAAGGGAATCTAATGACAAATTTAAAATTGTCAAGGACGAAATAATTTTGTACGAAAGATCAGATTCGTTTCTTCTTCGCATAATTGTCATTTCTTAGACTCTCGTTATAGGCAGAGAGTGTTCATTCAAAGTAATTTTTATATTTAAACCAGTTTTATCTCAGTTTGTTCTTTTCGTCATTTGTTTCGAACCAAATAAACATTTTAAATCACCTATAATTAACTATTTGTAAGTGATTGTAAAGAACGGCTCTCTGCAAAGGAGATTTATCTACGCAGTCGGTATTCGGTAGTCACTTGATCAACATATTTAGCTTAGAAACAGTTCCTATTTTAGATATTCATGGATTAACATTATTAAATGAATTCTACATAAATCAAGAAATCTCTTTGAACATGAAAATAACATTCAGTAAGTTAAAATTGCTACTAAGGAGAATTTGACGTGATATTTATCTAGATATTGACACATAACAGTCTGCAGCAAGTCTAGCAGGCACTCTTTTGTCTTCGTAAATAAGACAAAAAACATAAATGCGAGTCAAAATAAAGAAACTGCAAATACTGAAAAAAAACATCAGATTATTTATTTCATTTTGGATGTGTCATAACTAAGTGTTTTTAAACAATCACAATTGTAATATGTTCAAGACATTTAAATTTGTTTTTTTCTAATAATAACTCTTTCGAAAAGCTATTAAAAATAGAAGTCGTGGGCTTCTGCCCGGCGACTAATTATAATTATGTCATTTGTCAATATATATCCGCGATTTTTAGAATGTAATCCATTTGCAAAGGAAATTATGTTTGACATCGCCAATCGGCGAAGAGAAAATTTGAATCACCACTGGTCGAACTTGTGTTGTAACAAGATGGCTAGATCTACATTAAAGATGAAATAAGGCGAAGTACATCATTCCTATATAATACGAATGCACTAAAACACTAATATTATGCACATCTTATACGTGCGATGTCTGTTACGCGTAATATTCTTCTATTTGTTTACACTTGATGCATGCAAAGATAACGCAAAAAAGGGCAATGGATAAAAATCCAGCTTTATTCCCATAACCTGATTTGAACACTCCTGATAATGATAATCCACAATAGTTATAAACATCAAGAGCATTCGAGCTAGATCAATATATTGCTTATACTACAGTGTGAGTTTATAAGATTATATAATTGACTGAGAAATGTCTAAAGTGTATAGGTAAGAAAATATTGCATTCCGAACGAAGTAGATAGAAAAACATCTGAACACTCGAGCTGTCATATCTTAGTTTTACTTGTGACCCGCTACCCATTTCTCAATGTGTTATATACCTGCACATTTTAAGGTGCAGATACAAGCGTATAGTCATGCGCAGTTCAAACACGAGGGATTTAAATTCCGTATTTGAATGAATACGGTACCAAATATGGCAATAGTACATCACTGAAATATGATGTGACGTCATTGTAATATGCTTTTACATCACACGCCATTCATAAATTATATTGTATGTGTAAATTATGTTATTTCTTTATTTAGGGTATAGACATTTGCATTTGTCTTTATTCTGTCCTAAAAGTTAAACATGGTATATTAAAGTATACTAGAACATTGCTGTCATGAGAGAGAACAGACAAACATCCATATGACATACTTATTAGTCGGAACAACGCATTCTTAATCTGGGGAACCAATTTGTCCCAATTTCATTAAAACAAGACCTATATATATATATCAGTTGACTCCCGCTTACATGTAGTCCCAGATTGACCTATACGTCAGCCAATCAAATTGTTGCCTATAAAACCGTTACGTATAACACAGTCGAGATAACAAATATAAATAAACGAGGTTCAGAAGCGCGTGAACGTGTGCTTGCATTGGCCAAAATACCCGAGCACCTGCTCATGTATATTAAGTGCAAAGGGGGGCAGTTTGAGACGACCTTTTATGCGGTGTCGTCATATCTAATTAACGTACAGCGATGTAATTTCGTCTTATTTTAACGAGATTGCCATTTGTCTATAACATTCTAAATATATTCTGACACACTCAATTTATCTGGAAAACCTTTTTGACGGTCATCTACTATTTATTTGACAGATCTTTAAGTAGGAAATAGACACACTTTATCTGACATTCCTGATTTTCGGAAACGTATATAGTTTATCTGAAATACATAGTTCTCCAGCCACTTTATCTGACATACCTGTTTGTCGGTAACACAACTGTACTGATTGATCTCGGGCTGGAACCAGGGGGCGATGGTAACGGAAGAGGAGGTCGGTTGGCATTCTTGTCATCTGAGCATATATCAACAAACACATCGTCTTTATCGTCATTTATTTCAACGTAACCCTCGGCATTCTGAAATGAAAGGAAGCAATCTTTCTACATTCAAAAGAAAAATGAAATATACGGAGCAATCTCTCAGAAATGTAATCGATTGCACAAATAGGCTCCGTATACGTGTACGTATCCAGAAGTCACACAATAAGCCGCGATCTACGAAGACTAGCTCTAACGGCATCTGTAACCACTGTTTTTATCTAGATAAAGATAAGCCAGCGCGACCGCACCATCTGATCAGAGTCTATACTGGTAGAGTAGGCGTCACAATATCGGTTCAAGCATTAAAAAGGTTAGATTCCATGCGATATGGTGATAGTATATATCATTGTCAGACAGGGAGGGTGCACTGACTGGCCTGTGTTCTTGTACTGGTGGCATTGAACTTAATGAAATAGGTTACAGAAGCCAAATGGGTTCAGACGCTGTGAACATGAACTTACGTACAACGGTTGAAAATGATAGGCATGGTCATAAATCTACTACATGAACTTCATATCGCTAAAAATCGTCTTTAGCTTATGAGCGAACAGTATGCTTGCTTCGTATTGTCACAATCCGCATTTAAGGACATTTTCTCTTGATGTGAAAACATGCTAGAGAAATGTGGTTGGTTATTGTAATAATGCAAAAACAAATGTATTTAGATTACCAAGTTATGTACTCTATGGTTTTCCAAAACATGCATCGTATCATCTGTTTGGCTTTTACCCCGTTTCGGGTTGTCGTGTTGGATATGGTTTGTATTCCCTGGTGTGTTTCCGTGTTGGTTTTGATTTGTATCCACGGGTGAAATTGGAGAACCACAGCTATTCCGACACCGGTGAAGCTCTTTCAAGGTCATGTGTATGCCCCCTTCACCTTCACATTTGCAGCATGAACACATGTCACCATCAGCAACTTCTCTGTCTTGTTCAGAACTCTCTGCATTACTTCCCGTTGTGCGTATCGTCATATTGCGATGAAGAAGCGTGTTGTTTGTAGGAAACATTAGCACCAAATATCCATTTTCGACACACGGCAATACTGAAACACTTTTAAGATATCCATTATCACTTTCCAGAGAAGAGTTGCCGATTGTGTGCGTACTGAGACAAATGCTCGGATGTCCGTCGTTACTAATCGCACGTTCAGACATTTCATTGTTGATGTTTTCCTTCTCGGTATCACTGATCAAGGTATTGCTGTTACTGGGTGAACAAGAATGGTCATCAGTTCGTGCTGCGGTTGATGAGTTTCTTTGCACAGTTGTATTACCGTCTTTTTTATTTACAACTTTACCTTCCGTTAATTTCGTAACATCTAGTTTATTCGGTCTAGTTACTTTGGAGTAAGAGTTTACACTTATTTGTTGCGATATTTTTTTGATTTTTGAACTTTTATCCTTGCGAGAATCTATGTCTTTTGATTTATACGCAGATTCTGTTTGGTCGGGTTCCGAATACAAGCTCTCCGGCGCCGATGAATGCCTAAGCCCAATCGTTAGTTCTGTAGTAGATGATCGGAGAGAATAATCAACCTTTAACGCGGTAGTTTCGCTATGACAGGAAGACCTGGAAGCAACTTTTAGGAACGTGGTTGACATTGGAGTTGTGGCCATCGTGT
The DNA here is from genome assembly GCA_031761405.1 of Serripes groenlandicus. Lineage (NCBI taxonomy): Eukaryota > Metazoa > Mollusca > Bivalvia > Cardiida > Cardiidae > Serripes > Serripes groenlandicus. Next base: position 40,047 of record JASEVX010000781.1, on the reverse strand, counting down.
CATTATGCGGAACATGTATTCCATTTTCCTGCAATAATTTGGTTGAATTGGCGTTTTCGATTTGCAGCTGTTCGAACGCTTGTTCGAACCGTTTAATCTTCTCTTCATATTCTTTGTTTAATCTGAAAGAAAAAAAAATCAGTACTTTATTATTTGGTTTATTGTGGCATTTGTTATGAGTTTTTAAATTAACTTGGCGCCGACAGGCTACATATGATCAAATTAATTGTATATTGAAATCTCACATACGACGCTGGTAACAAGGGCATATCAGTTTTAAGATAATTGTTTGACAGAACCGAATATTTTGTTCCTTATTTCAATTATCTTGAACCTCAGAATTAAGGATATACCTCTATTCAGAATTTAGACCAACTAATGCAGAACCATTAAGAGAAAATATATGCATGTACAAACCGAAATCTCAGACATTTTCCGCACCTAATTTAATTATGTGTGTGTGCATTAGGTTGTTAGGCGGAGAAAACAAGTTATGCCGACTTTGAATAACTGATCACATTTAGGTGATTTACCTTTTGGAGGAATTAAACTCTCTCACCATCTGAACTAGTAATATCATAAATACTGTATTTTCCAAATGTTATTTATACTCTGTCATTCCTGTATGTTATTTATGACAGTATCTAGTTTTTGCTAAGATACATATATTTGTGTATACTTTTACCAAATGTGATACGTATATAGAGGATATTTGTTTGTTTTGAGTGGATATGGAATATATCTCATCGAGAAGTGATACAATTGAAAATGTTAAGATTGTATCACTTCGAGTTGAAATTATTCCATATCCACTCAAAACAAACAATTTTTCTTTTTATTTTATGATATTTGATGATGAAATAATGGAACTATTTTCCGTCTTCGTACCTGTTCACACGCGGACGAATCTGTGTGAATGTATGTCTTTACTACACAATGTCAGTCCGATTTGTTAAATTTACGGAAAACGGAATTATACATGGGTATAGATAAGACAAGGATTTTATCACATGACAATGCTTGTATCCGATCTAATACTATACCCATTACGTATTTCTTTATATATATATAACGTGTGTAGTATAACATGACCGGAAACTAGGAAAATGACGTAATACCTATATCACTCACAGTGTGGGTGATATGGATTATATCTCACTGATAGAACTCAGTATCTCATCGGTTATCATTAAATAAATATTTGTATATAATGTTGTCAAATGTGATACGTATTTATGGAGTATTTATTTAAAAACACGTATAGTACTTATTAGATTATTTTACTTTTGAAACCATCACTTGCTGGACAACTATTTCCATTACCATCCATGTTAATTATGTTTATTAAATACCTATCCAAATTTTGCATTGAAATTTAAGTCACATATAAAATCAATATCAATTTTCAAAAAAATGATAACTAACACTGGGACGATAACACTTTTAGTTTTTTTATATCATCACTAGTGATGATATCATTTTTGCCGGAACTACTTTTTTTATGTTTACTTAAAATGTTGATAGTATGATTTTTGATCATTATTAAAGTGAAAATAAGATAAAAATGTGTTTCAATTATATTTTAAGATGTCACCCTAAGAGACTTACAAACGAAAATATAAAGAATGACATAAAACATTGATTTAAACGTGCAGCGTAAACATTAATGGAACAGCCATGGAACGTCTTAAAATGATGCAGTCATTGGTTACGTAACATTCATACGCCTAAGGCCAAGTCATTTTTTTTTATATGTTTCTTTAAAATAAAGGGGAGATTTATTCCAGATATATAATAAATAGAATAACTAACTGCATGTTTTTGATATAGAATTTATGTCACTCGGGAAAAAAGGTGTAATTTGGTGTAAAATCACTCAACCTACGGTTTCGTGATTTTAACCAAATTACCCCTTTTTTCCCTGTGAGATAAATTCTATATCAAAAACATGCAGTTAGTTATTCTCTATATATTATGCAGAATGAGCTGTTATTGTAAATAAACTTATGCTCTGTTAACCGCGCAGACTGATCCGGGCCGACTCATTCCGTCTTAAGTGGATAAAGGTATAGAGTAATTATTCCCGTAACAGAAAATCTACAGGAGACGAAACAGTATCTATCCGGGTTAGCCTGCGCGGCGTGTTTAGGCTGATCCGGTTCGATACTTTACGCAAAGTCCACAATGTTGGTTTTCTCGCGGGACGGTTCATATGTACTTATACCCGAGAATGCCGGTCGTTTTGCTTTAATTTAACATTGAGCTTCAAGGAGGGGAGCTACTACTACTACCATTTTAAAAGTATTTAGCGTGACCCGACGGGGTCGCACGCTCTCAAGACGAACGCTGTACAAAAACGATACGGTTTAAAAGAACATATCGAGGGCTTGGCGTGAAACGGTTGTAACTAAAATTGGTATTGTGTTACCAATGTTAATCACCTCGCCATAAAGTCTTTAAAAGCGTTAAATCATTTTTCTTGGTAAACAATGGAAATTTACGTGCCATTGCTCGTTCTGAGCAATGGCACCTAAATTTGCATTGTTTACAAAGGGGTCAAAATTGCCCCTAAACCAGGGTTTTCAAAATAGATTTTAGTTACAACCGTTTCACGCCAAGCCCTCGATATGACTGGTTTAGTAAGACAAACGACGCAATTGGCGAAAAGTGCAAAGCAGAGATGTGGCAATTTAATCAGGCTTTACGGAATATCCTCGAAAAAGTTGGTATTCCTGGAGTAATTTATTCTATTCCGACCAAAAGCGATAATACTTCGATTTAACGCATTTATAAAAATGAAAAAAGAATGACAAATTTATAAAAATGAATACATTGGAAAGCAATGGGACGAAAACAGAAATCGCATATTATGAACAATTTCATATTTTTTCGCAATGTTTTTAAATGTTCTTGCTGTTGATGAATCACAATGCGAGAAAGGTTTATACTGAATTATTTGCTTATTTGAATGATGTTTAACGCCATTATTAACAATCTTTAAGTTATATTCCCGTAGTGCAAAGCTTCAAGGATGGAAACCATTACTACCATTAATAACGTATTGTGTATGACCCGACCGGGCTTCGAACCTTGGTCTCCCGACCACAAGGTGGTCGCTCTAACCACTACAAAGGAAGGAAGATTATTGATTGTTTGGTGTTTAACGCAGCGTTCAACATTTCATCAGTTACATCACGGCGTTACCTGGGTTAGTTACCAGTACCACTGGTCCATTTATCCTGACACTAGTCAGTTAGTCAGCTATATCACGGCGTTACCTGGGTTAGTTACCAGTACCACTGGTCCATTTATCCTGACACTAGTCAGTCAGTCAGCTATATCACGGCGTTACCTGGGTTAGTTACCAGTACCACTGGTCCATTTATCCTGACACTAGTCAGTCAGTCAGCTATATCACGGCGTTACCGGGGTTTGTTACCAGTACCACTGGTCCATTTATCCTGACACTAGTCAGTCAGTCAGCTATATCACGGCGTTACCTGGGTTTGTTACCAGTACCACTGGTCTATTTATCCTGAC
>JASEVX010000781.1:26507-31507 GCA_031761405.1 Serripes groenlandicus | reverse complement strand
AACGATTGTACCGGATGTTGACCGTGTAGTAGTCACAAATCTGTGCGCAATGTAAAAAAATATCGAATATTCCTATTGAAATCTTAAAATAATGCGAATACCATATGTAAAATAACTTCGTAATTACGCAGTTACTTTTGAAAAAACATGCTTATGCAAACACAAATATGCTCAAAATGTTTTGTTTCGATTCAGTAGTAAAGTATCATTTCGCCCATTCATCATAGTTCGGTACTTTCGTGAGATGGCCGGAAACACCCGAGTCACATGCATGGGATCTCACCCTATATTGTGGAAGGTTCCGACTTTCTTTGCCTCTTAGGTAATACCCTACAGACAACGCTGTCCGTGTTTCTTTGTATTTTCAACATCTTTAGGTAAGCCCGACTTCCAGTACTTCGAGTACTTTGATTTTCAGATGAAGTGGTCTTACTAATTGATGCATCCGTCCGCTTCCGTCCATTGTTAATTTTTTCCTTATTTTATTTCGTATACTTTTTTGAACATTACCTCGTTGCAAGGTTCTTTCCTATAGTATTGTGGTTGTTTGTTAACTCTTTCAGCGCCGAAGTGTTTAAAGTAGACTCATGGACTCTTCCGTGTTAAAAATCGGGCGTCTCCATGTCTCATGTTATTAATTTTTTGGACTATTCTGATAACTAAAAGGCAAACAATGCCGATTTCAGGTGAGACAGCTCGTTACGAGCTGACTCACCTGAATCTGTATTGTTTGCAAAGACCTAAATTTTGCCTTTGGCGCCGAAAGAGTAAATATTACCTCGTATACTATTGGTTAAAATGTACCGAGAAACTAAGTCCTTTTATCAATTTCCACATACAGCAAAACTGCAGGAGACGGCCTTTAAACGGTTAATGCACACACACATGGAATCATGGAAACATGAAATAGAGTTTAAAACATTGTGACAAGATGAGAATTTGCTCAGTATGTGTAATGTATCCTTCTATCACAATATTTTCAAAGCGGTCAGCTGCTAATGCGTCTGCAAGTTGGACAGGGATAAGTATGCATGAATCTTATCGACAATTGAGCTTTTTGAAAACATAGTGACAAAAGAAGAAATTGCTCAAAACGAGCAATTTCTCCTTTTGCCACAATGTTTTCCGCTTATAATCATAGGTTATCCATTCAATTATAGAGATTTTCCAATTTTTGACAAATTATGTCCAAAGTCGTCTGCTGCAGAATTGTTAACCTTACCGTGGCGTGTACATTCAAATCAGAGGACTTGATAAGAGGTGGTAGTAAACCCTTACTTTTTATTACATGATAAATGAAGACGCCCGATTTTGAACATGGAAGAGTCTACTTTAAACAATTCGGCGCTGAAAGAGTTAAGTCGGGCTATTTATAGCCAGACTTATGGAATCAAAACGATTGTACCGGATGTTGACCGTGTAGTAGTCAACAAATCTGTGCGCAATGTAAAAAAATATCGAATATTCCTATTGAAATCTTAAAATAATGCGAATACCATATGTAAAATAACTTCGTAATTACGCAGTTACTTTGAAAAAACATGCTTATGCAAACACAAATATGCTCAATATGTTTTGTTCGATTCAGTAGTAAAGTATCATTTCGCCCATTCATCATAGTTCGGTTACTTTCGTGAGATGGCCGGAAACACCCGAGTCACATGCATGGGATCTCACCCTATATTGTGGAAGGTTCCGACTTTCTTTGCCTCTTAGGTAATACCCTACAGACAACGCTGTCCGTGGTTTCTTTGTATTTTCAACATCTTTAGGTAAGCCCGACTTCCAGTACTTCGAGTACTTTGATTTTCAGATGAAGTGGTCTTACTAATTGATGCATCCGTCCGCTTCCGTCCATTGTTAATTTTTTCCTTATTTTATTTCGTATACTTTTTGAAACATTACCTCGTTGCAAGGTTCTTTCCTATAGTATTGTGGTTGTTTGTTAACTCTTTCAGCGCCGAAGTGTTTAAAGTAGACTCATGGACTCTTCCGTGTTAAAATCGGGCGTCTCCATGTCTCATGTTATTAATTTTTTGGACTATTCTGATAACTAAAAGGCAAACAATGCCGATTTCAGGTGAGACAGCTCGTTACGAGCTGACTCACCTGAATCTGTATTGTTTGCAAAGACCTAAATTTTGCCTTTGGCGCCGAAAGAGTAAATATTACCTCGTATACTATTGGTTAAAATGTACCGAGAAACTAAGTCCTTTTATCAATTCCCACATACAGCAAAACTGCAGGAGACGGCCTTTAAACGGTTAATGCACACACACATGGAATCATGGAAACATGAAATAGAGTTTAAAACATTGTGACAAGATGAGAATTTGCTCAGTATGTGTAATGTATCCTTCTATCACAATATTTTCAAAAGCGGTCAGCTGCTAATGCGTCTGCAAGTTGGACAGGGATAAGTATGCATGATCTTATCGACAATTGAGCTTTTTGAAAACATAGTGACAAAAGAAGAAATTGCTCAAAACGAGCAATTTCTCCTTTTGCCACAATGTTTTCCGCTTATAATCATAGGTTATCCATTCAATTATAGAGATTTTCCAATTTTTGACAAATTATGTCCAAAGTCGTCTGCTGCAGAATTGTTAACCTTTACCGTGGCGTGTACATTCAAATCAGAGGACTTGATAAGAGGTGGTAGTAAACCCCCCCCCCCCCCCCCCCCCCCCCCCCCCCCCCCCCCCCCACAATATCTCTCTGATTACTCAAATAAACCCTTCGTTGACCCTTGTAAGACGTGACAAATAATACCCCCTTATCTTATACAATTATTACTGTGAAAGTTTAACTGACCTGGGACTCTGGTATACATCATTCGAACCACGTGTACATGCACTGGACAGGAAAAAAATAGGTATACACACAACTATATGGATGACTCGTCCAAATGTAGGTAGTCTAGAAAAGGTAAAACATTGTGACAAATGGAGAAATTGACCATTTTGAGCAATTTCTTCCTCTGCCAGAATGTTTCGAAAGTCATCTGCTGCAGAAGCATCAAAATGCGTCTATATGTGTTAAAAGGGTTAACATTAAAATCGTCTGGCATGAAGAAAACCGGTTCATCATGAGCAATTTCTTCTTATACCATACTGTTTACAAAAATCGTCTCCTGTATATGGGTCATACTACAAAACGTATATATCGAGGACTTGGCGTGAAACAGTTGTAACTAAAATTTGTATTTTGTTACCAAGGTTAATCCCCTCGCCATAAAGTCTTTTATAAGCGTTAAATCATTTTTCTTCGTAAACAATGAACATATAGGTGATATTGCTCGTTCTGAGCAATGGCACCGATATTGCCTTGTTTACAAAGGGGTCAAAGTTGCCACTAAACCATGGTTTTCAAAATAAATTGTTAGTTACAACCGTTTCACGCCAAGCCCTCGGTATGTTGGGAAAGTGTAAAACATTCAAGATTGTGGCCAACACTCCTAAAGATACACTACGCAAAACCGTCAGAATGAAAGTGCACGCGGTAAGAGGTAAACTCACTTGTTTGTGGTCTCGAAGCATATCTTGATAATATCATAACTGTTCTATTTCTGATTAAAAAATATCGGAAATAAAATTAAATATGGAAAATTTCCATAAATTAGAAGAAATTGCTCATGATGTGCAATATATTCTTTAACCATAATGTTTTCATAATGAACCTTCTGCAAGTGGATTAAATACATACGTTTGCATGTCGGAAAAGGGTTAACACAGTCCACATTGAAGATAAACAAGCCTAAAGATGTCTTACAAAAAAAAACTTAAAATAAATGAAGAGCTCAAGATTAGGGGTCTTATTTTTTTCACGTTCTTAAACGATAATTTGACACTCAAACCCTATGTTGTGGTACTCAAAAGAATCGTCTCTTTTAAGTACTAACAACAAAGGGTTTAAATGAGTAATAAGAGAGATACGAGTGGGTGGAATACAAGTTTACTTCCCCTTATCAAGTCCTCTGATTTGAATTTAACCCTTTCTCTCATACAACAATTCTATAGCAGACGACTTTGAACATAATTTGTCAAAAATTGGAAAATCTCTATAATTGAATGGATAACCTATGACTATGAGTGGCAAAACATTGTGGCAAAAGGAGAAATTGCTCGTTTTGAGCAATTTCTTCTTTTGTCACTATGTTTTCAAAAATCCGTCTGCTGCAGAGGCGTCAGAAAGCGTCTATATGAGGGAAAGGGTTAACTCACTTTTTCGCGATCTCCAGGCTTTCTTGCGTCTGCTTAAACTGAACCATCAATTGAGACATTTCGTCCATCTTTCGGTCCAAGTCTTGTTTAACGGCATAGCTTACGACCTTGCTCTCCCGGACCCCTCGTACCATCACAATGCCACGGAAGACCACCCCCCAACAGAACCCCATCCATTGGGGTGTGCGAACAGCATGACTGGACACTCTGCAGTTGTCCGTTCTCGTCCATCTTTCGCATATACGGAATTCCATGGTTTTATTCCAGCTGTCTTGACTGCAGATGGACCTGGAAGTATGTTCATGGAGTTTCCTGTAATACGAAGTAGACATTTAACCAAAGGAAATTCGTTTAATTGAGGTTTAAACTCCGTTTTCAACATTATTTCAATTATATCACGGTGACAGTTCACTTATCCATGATCATTGAATAAGGATAAACAAACCAGTACTAGGCTAGGAAATGTGCCTTGCCCAAGAACACTCAACCATAACCGTACCGCGCAAGTGGGTCGAACCTGGGACGCCCGGGTTCAAATCTACGACGCTAACCACTCGGGCACATGTCACGGACGACACATCATCTATACTTGATCAATTATATCCTGATGCTACATATGTAACAATCAGTGTATTTAGAGCAATACAATTTGTAAAAGGTAGATTGTTTCGAGGGGCGTGAGAGGGAGGTTGGCAGACGTGAGCATAATATGTAAACTATATAAATTGAAGAGTTTTTATTACGTAGAAATGTTTATGTCCTTTTGAGAATATGTAT
>JASEVX010000781.1:17500-20000 GCA_031761405.1 Serripes groenlandicus | reverse complement strand
TGACGCCTCTGCAGCAGAAGATTTTTGAAAACATTGCATGGTAATCTGCTGCAGATGTGTTGTGTGTGGGAAAGGGTAAAATAACATCAGTCTGTCAAGGATACATCACATAACCCAGTCTCTATGTAATTTCTTCAATCTTATATGGCTATGGCTTTCTTAAATGTAGACGTTGTTCAGGATACATCGTATAACCCAGTCTCTATGTAATTTCTTCTATCTTATATGGATCTGGCTTTCTTAAATGTAGACGTTGTTATGGATACACCATACAACCCAGTCTCTATGTAATTTCTTCCATCTTATATGGCACTAGCTTTCTTAAATGCAGACGTTGTTCAGGTATCGGCAGCAGACGACATGTTGGAACATATTGGAACAAAAAGAAGTTAACATAATCATGTCCAGAAAACGGATCCGAGCGTGAAACATACCAGCATTCTAAGAAAATGACCATTACTAGAACATTATCACGCTTTAACCCTTTTCCACATACAAACGCCTGCTTACGCCTTTGCAGAAGACGACAATTGAAAACAATGTGACAAAAGATGAAATTGCTCAAAACGAGCAAGGTCTCCTTTTCCCACAATATTTCAACTTGATTAGGAAATAAATGTTTTCATGTACAGATATGTTTCACACCCGTCTGCTGTAGACACGTCAGTTGTGGATAGTATAATGGAAAGGGACAAACAGCACCTGCCTGCCAAGGACATAAACACATCCTGTAACTCAATCTCTATGTTATTTCATCTATGTAATAATATGTTAAACACACGTCAGCCGGTGTCTTGTGATTTTGGCTCTTAGTGCACAGTCTCACCAGTGACTTCACTTTTGGCCAAAATGTTTATATAAACATACAACCTTTCCACATACAACAATCCTGTAGCTGAAAACATGTGGTGAACAAATTGTAAAGTCTCTTTCTATAAACGTTTATTTTTAGAATACAGTTGAAATCATTGTGGCAAATAGTAATTTCTTCTTTTGTCAAAAAGTTTTCAAAAGTCGTATGCTGCAGAGGCTTCACATTATGCCAAAGATTTAATTAATGTAACGTTTGATAAAACGCCTAGACCCACTAGCTGTATGCCAATGTGATCTAAAAGGATCCCACGTCGGAATGTCATAAGGTCCCAAGTCGCCTGACGCGGTTCATAATACAGTATAAATAGACTGCGTGTGCCTAGGCACGGGAAAATCTGTTATAAATTATAATTATAACTGTGACTTTCGGTAAGTTCGGTAATCAGGTTCAATCTTATAAAGTTAGCGTAAATTCCGTCGAGTGTCTGTTTTGAACGTAACGTATCTGTTTGTGAGTACACAGGCTGATCTGAACCTTTGTTGAGGATTGATGTGGTTTCGTCAGGAGGGCCCGTCGGAGTATCTTTTACAGTGGCGCGCATTATATGCACCTTACACTAATTTTGCCTATTAAACCTTTGTCATTATTCGTATTAACTGTAATTGTTTTCATAGAAAACTAAATTTAAAAAAAAAAATCGCTGGGTTGGCTTTTGGGGTATATTGCACCTGTATAATTATCCTTATTAGCTGCAGTTCTTTTCGTAGAAACCGTTTATTGAAGTTAGGTTCATGAGAATGATAAATGTGAAATGATTATTTTTTCTTAGAAGCAAGTCGTTGTTTTATACGGTATTCATTGGTTTCTAGGTAAATACGTACGTACTTTTCGTCTTACTTATTACATAGGGCTTATTTTACTTCAAGTGTGTCTTCAGTAGACGACTTTTTAAGTTCGGGAAACATTTGGAAGTTGGTGAGAGAGGAGAAATTGCTTGGATTGAACATTTCCTCCATTGGCAAAAGTGTTATCTCCAAACGTATGAAACGTGTTTCTTTTTAGCGACATTCCCGCTGATTTATCATTAAGATGTTTCAGACGTTTAAAACATTTGCAAATTAGAATAAAAAGGAAAAACATCATCATACTGAATTTGAACTAGTCATCAATCAAGCACGAGATTACTGGAAAAGCCTGCTTGAAAAAAAAAGTCCAGTCATTTTCGAATTATGAGATACCTTTGTCCTGAACATTTTAACTTCCCGTGTCTTAATTTTTCCAGGCACCACGCAGACAGGCTTTTGGTACCATTTTGTAACTAGTCGGCGGCTACCCAATCGACCTTTCCAGAACGGACCCCTCTGTCACCACTTGGTTTCGAACCTTAGACCTGCCACTCCCGAATCGAATATCTTAACCAGTAAGCTATCGAATAGGTAGAAGGGAAAGGGTTAAGTGAAAACAACTGGAGGTTACAAGATGGTAGATCTCACAAACATCTTTTTAGCCCACCGATTTCCGAACGTCCTTGACATTCTTCATTCGGTGTAAACACTATGTTATTATATTTATATTTGTACAAAGCACATACATATCGTAAATGATATATTTGAAGAATTTGGTAATCAAGATTGCTTTCCGCATTTGAGCCTATTTGAACGGCGTTCGCATTCCTGAACAGTATAG
>JASEVX010000781.1:0-15000 GCA_031761405.1 Serripes groenlandicus | reverse complement strand
GATATGTATAAAAGGCAGACGTAAAACACAGATTGAAAATTATTGTCTTTTTAATATTTTTTTATTTAAATCGGTATTTTGGGTATGTATGAAATGAGCAGAAAGACACGGATTGAAAATTATTGTCGTCTTTTTAATCATTTTTTTTTAAAATCGGTATTTTGGGTATGTACAAAATGAACAGAAAAACACGGATTGAAAATTATTGTCGTCATTTTTGTGGGAATAAACATTTGTACGAAAAGTTAAAAATAAATGGAAATCTGTATTTAAAGAAATATGTTTTCCCGTTCGTAAAAAAAACGACAGCATTAGCCTTCTACGCCCGAACTTAAATTTTGGCTGTATCGTAGCCAAAGAAGGACGTGACGTCATTTCCGTTACACTTCATCTTGGCGTAACGTCGATGGAGCGACGTCGTTTCCCGCAAAAAAAGTGGTATCAACATGAAAGACCCTAAATTCCTATACATGAGCTATTGCCTCACTCATTCAAAGTATAATTATTTATCAAACATTGTGGCAAAAGGATAACTTTCTCATAAGGAGCAATTGTTCTTTTGGTGACAATCTTTTCCTAAATCGTCTGTTGCATAGGCCTCAGAAACTGTCTCTAATAGGGAAAGGGTTTAGCAGAAATGTGACCCCTTACGTAATTTGTTATTGACTGGTTGAAAAAGGTAGTCGCCAGATGGCATCAGAAAAGGGCTGATCTATTTGCTTCTTTACCATAATGCAGGTGATCGATTAAGGATCATCTTGGCCCTCATGTTTTAACCTCGTTCATTATAAATGTATTCCTTGATTTTCTGAAAGTTTTTACTTTATTATTTTCTGTTCGTAATAATAGACGACAGCAAACGAATTCCAAATATGTTTTGATAATGCAAGAAACATGACATTAACATTATTATTGTCTAGTCAATTACTTATAAATCCTTTTTGTATGGCCAAAGTATGCAATTTAATTTTTGTTTATAATTATCTTGCGTTTTTTTCGTAAATAGGTAGCACCTATATATATATTATAAGTATGCATATACCATAATGATAGTGCTAATGATAGTGATATAAATGATTACTAGTTGATTCGTCACCTAGCGTTTCGCTACCTTACACTTTCGGCACCTAAGTCGTTTCGCCACAGTCGATTCGCTACTTAGTCAACAGTGGTTTCGCTATCTAATATTATCCGATAACTGTTCAAACTTTCCAAAATATTTGCTTACTATTTGTTAACATAGTTGGAACATACGATTTACATAGTATAGTATATGATCAAGCTCGTGGATTAAAACAGCTTCAATCAAAATCAGACGCCGAGTAACACGCAGAAACTTAATGCATGGTGTCAAACACTAATATGCGTAGTCACGGTTAATTAAGTATCTCGAAAACAACATGATTTTTCTTATTGTTTTTGCTTGTCGACCTTTCTGTTATATCCAAACAGCTTCGATCCGGACTAGACGCCAAGTATGTGAACGTCCGATATGGATCCAGGAGTGTGTATTAAAAACAAACCAGTATTGGCTATTGCGTGTATATATCTTCTTTGTCACATATTTCTGAATCTTAGTTATGAGTAAAGTTAAAAGTACGCCCTTTAAAATGACACAAGTGCGAGTAAGTTCAGATGTTGAGTAACACTACACAATTTAGCACTTTTCCTGCTGAAATAAATTCTTTCGTCTGCTCAAACTCCTGTTTTCAATCGTCCGACTCAAGCAAATTTTATTAAAAAAAATGTAGTGTATGCTTAGATCCGGGTAGGACGCCAAGTTACTCGGCGTCTGTTCTGAATCCATTTTGTTGGAATATTCTAGAAGTGTCGAGATCAGCAGTAAAAGCGTTATTCTCATTCTTTCGTATAATGTACTATTCCAAAAGACCCACACTAAAGCAGTGTTGAAATGCTTTGATACCTAGCACATTTAAATGTAATTCATTGGCATGTCACACTGGTGTGAAATCGTAAGTCATAGCACGAATATACATAGTCAAAGCTCGGTATATCAAAGTTGGCGGGATTATTTTTTATAATTTTGAATAAACAGAAATTCGAATAAAATTCGAACTTAGAGTGATTGCTCCATTTCTTACACTGGTTTTAATAGCCACCAGTTACAGATACGCTTAAAGGCGCCTCTGTGGAGGAAATGGTTACATCTAGGTAGCGAATCAATTGTAGAAACTGTAAGGATGGCGAAATGACTGTAAATCAAATGAATGACTCATATTTGTATTTGTAGTCTATTAGACATGTAATGACACTTCACTGTACTGCCTCGTTTCGGGATTAATAGGTTTAAGTACTGCAGAATTATCGAGCCAAGAGGTTTGAAATCTGAAGGTCACAGTTTCAATGACATATAACTGCAATATTTAATTTGAGTATCATGAGCAGAAACGTCATTGTCTACCGACAATGCAAATAGTGTAGACGAGGCGAGTGGTCTGGGTCTACACTATTTGCATTGTCGGTAGACCCAGACCACTCGCCTCGTTACCGACGTGGCGTCTATCCAGTCTTCCATGTTAACAATGGTAAAGTACATCAAACTTTACTTTAAAATGAATAACAAATAGTAAATCCCATGACTAGAGGTTAAATTAAAAACGAAGTAAGTGAGTCTACACTTTTGTATCAATCGATAGAAAATCCAAAACCCTTTTCAATGGGTCCAAACACGACTACATTCGAACAAGAAATAAAGGAGATATCGGCATTTACGCAATAAGAAGACTTTTGACGCGCTTTAGGCAATAATTTAAAACGGCGATAACTAGAGAACTAATATTCGTAGGATCATATTTTTTCATATATGAAAAGGGCTTAACAAAATCTTTCCAAAAGTATATCAAACTTGAGGATCGGGGAAAGTTCATTCCTAGGGTTTTAAAATCTCTCATATTACATAACACGAAAACGGCTGAAAATGTTATCGACCACCCCGGGTTTAAATGAAAGCTTTTAGTGTCCTCTATCATTTGATAACCTAAAACAAAAAAAGTTAAAGCGTAAATAGTGAAATAAATTAGTAAAAATTTGATTTGACGCTTTTAATGGGCTCCTTTTTCCTCTATATTTAACATCTGATCAAATTGGTAAAGTCGTGTATAACTCCACTGACACTTTTCAAGTGCAAATTCAAACATAATAATAACTTTCATCATGAGGCCACACCAAACTGATATCTTGGTCGTCGGATTTCCCGCTCCTGTTTATTCAATTTTGAGAAAAAAAAATAAAAAAAGTCTCCCGCACCATTTTCAAAATTTAAAAAATAAATAAAAAAAATCTTCTTTTTCCAGACGGCGGTCGATTAATGGCAATATTTACATTGTGTACTGAACTTGTATAACCTTTTAAATCATTTTCCAGTTATGTCTGGATCTACCATCTATTCCATGCAGTGCATTAAATAAATATTAAACTGGCAGACAGTTATTTAGCACTTGTTAATCTGTTATTCTGTTCTAGAGCATAGAATTTGTGAAAACTTAAAAAAAAAAACCACAATGCCATTTCAGGGGCCTTTATTGCTGATAGTCCAGTCAGAACATACTTGAACATAACACTAATTGCAACAGAAATGTGCTCATGTTGGGTACTCACCGTACTTTGATCTATACACCACGCTTTAACTGATATTTAATGGATCAAATTCATGAGAATTGCAAAATGAATCATTAAAATACATTTTTGTTTCAAAGGATCTCATAATCAATAGCTTTTGTTGTAATAACATCAAAGCAGCATTTTAATACTTCAAAGATAGCGCAGTATACCTTTAGAGAAATGATTAAAAGCAGTATGACTTTCAACACTTTGATCCAAGCGTCTGTATAACCCAAGATGGATTAGTCTGCAATACACAAATTTCAACAGATTAACACAAAACAATCAAGTGTTTATAATTCGTTCACAATAATTGCTGGAGGAAATATTAATATTCTAGTCAATGGTACATTGGATACTTTTAAAAGTATCGTATGTGGTTATAATATTGGAGTATTCAATGGGTTTCCATAAATACTGTTACACTCTTAACTGTGTTATTAAATATTAATGATATTTAATGTTTACCTATATAGTTTTATAATAGTTATAAAAATGTCTCTAAAACACACAAAAACATACATATGTATGCTCATGTGCGAAGAACATTCATAGCAAAATTACTAATCTCAATATATATTTGTTTGTTTGTTAAGGTGTTTTACGCCACTTTCAACAATTATTCCTGATACTTAGCTCACAACCCTGAGAGCCAAGGAGGGAAAGCCATCATTACCATTTATCAAGTATTTGGTATGACACGGCCGGGGATTTAACCGGCGCGTCCTGTACCTTGGGCATACACTGTACCATTACACCACACATGTAACCTATTGTTGCGTAATCTGCCTTGCCAGAATGAAACTTGAGAATAATTAATGTGTTGTGTATCTGTCTGTTTGTCCATCTGTCAGTGGGTAGTGGTTAGAGCATTCACATCTGAAGCATTGGGTTTTGACAAAATAATATGAATAAATGTATATCAGAAATTGTTCAAAGAGAGCAATTTGTCATTTTCTAATATGTTTTTCAACTGTCTATTTTAGCAAAACATATTATGTTCAAGTTCACAGCGTGTCGCTGCCTTCGTAATTCACCGAAACCGTCATACTGACCTTGATCCCTGAGTGCTTATGTTATGCTTCCCCATGCACAAGTCTATGCTGCACAGAGGATAGACAGGATTCAGTCCCTAAAGTTAACCCATTCCCACGTACACCAAATTTGCAGCAGACGACTTTGAACATATTTAGGCAAAAAATACGAAAATTCTCTGTATAATTATGAAAGTACAAATAATTGAATAGTTGAAATACGAGTTTTGAACACATTGTTACAAAAGAAAAAAAAATCAATTTGTTGTCCAGATGTTTTCATAGGTGTCTATTACAGATTTGTTGAGATGTGGGAAATAATAAAAGTTACTATTTAATCCATCTTTTCTAAACAACATTACATGTACTTGTATCAAGTTAACTCTTAAATGTCCCACCTATAGCTCTGCAACAGACGACATTTGAAAACACTGTCACAATAGAATAAATTGCTCAAAACAGGTAATTTCTCCTTTCGCCACTTTGTATTCAACTCTGTTAGATACATGTAACTATACTTTCATTTATAGAAAGTTTCCATACTTTTGCGAAGATGTTTTCAAAGTTGTCTGCTGCAGATTTTCTGTTAGTGGGAAAAGGTTAACATTTTTCGTGCATTGTCCTTTCTTTTCCATATATGTATACAGGGGCGTCGATTTTTTTACGACTGACAAGGTTATTCCCATTTAAATTCTGTTCAGAGCCTTCGTTAGATAATAATGATTTCTTCTCTAATTTAGGGCCCCCTAGTTTTTTTCACTCCCTTCAATGTCACGGTTGTATTATTTACTTTCAAAGACACTGGTTATTTATAACCATAAAAGGATGAACTTGAAATTGATAACAAAACAAATAATAAGCGTATACAAATCAGTGAAAAGGACGCTACTCTCTCACGCTACTCTCTCACGCTAGGTGTCCTTTCCCAAAGGCTGGAACGCCCACTCATAAGACAAAAATATCTCTATAAATAAAAGTACAGTTATTGAATATATAATTTTGAAAATATCAAGGCAAAAGGATAAATTGCTTGTTATGAGCAATTTCTCTTTTTGCAACAATGTTTTCAAAAGTCAAAAGGACATGCAATCTTGGAACAGCCATTCGTCTTTACCAACAAATCATGCAAGTCCAGCTAATATTGGTTGCCAAAATGTTTAACCTTTTCCAAAATGCAGATGCATTTGAGAAATTTACATCACACAAAATGTGAAAACCCTTTGGCAAAAGAAGAAATTGCACATAGTGAACAATTTCTCATTATGCCACAATGTTTTCATTTCCATTGAATATTTGACGTTCATTTATAGCGATGTTCAACATGTTCCTCAGATGTTTTCAAAATCGTTTGCTGCAGATTTGTTGTATATAGGAAAGGGTTAATAATTATTGAGCAAAGGGTAGGAAAAAATTAACAAAACAGATATTTCAATTCAATTATTTTAAGTATTCACCAGTAATTTTCTACCAATTATTGTTTAGAACATGTTTGTTTGATATCAAAAACAGCAATCTTTAAAAACACGTTGCTTTCTATAAAAATGTTAATCTTTGAGGGGGTCTTCTTTTGTCAGTCAAGCTGAAAACATTATATACAACATAGGAGAAATTGTCAGTCCATTTTGTAAATAATGTTGTAACTAATGAATTACTGTAAATAAGGAAGAGTCGAGTCAGCTGTGAAAGGGCTCTAAATCTTGCATCTGTGAAAATCTAAGACTCAAGACAGAGAGCTAGATATTAACCCTTTCCATCTTGACATCTAGACAAAAGTACGGAATATCTCTATAAATAAATGTATGATTTCTGAAAGAAGTTTTGAGCAATTTCTTCTTTTGCCACAATGTTTTTAAAAGTCGTCATCTGCTGCAGAGGTGTCAGAGTGTGTATATATGTGGGAAAAGGTTAAGAAGGAGTAAACAGGTATTTTTGAAAGAATATTATTATTTTGGCTTTACATACATAACCCTATGTCGTGGGTACACAAAATAATTATGTTAGTGAGACGAGTTTTTTTTAAATACCCACAACATAGGGTTTGAGGGTCGTCAAAGGAGGCTGGAGATTGAAATACATTGGTACAAGCGTTATCTAGAGCTCTGATACGATGGACTATACATTTCAAAGTTTCATCCGAGACCCCCTGTTCTGCTACATCAAGATGAGCAATTATAAGCTCACCAAAGTATAGTCTCTCAAAATGTCACCTCTGTGGAGCAAATAGCAACCTCTATAGAACCACATTCTCCATATTCTTACAAAACGCAAACAGTAAATATTTAAAAAAAGTCAGGTTATTTTGGGGGAATAGAGTGTAAAACATTGCACGAAAAGAAGACATTTGGTCTCCATTAGCAATTTCTCCATTTCCCATAATGTTTTCCTAAATTGTCAGCATTCAGATGACTCGAAAAGTGATTCTATTCGGAGAATGTTTAAATCTCTTAAGAGCAACACCTCTTTAGAACGGTTGTACATCTTTAACCTTTTCCAAAAAAAAACCTTTCTGACGCCTCTGCAGCAAATGACAATTTCCCCTTTGGCCACAGTGTTCTCAAATCTTTTCAGTAATTATACCTACATTTATTTCCTAGATACTTTCAAAGTTGTCTGCTGCAGATTTGTTGTATGTGGGAAAGGGTTAACTTGCCTCTGTACGGTGTTGATCTAGGGAGGGGGAACTGTATGTTTCTATGACAAATATGAGGTGCTGCCCAGCTCTTTTACCTTGATGTGATACCAACATACAATACAATACAGAAGCAACAAGACCCCTTTTGCCATGATAGGGCTATAACATAATGAACTTCACCTCAATAAAAAATGAATGCCTTTCATACTTAAATATAGATAATGCTATCTTCTTTAAATCTCCATTGTAGGGCACACAAACAAAATCATATTTATACTTAATGGCACAAGTTTTAACCATTTCCCACATATCTATCACTGTGGAAGACAGCGGTGCAGATGTAGAGCGTCGGCCTCTCGTGTCAAATGTCCCTGGTTCGAGTCCCGTGATGAGCGGGTTCTGACTTTGGGATTTTTCCTAATGGTTAAGTCTCCAGGAAGCAGACATCGAGAGTGATTAATCTAAGCAAAAGGCTTGTTTCGCGATCGATATAAAATAAATAAGTTTAAACTAAACTATCATCGTAGTTATATTAGAGATTAGTCTGTAAGTTCTTATAGTAATAAGTATAACTCCCTAACTCCCTATAACTCCCTATATCCTTAACCTTGCATCATACTGTCTTTCCCCGATATGCTGATTTAAATTCATTATCTTTGATTACTTTATGAAGCAAAATGTAATATTTGGAAATCTTGAAGAACTATTTATATATAGTGTTGAAAACTTTGTAGAGAGATTGCTCCTTTTGTCAGCAATGTTTTTGTTGTTTTTTTCATTACATATACATATAGCCTAATAGCTATTGCGTAAGGAAAATAATTAAAATCCGGAACAAAATGTTAAACAGTGTTGAAAAGGTATGCTTTGTAAGAGCAATACCCTCTTTGTCTACAATGTTGTTAATATTTGTCGTCATGATGTGCATTAGTCGGCCTGTTTGTTGAAGAAGTCTTCTGCACAAGCCTTTGCTGAAATTGATTGATTGCTTGTGTATCTAAGTTACTTTATGGCACTGTTTAGTGGTATGTGTATGCCTGCTTGCGCAAGTGGGTGGGGTAAGATATACCTCGAAGTATTCTCACAAATGTCTATAAATTGATACAAAGTTGGTAAAATCATTTTTATAAGTATATTTTATATTCAGATTACATTTGTGTTAGATATATGTTAAAACTAAGGTACAATGTCCGCTTAAATTTGTTCCATGCATAGATACTTAGAAACGATGTTGATAACAGTTGTTGTTTTCAGAAACATATTTATAAACACATATGTGTTTATATATCTCTGGTGTATTCTACCTTTTGGGTTATTTGGGTTATCATATAAATAAGGGAAATATACCAATTTCCCCTCTGTAGATTTTTTACCAGTAAAATAGGGTTAGGTAATTATAGGTAACAAACTATCAAAAAACAATAATATCATTTCTGTTGCAATTAGTTTGATGTTGAGCCCATATTCCCCACTTACTAACTTGACTATGAGTGGTTAAAATCTTCAACTGTAGATCACTGATGTTGGTTCGAGCTTCATTTCAGGTTTTAAACTTAAATTCTGGTCTTTATTACATTTCTATCCATCAAAGATAAGGATATTTCGGTGAAAGAAAATTCATAATCGTTGATTTATTGTTATTACACACCAGTGTATTAAATTTGTATTAATAGCACATCAATAATTAGACCTTGATACCAACAAGTTAAAGTTTTCATTATAATAAATGATCAGAAAAAAAAATTATCGCTTCAGTTTTTAAAATGGTCAATCCGAAGACCAAACATTAATAAAAATAAAAATAAAAATTTCGCTCGCTCGCCCCTAATTTAAAAAAATAAAATCCAATGACCAATACATCAAATTGGTGTGGCCTGAAGGGTAAACTTTTGAACAGCAGTGTAAAGGGTTATTCTCAGGCAAGTGTTAACGTGCAGGTGTTCTTCAGACACTGTGGCGCCATTTGGTTTAAAGCAGTCTATGCATCCATTGTCCACGTTTTCTTTGCCATTTCAATGCTCTATTGTTCGCACACTTGAAATATAAAGGTTAAAAATCATTCAAAACAGAAAATTGACTCCTCACAAACAGTATGACGGGTTCCCATTAATTATATAGGAATATATAGGAGAAAAATTGACTCCTCAAAACAAAATGGCTGATTCCTATACAACATATAGTAAACACTTTGGTCTAGGGTCCCGCCCTCTACTACTCCTGCTCAAACTTTCGTAAACTTCAGTTTGCATATTTATTCGATTTGCTTAAAAATACAAGGTAAAAACATTAGCCGTTTGCAAAATAGCTTGGAACAAGATCTGATTCCGATACACTCGGCGTGATCTGGATTCAAACTTAAAGTGTAAAATATTAACTAAACGTCACATCAGCGACTCTACGTTTTGTCATGATCTACGCTGTTTGCATAGACAGAGGAACATAGTACTTTTAAATCTAATTGGTGACAAATATTATAAAAAATTACTAGAACATTTGTGAGATAGAGTGGTTGATATGTATAGCCTACTATCCAACAGCTTGGGTTTGGATCATACGCCGAGCGATCAACCCTACTTCCAACCAACGTCTTGTTTACACAACTAGCATTCCTTCATGTTTTGATAAATTTACCTTTATTATGCTAATCGCGACAAAATTATTAATTTCAAATTTCTTGGATCGGAAGCGCCAATCAACTCGACTATTCCAGTACCCGAGAATGATAGCAGCATGATAAGGGTTATAATAGTGTGCGGGTTGCATGTTTCTTAACCCATATTCCACCGATTACATGGTTCTGAACTTCTGATACAACGTATGCAGACAGCTGTCACGTATTTCAGGCGACGAGTAACTCGGATCTGTATTCGAAATTCATAGCAATTGTTTACCTGCAAACGTAACGAACAATGTATCAATCCGAAGTTACCTTAATGTGTTATATTGCTGTAAAGTTTAAACGTGACTGTAAAGTCGCCCATTGTTATATTTGTACTTTATTTCCCAGAGTTAATCGATCTTCAGTTTTCATATTTATTCGATTTGCTTAAAAATACAAGGTGAAATCATTAGCCATTTGCAAAATAGCTTGGAACAAGATCTGATTACGAAACACTCGGCGTGATCTGGATTCAAACTTATAGTGTAAACTATTAACTAACCGTCACATCAGCGACTCGACGTTTCGTCATGATCTACGCTCTGTTACTGGTCCCTTTCACCTCATTCCTAGCCGCGGATATGGGTCATATCCACTGTTTAGTCATACTGTACACAAACAGTTTGGGGCTTGATCAGACGCCGAGTCATTGGCTCCAAACTGTTTGACACTAAATGAAACGGTAAAGAATAGCACTTCTCCCACTGTAAAAGGTCACGCAAAATTGTACCTGTGTTAACTGTGTATCGCTATTCGCCAAATAATTTTATTTTATATTCTAAATTGTTGAAGAAAATGTTGAAAGCGTAAAGTATAACATTTACAGCTAGAAATATGTTTTTTCGAAACACTTGTCTCGCCTGCGGAATAAAGCCTTATCCCGCTGTTCTGCATTGTGGAGCAGCTTAGGTCTGAATCAACGCCGTCTGATCCCGATCCAAGTCGTTCGACTTTCAGATATATGTACTAGTTTCACCAATTTTAAATACACACGATGATGTTTTAAATATAGCAGACGACAGACTCGCCTGCCTTATTAAGACTTATCCAACTATTCACGTCTGTGTTGAGAATTCCAAACAGATTGGATCCGGATCAGACATCGGCATCTGATCCCGGATCCAAGCTGTTTGTCTTTCAGATACAGATATTAGTTTTACCAATTTAAAGTATATACGTGTTAGGAGACGGGAATTTGAGCAACGAGCAAGGGGGAAAGGAGCTGCGCTGATTGGCGTATGTCAAAGGTAGTCGTTTTTTCCCTATAAACCCTTCAAAGTGTAAAGACCCAGGTATGATGCAATGGCTGAATTGGGTATGCACTGTTTACAATGTTTTAAGGGCAGTTTTCTAAACTTGGAGTCCAATTATGAGGTGTGTTTTCCCGAGCATTTGCTTGGATGAAATGCATTGCACAACAACAAATTCACTAACAAATCTACAACTCGAAACCAAAGAATAATATCTAACCATTTTGTATGGTGCCCATCTTTACCAGAAACGAAGAAGCTGGGCATTAACAAATGTAGATTATTCCTTGAGATTTGAGTCTGAGAATGCATTGAATGCAAGGTCTCATGGCAAGTTCTTTATGCGGATTGAGAGAGAGGGGAGTTCTATTATTATAGAAATAATAACGGGAGGGAATTTTTTTTTTAAAGAAAATACAACAACTACAAAACACCAAAAACAGGCCCATATACATAGGGGTGCGGTAGATGTAGGTTGGTAGAAGCTTCACAACAGAGGCGTACTAATGTTTATCTCGTGATAAGGGCTATTAGTTTATTATTCGAAATTAAAAGGAAAATGAATGTTGAATGTTGACCGAGTGAATACATTTCGTTTCTGTAAGCTTACATTTGTCAGAATAAAATCGTTCGTTGATAACGAGTACAACGACCGCCAACTCTGAACGGAGTCTACAAAATTTGACACTCATGAAAACCCCAAAATAACTAAGACGTCGCGCAGCTAACCCGCTCAACGTCAAATGCACCTACCAACAGGACAAAGTCAGTCCCTTGATAATTCAGTTTTGGAAATGAATGTCAGGTATGATATACCAATAAGTGCTGTACAAAACGTAGATAAATATGGTTTTAAAAAATAACATTAGTTTCAACAGAATTTCAAATACTAGCATAAAACGATAACAAAAAACATGAAAAAATGTTGTGTAAGATGTAACAGTGAAACGCTCTCTTCTAGTATTCACACCTATGATAATAAACTTCGTCTCCTTTTTTTTTGACGGGAAAACACTGCACGAGTTTCCAGAAATGACAGCACGAGTTTCCAGAGATGATATCATTCAACATCATAACAAAACATAACAACGCGTCCACTTTATTTTGGCAAATGTATACAAATAAATTGTACATAAATCATGTAGATCTGAAAAAAAGACGTCGGAAAACACACAACGCAGGAAATGGCAGGTAGTCTTTTAATATTAATTTAACTCCAACCGCTTTGAAATCTCAAATATACAATATTATTTTTCTTTTATTAATGCGTACTGAATTATATAGCAAATGACTTAATACTTTTCATTCCAGTCATACCACCCCGTCAGTTCACACACTCGTGATCCCTGGGTGAATCAACCCAGCTATGCAATAGAACTGAACACATTGTGGCAAAAGAAGCAATTGCCCCGCCATGCTTTGAAATGGCGTTATGTTTGCATTGTAGGGGTTTTGATATTGGAAGCGAGTTGTTGCATGACTAAATAAGTGAATAAGTCAAATGCACCTACCAACAGGACAAAGTCAGTCCTTGATAATTCAGTTTTGGAAATGAATGTCAGGTATGATATACCAATATGTGCTGTACAAAACGTAGATAAATATGGTATTAAAAAAATAACATTAGTTCAACAGAATTTCAAATACAGCATAAAACGATAACAAAAAACATGAAAAAATGTTGTGTAAGATGTAACAGTGAAACGCTCTCTTCTAGTATTCACACCTATTGATATATAAACTTCGTCTCCTTTTTTTTTTGACGGGAAAACACTGCACGAGTTTCCAGAAATGACAGCACGAGTTTCCAGAGATGACATCATTCAACATCATAACAAATATAACAACGCGTCCACTTTATTTTGGCAAATGTATACAAATAAATTGTACATAAATCATGTAAGATCTGAAAAAAAGACGTCGGAAAACACACAACGCAGAAATGGCAGGTAGTCTTTTAATATTAATTTAACTCCACCGCTTTGAAATCTCAAATATACAATATTATTTTTCTTTTATTAATGCGTACTGAATTATATAGCAAATGACTTAATACTTTTCAAAAAAATAAGAAAATGCTTGTGGAGAAAAAATGGTCACGCTTCTATAAAAAACGTTGTTTAATTATGAATGCGTAAATCGGTATCCCGAATTTAAGATATACTCAACCTAAAACCTTATAATTCAATTACATAATATTATTTTCTCTTTATCGATACAGTTTTTTTTCAGTTAAGACAAGCGACATATACTATCTCATTTCGACCGTTATCTGTGTGGAGAAAAATAGTCACGCTTGGTAATTTTGACGTCTTAAACTTGTGTATTGTTCCTGTATTGTTCACAGGTATCGAAATGAAAGACAAAGCCTTATGTCTAAACGCATATTCTGATAACAGAGCTCGAGATGACAGATTAATTTCAACCTATAAAAGAAAACAGAAATATTCACCAAGTAATGAGCTCGGCTGATCGGTCTCTTGGTGTCCGTGATGTATCGTGTTACTCATGTGATCACTGTTTTATTGCGATATGACTGGGATGTTAACTGAAAAGAGTTTATGTCCATCATGATACGCCTTTCAGATATGATCCGGATCCAGGCAGTCACACATAGGTTTTCAGGTAAATTACATGTAAATCAGGTGATATTTAAAGACAAAAGCAGACGACGATTTGCATCTTTCGGCGCCAAATCCCGTTTTATTAGAGAGGAAACATAACAACGACGCTTATCAAAAGTTTATAGATAATAGTTCTGTTTTCGAATTCTACTATCACAAATTTATATTTTTTCTGCAAACAGTGATGTCCACGACCAGCTTCCTAAAACATTAAAACCGTGTTTTACGGTTCGCATCCGGTTTGGTTAAGGTTTATATATATTGCCTACGAACCGGTCAAACTCTTCGTGATGGTTACAGTATGATGCGATTTGACCACCGCATCATATGGTTTATAAAGTGCAGCGTGCGAATTTGAAGGGTATTACTATGCCATACATTCGCTTCGAATATGTTTATACCGATTTAATTCGATTCCGATTGCTATTTCAATATACAAGTTTATGGCGGCTCAATTGTGAAGAGCAAAACTCCTTGACATGGTCTAAAACAAAGTTTAATCGATGTCTGCACATATTGCAGATGCTTGGTTTTTTATTCGCAATTTAAATAGTTTTTAAAGTATTCAAGAGAACTTATTGCATTAATAGTGTTGTTTATAAAAACACATCTAATGCTGAAATTAACGCAACATAAAAATTGATAGCAACGTAAAATTGACGTAATAATGATGTATAACCTTACGGTGAATGTTTTATTTTATTTTTGTGTACTCTACATGGTGATGAGTACGACGTCATGGTAAATATACGCAATAAAATGACGTAATAAAAACGATGGATTTGAATCAGAAATGTCTTTAAGTTTTCATTGATACCAAATAAGTTAAGGTTTCGAAAATATTTCAACTGTACCATTCCTCCTTAGTGTCACATACATTGTTAAATAGTTTTAGAATTATCGACTATCTAGGCTGATACATTATCAGGTCAACACGTAATCTGTACATGTGATAATTCATTCGTTCGTTAAGTTTAGTGATCGACTTGATATGCGATAAACAAACGTTTGCTATATTTATTTACAGAATAATTCAGTAATGAGGGTTTGATTAAAAGTATGTAACATACCGGTGTTATGTGAATATGTCAAAGAGTCTTAATCAGGCCATGGCCTTATCTACTGAAAAAAGGGTAGACGCAGACACGCTGGACAGTCCTTAATCGACGTTGATCTGGTC
>JASEVX010000780.1:0-48477 GCA_031761405.1 Serripes groenlandicus | reverse complement strand
CACAAGTATTTTTATCACACCTTCGAGGCCCAACTCTGGATGGATGGCTAAAGTAACACAGGATAAATATGTTATATACATACCGGTGTTGTTCAATTGAATACATTCAACCTGATATGTTCGTACTTTACGGGTTGATCGAGAACGCAACTTTTGTGTTCATGTTATGTTACTTTCAAACTCAGTTACGAAATAATATCACGCATGTGTCCCATATGATCAATGTTTTTTTTAATGTTCTAAGTAAGAAGAAAATTCCATATAACCTACATGTACTTGTACTTGATTATACTAAGTGGTACTTTATATGTTGTGACCGATAATGATTTAGAGAATTCAAATATATATCTCAACATTTTACTCACAATATAAATCATTATAGCTTCATAAATTTGATGTCTATCGAGAACGCAGAAACTATTCGAAATCTTGCCATGTTTATATATTTTGCATCCAAACAAGGAATTGACTTTTTGATGGGTAAAGAGTAATTTTATGTACATCAATAGCTCGACGTTCTGAGTACTATTGATAATATGATTAATCAATTTTGATATGCAGAGAAGGTAAATAAAAAATAAAAAGGAAATATTTTGGGTGAGTTTGGATGAAATGTGATATATAGAGAATAACTAACTGCATGTTTTTGATATAGAATTTATGTCACAAGGGAAAAAAGGGGTAATTTGGTTAAAATCACGAAACCGTAGGTTGAGTGATTTTACACCAAATTACCCCTTTGTTCCCGAGTGACATAAATTCGATATCAAAAACATGCAGTTAGTTATTCTATTTATTATATATCTGGAATAAATCTCCCCTTTATTTTAAAGAAACATATAAAAAAAAATGACTTGACCTTAGGCGTATGAATGTTACGTAACCAAATACTGCTGCTTCTATTTGGCGCCAAATGACTAGCGTTATGACGTCAAAACCGCTGACGTGACGTCATTTTCCTAGTATTCGGTCTAAGTTTTTTTAAAATTCCTAGAAAAAGTAGTTCCGGCAAAAATGATATCATCACTAGTGATGATATAAAAAAAACTAAAAGTGTTATCGTCACAGTGTTAGTTATCATTTTTTTTTAAATTGATATTGATTTTATGTCACTTAAATTTCAATGCAAAATTTGGATAGGTATGTAATAAATATTTTTAATCGTTTTTCATCTAAATTGACTCAAAATATGATTATTTGTATATCATAATACAGCTTTTAGGCGTATCATAATTGGCTGAATTGGAATAATTGTAAGGTAACAATAGTATAAAAGGATCATTCCTACCCTTGTACTCTATGTATTGTATATATTATTGTTTATGGACCGGTGGCCATTAATTAAACAGATTTAGAGAATATAAAAAAGTACTGGTTAGTTTACCCAGGAATCATTAATAAGTGAACTGTCGACGTGATATAACTGAAATAATGTTGAAAACGGCGTAAAATCCCAATAAAACAAAAACAAAAAATGACTGTTAACATGTAATAGAGAGAGCGCACTTGGCAAGAATGTATGACACCATGTTAACCCACACCGTGTTAACCCACACCATGTTAACCCACACCATGTTAACCCACACCATGTTAACCCACACCATGTTAACCTTTTCCCAAATACATACGCTTTCTGACGACTGTGAAGCAGATGAATATTGAAAACATTTTCGGAAACGGATTTGATTGATTGTGGTTTAACACCGTTTTTAACAATTTCTCTGTTATATCACGGCGGTCAGTTCACCAATTCATGTGTTTCCTTGGTTTCTCACACCAGTACTCCACACAACAATCTTCCCAAGCAACTGGCTGATTTTCCACATAGACTTAGCCCATTGGTGGAAGACGAATGACGAATGACGCATGTCGCAATGACGTTTGTCAAACGTCGGAAAGAAAGTTGGCCGAGCCGGGATTCGAACTCACAACCCCTGGATTGACAGCCCGCGTCGTTACCGACTGAGCTACCGGGACTCGACTCGGAAACGGAGAAACTGCTCATTCCTATTGTCACAATGTTTTCATTTTTGAACTCAATAATTAAACTTTCAATATTAAAGATCTTTCACATTTTTATTAGACTTTTTTAAAGTCGTCTGCTGCAGTTTTGTCATATGTCGGAAAGCGTTTAACAAGATGCACCCCATACTTTTTCTTCATGAAGTTGGATATAATTTTATATTGAGAATAAATCGTTTTAATACACATATCTAAGTCGCACGATATTCATTTAAGTGCAGACTCTATCAATGGATGGATAAGTTAAAGACCATTCACAAGTTTACAGTTCACGATAGCTTCACAAAGAGTGTTTTGAATTTATAAATATATCGCTTCAATGGGCACGGAGAATATGTTCACGTTGAAAGACATAATGTGTAGTTCGTCTGCGTTAATCCTATCCTGCGTGTACGCAGACGCATTTTGACAAATATTCAGCAGATGTGGGCATACTGAGCATTTTCCTTTTGTCCCAATGTTTTCAACTCTGCTCAATAACCGGTTTTCTTTCTTCATTTGTTGACATTTTTCTACAGAGTTTCCTTGATGTTTTCAAGGTCGTCAGCTGCAGATTTATTGTATGTAAGAATTGGTTAACAGCGGTACGTCACAGTCTTCACTGAAAACGAGATACTACACAGGCTCAGACAATGTCACCGGTGAAATACTATTAGTTTAGCACTTATTATATCCTACGCACTCGAATAGGTATAATTATGCAGACGACAACGCGACCAAAACACACTCCTGTTATGAATGACGTGACACGTACATTTTAATATTTCCCTAACACAGATAGCTTTGTTGGACGCTAAGTAACGTTCGACGTTTGAAAACATTGCGAGAACAATGATACTTCTTTTACTTCCTTTTTTTTGCCGGGCCCAACAGCTCAGTCGGTAGCGAACCGGGCTGTCAATCCAGTGATAGTGAGCCCGAATCCCAGCTCGGCCAAAATTCTTTCCGACTTTTGACCAACGTCACTGTAACAAGCGTCGTTCGTCTTTCGCCAATAAGAAGGCTAACAGTCTATGTGGAAAAACAGCCAGTTGCTTGGAAAGTATGTTGTGTGAATTACTGGTGTGAGAAAGCTAGGGAACACACGAGTAGGTGAACTGGCCGCCGTGATATGACTGAAAAAATGTTGAAAACGGCGTTAAGCCCTAATCAATTAATCTTAACAATTTCTAAATGTCTAAAACTATACGAGTAGACAACCTGTTTATAACTTTCCCTTAAAGCAATACTCTTCTATTAGCTTATGCAATACCTTCACCTGCAACCGAGAACATAGTAGATCAAGATCAGCCCGATGGTTTATGCAGTATAATCCTGGTCCACATTGCTCGTTTTCCCACGTATCAATAATTAGTAAAGACAAGTTCATTTAAATATGCTACATAACAGCTAGACTTATGCTACCGGTTGCAGAAATTCTGTGGGATGAAGGTTAAACCAAATGTCCTGCATAATATATAAAGTCTTCTTTTCCCACATGCAACAAATCTGCAGCAGACACTTTTGAAAACATCTAGGAAAAAATATAGAAAAGCTCTAAAAATGAAAGGATATTTATAATAGAGTTTAAAAACATTTTGTCGAAAGAGTAAATTTCACCTTTGGCCACAATGTTTTTAAAATTCGTACGCTGAAGATGCGGCAAAATTCGTCTATAAGTTTGAAAGGCTTAACTTTCTATAATTCGTAAAGTACAATATGTACGCGTGATGAATAAATAACTAGTATGTATATTCAAGACACAGTTGCCCCATCTTAAAGGGATCACTCGATAGTCTGGCTTAAATGTATGCAGTTTATATTTGTTCAAAGGGCGCATATCTGATTTTCTTACATGTGTTTTTTTGTTGATGGATTATTGTAAAATAGTAATGGATATAAAACGGTTAAGTCATTATTTCAAACAAGGAATTTTTCAATTGTTTTTGTTAACAGTTTGGTATATCTTTATCAAGTCTTTTTATTTCGTCATTAAGAACTTGCTGATATTATTTCTTTTTATATATTTACATAGAATAATATTTAACTTAGCCATTGGCGTATAAATAATCTTGCCACATTTATATTGCTTGTTAACAGGCTAGCACCTTACCCATATAATGAATGAATTGAAGAGCCAGGATTCGAACTTACAATCCCTTGGTTGAAAACCTGGTTGTGTGGTACCGACTTAGGTATCGCGACCTGTCATTATCGATATAACACCTTCCCCCATAGAGACGATTTCTGAGGCTTCTGCCGCAGACCACGTTTAAAAACATACTGGCAAAATGTTTTTCAATTTTATTTAATACTTGTTCTTTCATGTACTGATAGGTTCATCACTTTTATCTAAAATATTTTCAAAATCGTCTGCTGCAGATTTGATGTATATAGGAAAGGTCCCTTTACCCCCATATAGACGCTTGCTGGCGCCTCTGCTGCAGACGACTTTTGAAAACATTGTGACAATAGAAGAAATTGCTCAAAACGATGTTTTCAACTCTTTGCAGTAATAATACTTTTATATATATATAGATTTACGTGTTTTTGTCTAGATGTTGTTAAAGTCGTCTGCTGAATATTTGCTGTATGTGGGACAGGATCACACCTTGATGGACGCGGCTTATACATAGGCATCAAGTACAATCGGGTTGCTGTGAGATTTATTTTGTACATGTGTACGCAATATTTACGCCGTAATGGTAATTAACCCTTTCCCCCCTACAGAAGCACTGTGACGCATCTACAGCAGACGACCTTTGAAAGATATTGTGGCAAAAGTAGAAATTGCGCATTTTAAGCAATTTTCACTTTTGCCGTTAAGTTTTCAACTCTATTCAATAATTACAATCTAATTCACAGAGAGATTCCATAGTTGTGCCTGTTGTTAACTTTTTCAGCGCCAAAGGTAATATTGAGCTTTTTGCAAACAATACTGATTCAGGTGAGTGAGGTCGTAACGAGCTGTCTCACCTGAAATCTGCATTGTTTGGCTGTGAGTTATAAAAATATTCCAAAAATCCTATAACATGAAAATAGAGTCGTCCGAGTTTGAACATGGAAGAGTCTACTTTAAACAGTTCGGCGCTGAAAGAGTTAAAGTAGACTGCAGCATATTTGTTGTATGTGAGAAAGAATTAAGAAACGTTTATAAATAATGCAGGACATTTGATAGAGGCTAATTGAGATTCATTAGGTTCATAATCGATTCTTAGGACTGATAGAGGTAAGTAATTATATTTTCCATTACTGTGATACACTTTTCTTTTGTTCATTACATTGACATTTAACACAATGTATTTTTTTAAAATTGCTCGTTTCCATGCTGTGTATGATCATCAATGCAGCTTTTGATAAAATCCTCAACAGTTTTAGGCCAATGTACCTTTATAAGGCCGAATTGAGGAGAGTAAATGTGCATTCAAACAGCTAGATGTTATTAAATCTTACTCCAAAATGGCTTGATTTTCTAAAAACTTATCATTATTTTTTTATAATTAAAAAAACGTATGGGACTGCCACATAGTTTTTATATGTTACGAGAGAAATGAAGATATACTCTGGCTGGGATTGTATGGTTTTGTTTAATATATGTAGTTGCAAAGATGTAAACTATCGTCAACAACATTTTAAACATTCACTCGTAGGTATGTAAGTTAAGAGCTGGTTGATGTTAACGTTGTTCGACGTTACACTTTATGGTAAAAGAGCAATTTATTCTTTCGTCACAATGTTTTTTCAACTTCATTCAATAATCGTTCTTTCATGTACTTAAAATTCCATATTATGTTTTACATACTTTCTAAGTCTTCTGCTGCGTATTTGATGTATATGTGAACGTATCCAATTAACGTTGTTTGACGTTACAATTTATTCTTTCGTCACAATGTTTTTTCAACTTCATTCAATGATCGTTCTTTCATTTACATATAAATTCCATATCTTATGTCTTACATACTTTCAAAGTCTTCTGCTGCGTATTTGATGTATATGTGAACGTATCCAATTAACGTTGTTTGACGTTACGCTCGGTCCATGTGTGACGTCATGTCGGTATAGGAGCGGTCACGCACGATACTTAATGACGTCACATTCAAAAACACGAACTATTCGTACTATCTAACGCAGTCTGGATGTTGGAGCCCCTTGTTGAAATGATTCTCGTTTAATCTGTGAACATTGAAGGGCTTAGCCGATGCGTATTGATACATTCTCACCAAAGCCTTCAATGCTCATGTACATGTTATATATGATTGTATAATCATTTCTGATAATATTCTAGAAATAATATGTTAATAGGCAAAGCCTAGGTCGTGTGAAAGCAAGAACAATTAATTAAGCACTGTCTGTCCCCCAACAAGAAACAAATTAATAGGCAAATTGTAGAAATTTAAGTTACAAAAACAGAATTTGAAAAACATATTGAAAAAAAACGAAACTTAGCATGCATTTAAGTTTAATTTGTACATATATATCTGTTTTATTTTTTATAATAGGTCAGGATTGTAATAGACTGTAAGATTTCCAAGGATGTTGATGGAAAACAACACTAGAAGGCATTGAAGAATGTTCTGATTTATTTTTACAAATGCCAGTTATTTGTAAACTAGTAATACATATAATTGAAAACTGACTCTTACCATGGTTGATTGAATGACTTGCGCTTAACATTACTCCACACAACAATCTTACAAGGCAGATGGCTAACTTTGCATGATCTGGCTGAATGTATAATCTTGAGACAATTTAAGATGACTGAGAAAAATGTAATTTTTGACAAATATTTTCAAAAGTTCCATTTATATATGATGTATGTTGGAAAGGTTAAAGTTTAGCCGGCCTTGTCTGATGTAAATTACTTGATTTCTGTGACTAATCCGAATACATTGTCGGAATGGTGTAATTGATCCAAAATGAACATATCCAAAATGAACAATATGTTCCTATAAGTATTCAACAACATTTTCACTTTGAACACCTATCTCCTTTTCTGGTTTTTAATTTGTAAAACATGAAAACAGCATCAGATTATTTGTTAATAAGTACCAGACTTAGTGTCAACAACAGTTACTGAATATATATACATGTATCTGAAATATGTTGTTTGAAAAAAAAATGGATAATATAAGATCTGATCAATATATTCAATATACATTTTATTGCATAAAACAATAAACAGTATGTTTATAGCAAATAAAGAAATTATAAAAAGTACAAACAGAGAAATGGATTTTCCAGAAGAATTTGCAATAATTTAACATTGTTAGTGATCATGTTAAAATTGCTCTATTATAAAAATATGATGTATAAATTTCGTTAAAACTTTGATATTAGAACGGTTATCAAAGCTGGATCAATCCTTGAACATGTACAGATTCTCAGAGTTATCAATGTTGATAACCATTCCTTTTTTTAATTGTTATTGCTCAATTATAAAAGCTTTTGAAAAGGGTACAGGGAGTAAACTATTTTCACTAGAAGCCTGGATAAAAATGTAATAAGTGTTTAAGTAAGACAACTCCCCACAACATAATTGTTTCATGTATACATTGTTAAGTTTAGTTGCCTCTTTCAAAACATGTACCTGCTGAGATTTGATCTTAGAACTCTTGTTAGACCAGGTGTTTTACCATTAAACTACAGTATAGGTTTTTATTTTGAGCAGCAGTTCATGAAAATATGTGTACTTTTATTACCAGTAAAGTATAAGAATTTTTTTGTTACAATGAATGTATACCAATTTAAATTTTACCATTTCTATTGTATAGATTATACAATTTCACACAGAAAAATGGATTTCACAATAAATTACATAGAAAACAGATACATTTCTGTGATATTTCAGTTATATCAGAGGACAGAACACTTATGTGAGGTCACTGGGTGACTAACATAACTGACATTAATTATGAACTGCCTTATAGCCTTTTTCTGTTGAAAAACAGATTACGTTTTCTTTATTGTTCAACCAAAATGTTTATACAAATTTATTTGAATAAAAAGTATTTTGAGTGTTTGTTGAATTTAAAAAGAGATTGATCCTCTTTATCTACAGATTTCAATGCTCAGTTTGTTTTTACCTTATTTGAGTTTGATATAGTTAGTGTACATTGCCCTGTTTCATAGACGGACCTAAATCGGTGACCGTAAAAGGCTTTTATTTTGCATTTGCTCTTCAATTTGAAGAGTTCTATGACATCATTGGTTGTTGTGCTCCCAAGTATGAAAATAGTGCTTTCAATAGATGTTGAATCTTTTTCAAATTTTGTTTGAATACATACATGCAGAGTATTTAAAATAACCTAGTGAAAATAATGTTTAAATTCTTAGTACCAAGTTTGTCCAATCTGATCAATAAACACATTTTGGATAAAAACAAAAAGAAGGAAACTACTAGAAATTCAGCCTGTTGAAAGAAAAGTAAAGTGTTTTACTGATAGCCCCCATATGACATCATTTCTTTTAAACAATCATGACTCATTTGAGTTTGATCAATAAACACATTTTGGTTAAAAAAAAGATGAATCTACTAGAAATGCAGCCTGTTGAAAGACAAGTAATGTGTTTTACTGATAGTCCACATATATATGACATCATTTCTTTAAAACAATGGACTCATTTGAGTTTGATCAATAAACACATTTTGGATAAAAAAAAAGATAAATCTACTAGAAATTCAGCCTGATGAAAGAAAAGTAATGTGTTTTATTGATAGCCCACATATGACATCATTCCTTTAAAACAATGGACTCATTTGAGTTTGATCAATAAACAAATTTTGGATAAAAAAAAATATGAAACTACTAGAAATTCAGCCTATTGAAAGAAAAGTTATGTGTTTTACTGATAGTCCACATATAACATCATTTCTTTAAAACAATAGACTCATTTGAAGGCATGAAAGTGTTTTCCTCTCTTTCAGGTTGGAGGATATAGACATAAGACATTTACTATGTATACCCCAAAATCAGGGTGAACTGATTCTGGTCATACTTTCATGATTTGACAAAGACTAGGTCATAGACATAAACTGTTAAACTGTACAATGTAAAAAAATAATGTAAATTGAAGGCAAATAATTTGAAATTGACTGTAGTTTTGTTTGTTTGCTACAACTGTAGTTTTGTTTGTTTGCTACATTTACTGCAATAAATAGATAAACGTCTTAAAGTCAATACAACTAGACAGTCGAAGATATGATAGTTTTAATAGCTATTTTCTTGAGTGGAGTCAACATTTGACAAGACGGCTTCGGCTTCAAATGACAGATACAGTCATAAACGATACACACCATGTGACGTCACGCGATGTGACGAAAGCATCGTGGATCGTTCCCAACAGATATATATAACAAATAATTTAGAAATGAAGTTATATTTTTAAGCAAATTATTGATATAATAAATAGCTTACCTTGAAATGAAGCTATGCCGATACAGAAACAGAATTGTTCGTCCTTTTCAGTTAAAATAATATCCGAGGCCAGTGTAACGAACGATAACTTCCGTTGAAATTATTTACAATCATTTTCAAGTGTTTATTGCTTCTCTATATTGCAAAGATATAAAATCCATGAAATAATGATGACAGGTACAAAAGAATAGTCGACTTAGCCTTCATAAAGTCCTTCCAGTGAATGAAATCCATTTGTGACGAGTCAAACTATCTTTTCCTACCATTCCTGTCGTTTTCCTTTTGTTATTTATTTATTACTTGCCTTACAATGACGTTACTTTTCGTTGCAATGACGTCACATTTGGCAATCTCTATTACATAGGCGCTCTCACTCTCTATTACATAGGCGCTCTACATTCACCAGTAAGACCGGAAGCAAAATGGCCGAAAAAAAGTGCTATGGGGTTGAGATTTGATATGTGAAAAACAGTAAGATTGTACTGAATTCTCGTTGTTTTGATCTCGTATGATGTGTTCGTACGTGTAACCTATAGGCGTGCTTCGCTCGAGCCTTCGGCTCAAGCTTTCACACGTATAACCCTACTGGTCTTTCTCCAAAATGGAGGTGCAATAACACGCTTTATTAAATACCTACTGTGAATCAAAGTATTTGATTGGACGAGAAGCAGTCACTGGTGATTCAATAAAAAGAAATACTATTTGACTCCTTTTCGCTTTTATTCTAAAATTCAGGTCCAATAGACAATTTTCGAGTCAATAGTTCATCTGTGTCTGTTACGGCGCTTTACGTACAATAAACGCGTTTGGGATGCAAGCGTCTTGAAAGCATACTATTCAGAACGCTCTCATGACAACACAACAACAATGGACCGTTTTAATCTTGCGACGGAGGAAGAATTGGATCTTTTGGTTGAACAAAGACATTCAAAAGCAACTAAAAGCGTTTTTAAAGTTTCTGAATGTAATAAATAAACTAGTTAAAATATGCGTTTTTCATTAAGATATATAATAAAACAGCTATTTACTGCTTTTGAGTTCAATGGTGAAAAACTATTCCTCCTCGCAAATGACTAATGACCCGAAATAGTCATTCACTTGGAAGAATAGTTTTTCACTATTGATCTCAAGAGGAGTAAATAGCTGTATATATATAATTGCCGGATGTAACAGACGTTTTATATATGAGTCAGTGCATGATAAAAGGACAAGCTATCTGTTGTGAACACTGTATATCCCGACCAGCCAGTGCATATACTCTGTTCAAATATTGTTTACCCAAGCTTGTTAGAAGATTATATGATGATGTGTAGATTCTGATAAGACTGAGCGGTGTACAAGATGATCAGGACCTACACCGTTCGTGTCAAACATTACCGCTTCTTATGCAGTAAATAATTTTTCTTTTCTGTAGGACCTTATTGATGGAGTTAAGTACTAGCAAACAGTCATCAATTATGTAGATCAGAAAAGAACATTATAAAATGGACATAAAGATTTCTTCGTCGATTGTCGTGTTTATGATAGGTATACAAATTAATTTATAACACTATTTACACTTGCCACCAAGCCGTCTTTGTAATGCAGTGGTTAGGGCGTATGTCTCGGGAGTGGTTAGTGCGTATGTCTCGGGAGTGGTTAGGGCTTATGTCCCGGGACAGAGGAGATAAGGGATCGATGCCCGGTAGAGTAATTGATTGATTGGGGTTTAACGCCGTTTTTAACAATTTCTCAGTTTTATCACGGCGGCCAGTTCACCTACTCATGCATTTCCTGGTTTTCTCACACCAGTACTCCACACAACAATCTTCCCAAGCAACTGGCTGCTGTTCCACATAGACTTAGTCCATTGGTGGAAGACGAATGACGCATGTCGCATTGACTTTTGTCAATCCTCGGAAAGAAAGTTGGCCGAGTCGGGATTCGAACTCACAACCCCTGGATTGACAGCCCGCGTAGCTACAGACTGAGCAACCGGGGCTCGGCCCGGTAGAGTAATACGGACTCTTTATATTTAGTAGTTAATATTGTCTTCATTGGCGTTCAGTATTGCAGGGACATCCTTAGGATGTATTACGCGATTTCAGGATAAATAAATTCGGTAGTGCCTGTAATTTAACCCTGTCCCTCATATAGATGCTTTATGACGCCTCTGCAACAGACGGCTTTTTGAAAGCAATTTCTCCTTTTGCCACAATGTTTTCCACTTTTAGTCATAGGTTATCCATTCAATTATAGAGACTTTCTATTTTTTGACAAAATATGTTCAAAGTCGTCTGCTGCAGAATTAACGTATGAGGGAAGGGTTAACCAGTAACACACTGGTCACCAACTTTCTCTAGATGAACTTAACAATAATTGCCTTATTCACATAAATGAACCGTCAAACGAGAAATCCAACATTATGGACTTTGCGTAATGTATCGACCCAGATCAGCATGCGCAGTCCGCGCAGGCTAATACGGGCCGACATATTTCGTATCATCAGGGGGAAGGGGGGGGGGGGTGGTAGATGTATAGAGTTATGATTCCTGAGCAGAAAATCCACTGGAGTTGAAAATTGTATGTCCGGGTTAACCTGCGCGACACGCTTAAGCTGATCCGGGTCGATACTTTACGCAGATTCCACAATGTTGGTTTTCTCGTGGGACGGCTCATAAAGGTGAGTCTACGTCACAAGCTTCGTTTAAGTTAATATGGTGGCAAGGTTGTTTGCTTCTGTGTGTGAGTATTCAACGCAATGAACCACAGACAAATATGCACTACAGTTTTTGAGCTCCTTCTGCAGATACCGTGGCAATTGATGCAAAAAGATATGTTTCAGATATAAGACATGCGGGCTGTACTGTTACCGTGTATATATACCGGCTCTCGCAAAATCGAATTATCGTGAAAATGAATTGACCACTTAAAGCGCATACGCCATGCGGTCCCTTAAACTCGAAAATAGGGAGACACATGTCTAGCTATAGACACATTTCCAAGAACAATCGTGAGAACTATTGTAATCCGGTGTATACTTCATGTATTCGTTCCTCTTTCAGGTTTGAGACTTATGGGATGCAATGTTTCCGTATGTGCATTGCTATTCGCGAAATCATGTCTTCTATTGTACACCTAAATCGTTCAAGAATAGTCAAACGCCTTATTATAAGAGCGTTCGCCAATTACTATTGCATTCCATGGTATACTTCACCATGCAGTTCTTATTCAGGTTTAAGACGTATGGTTTTCAATGCATCATGTGTTCTATCGTAGACCTAAATCTTTAAATGCATTATGAGGGCGTTCGCCAAATACTATTGCGATCCATGTTATAATTACCGCATGCTTTCCTGTTTCAGGTTTAAGAATTGTTGGTTGCAATGTTCCCGGCTATTCTACGGCTCTTGAAAGCGAGCTGCGTACCTTGTTATTCACTAACTACGAATTACTCCAGAGGCCAGCACAGACAGTTAACGTAGAGATTGCTTTAAATCTCCTCACTATCAATGCTCTGGTAAGGACATATTTGTTCAAGCTTCTTATCCTGCTTAACGCATAATCGACCTTACTACACGAAAAAAAAACAAAGAAGAAAAACATTTTATTATAAGGAACCAGCATTTGCGAGTAAAAATTACCAAAGTCAGCCGGCACATTCGTACGGTGTGATCCTGGTAGAAACTGTTCGCTGATAGTTTATTAGTTATTATGCAAGACTTACTCAATGAATTTGAAAGAAGCTGATAAAGTTCAAAGGATGTGAAGATATTGAACCAGTGACTTCTGCCGCATAGGATTTAATGTTTACAGTGTTTTACGACTTATACTTTTGTGCGACCATGGAAGATCCAGATAGCACGCGCCAAGTCGACAACACATTTAGTTTACAGTTTTATCCACCTGTTATTGAATATCCTACTTGTATTTCATATTTCCAATTACAGTTTTATCCACCTGTTATTGAATATCCTTCTTGTATTTCATAATATCAATTACAGTTTTATCCACCTGTTATTGAATATCCTTCTTGTATTTCATATTTCCAATTACAGTTTTATCCTCCGTTCATTGAAATTCAATAACAGTATTATTATTCTTTGATTCAAACTCCATTTCCATTTTAAATACCTTGTTACTCATATCCTACATGTATTTATAGTTACAAACTCCTTTCACTGAAGTTCAATTTTATTATTGCAGGACATCAAGTCACAGGAACTTTCTACTGCTGGGTATTTTACAATGGTAAATGAACAATATTGAATCTCCTCTATGTCATTTGTTAACTTTTAATGGACGTTTTCACTTTTTTTTTAAATTGAAATAAGTACATTACGAATACTTAGTTTAGTTTTAGTTTAAACACATATGTAGATCTAGATATAAGACCAATACAAATCGCGAATGTGAATTAAATATTTATATGTCACACTTCAGTTATCTCATCTATACTTATTTACTAATACATTTCGATCATACACTGAAACAAAGAATTGTTCTTTAAATTAACTCTTTCCTTCTTACAGACGCATTTTGGTACATTTACAGAAGATGGATTTTGAAAACCGTCTGGTTGAAGGTGAAATGGCTCTTAATCAACGATTTAACATTGTTCAACAATGTTTTCAACTGAATTGAAATTATTATACTTATATTGATAGAGAATTTGGTTTAAACAGTATTTATTGCATATTTACATGTACATATAATTATCAATATGGCAGTATATACAAAGGATTTGAAAACAAGCCTTAAAGGCTTATATAAATTCAGGTTCGATCCCCAGTCGCGGCACTACGGTCATGGTGGAGAGCCCTTGGGCAAGGCACATTTTCTAGCCTAGTACTGGTTTGTCTACCCAGGGATCATGAATAATTAAATTTAATTGCGCGCTAAATGACCTCAGCTGTCGATGCGCCATAAAACAATATACATTCATTCTTATATAAATTCATTTCCTGAAATGATAGAGAATTTCTATATCTTTGTCTAGATGTTTTCAATCCCTAGGTTTAATTGCATGTGTTTAATTCATTCGTCTTACAGGTCTGGACAGACAATGCACTCAAATGGAACACTCTGGCTAATTACTCGAACATCAATTTTCTCTTTAGTTCCGAAGAATACATGTGGAGACCGCCAATTATCATTGAAAACAGGTGAGAGTACATTGGTTTTTGTATAATATATGTTGTACACTATGCATCTAATTAATGCAAAACAATATTGTAAACATCTAAAGAACGTTCTACCCAGCCATACACATTACATTTCATTCATATCGCGGTGGGAGAGCAGTAAATCATGTTCCCTGGAAAGTACGACACTTACCCTCATGTTGGCTACCTGGAAACATATTGCATACACTTATTTCGAAAAACGTTTACCTTTAAGACCGCCAAACCATAATAAATTTTGTAGCTGCATAATAATTCGATAAATATTTCATTTTGATTACACTGTTAAAATCGATTTCAAGAAACCTGCGTCACCAATGTAGTCTGTCTGACCTGCGGGTATATTGTTAGCTGTTGAACTTAACATTCTTATTTTGATATTCCTAGAGTTGGCATTGAATTCATCAAAATACAAAGCTGGACAAGTTCATTTTAAAAATTCAGATAATTATTTTACTTATCTGATCATAGTGTGTC
Source organism: Serripes groenlandicus (assembly GCA_031761405.1). Classification (NCBI taxonomy): domain Eukaryota; kingdom Metazoa; phylum Mollusca; class Bivalvia; order Cardiida; family Cardiidae; genus Serripes; species Serripes groenlandicus. Next base: position 33,422 of record JASEVX010000780.1, on the reverse strand, counting down.
CGACCTAGAAGTATTCAGTGACGAAGATACGTTAATCCGTATCAACTCGGGGGGCGTGGCCTCGTGGTCTCCTGGTGGGGTCTTTACAACATACTGTGAGGCTGATACTACATACTATCCGTTAGATACACAGGAATGTGAGTAAGTATTGTCCGGTCTTATTGGAGTGCCATGGCGGAGTATAATTATTTTCCACATAAAAAACAATTGCAGCAGACGGTCTTGAAAACGTTTTAAACATACACACAATTACCATAAATTCATGTATAATTATTGAATTGAGTTGAGTGTCTAACATTAATGATTAACATAAGAAGTTAAAAATATACTTGAATAGTTGCCGATGTGACGCCATTCGCCTGTAAGTGGGCAAGGGTTAAGGTTTTCAGCACTGAGAAGACCCCGAATAGTCTATCTAGTGGCAAAAGCTTTCCGAAGGGTCTTCGCTAATAAGACGTATACTTATTCGCTAAGTGTCTTCATACCAATAATCCCGGCTAGACGTTCAATCATTGTTTAATTCTATAATTAATTGCATAGGCACCAAAAATATATATAAATGTTGGAAACACGAACTGCAATTATGATATTTGCAATGGATTGTTTTGTAAGACGGGGCTTTATGTTACTGGGATGAAGTTTAAATGATATATCGTTATTCGAGATGACGATGTCTATGCTTAGCAACAGCCTGATAAGACTACATGGATGCGGAGACTGATCTTGGTGTTACCTGCTTGCCATGTCTCGAATGTCATTTTACGCGAAACGTGAATCGGTTAACCCCAGCCAACGCAAAGTTACTTATCAATTATCATTGCAATCATAAACAATATATGATCAGTGATCCGCGAAAACTAACCATGAAGTCTATGTGGCATTGAATACCAGTTTAGATCTAGATCAATCTGCGCATCCGGTTAGATTGATCTGGCCCGAAAATAATCGCCGATCAGTTACAGGAAGCGCAATGACACTTCTGCTAAACATTATATTTTTGGATCGGATTGCCTGGATGCTGAAGCAGACATGTTTGTTGTAGCTGGGGTTACCTGTTCGTATCAATGCACTATCGGATCAGGCATACACCAACAGTTACGGGTCCATTTGGACATAGTTAAGCAAACAAGACGTTAAAGATAAAACGATTTTTGTGGACCAAACCTTTTGAACTCAATAGTTAGCTGAATCATTTTGATTCAAATGATCAAAATGTATTCGTCAGCTGTAGAGTTAACGAAAACCAATTATACATGGATTTATTTATCTAACTACGTCGGGTATCAGACTTATGACATACATTGGTATTTTCTATATTACACCGGGTGTTACATGGCACGGCATATCGCCATTGTTGGTTCATACACGACATACTTGTTTACCGGTGTACGCCGGGTATCATACTAATATTTGTTTTGTTAGAGCATCGCTTATTTAAACGTGTGTTTTTTTTCTAGTATAACACTCAGCACTTGGGCTTACACTTCGGGGGAACTGGCACTTCAGTTTGCTGATCCGGCCTTCTCATTAGATAATTTTAGAGTAAGTATGCCTTGTGCTTACAACTTGTGGAAGACATCTTATTCTATTCGATTATTCAAATTTGAGTATTGCAATAAAATATATGTGTTATTTCACCAATTCAATTAAGTTAATTGTGTGACTTAATTGATACATGCATTAATTCATTGGTACAAGATATATAGTACTTAAAACGTATACTTTCATTTGCTATATACTACATGTATAAGAAGCGAATGAAATGGAATAATTGAAACTTGTAGTGAGAGAAAATGAATATATATATATCTAATTTAGAGTGTGAAGCGTTGTACAAATGAGAAATTGTTAGTTTGGCCATGTTATCCTTTCCGACCAAGATTTCACAAACGTAAATAAATGCTCCCACAGAGTCAAATGTTGACCATCCACATCAATTGAATAGGTAACAAATAATAAGATCACCCTATTATCAGGATTCTCAGTGTATATTTTGTCTTACTTTAGATCAACGGTGAATGGGATCTTCTAGATACCTCAACAAGCACTGAAACCACGTCCAGAGAAAGTCAATCATATTCAAGGTAAGTACTGGAACCACATCCAGGGAAAGTCAATCATACTCAAGGTATACACCGACATATTAACATGTTTCAAAGTATGAGGACTCTTAAATTGACTTCCATGGGTGACCCCATAGAAAACAATGAGTCCTGTGTACTATTATATTATAACTCTGTTCAATTATACCGCTCTGCGAAAAACTATCGTAAGGCATTTGTGATCGGTGTGTAACCAGATCAGAAAGAGTATAAACGCAGTCTGATCTAACTCTGCAGTATTCGCTATCAATGATAGAGGGTTGCAACATCTTCGATAAAGCAGTATCCATTTGGATCCTGGAGCATGGATGCGCAGACAAGTCGTCTTTCGCAGGTGTAATAATATCATACATACAGTATATTATTATTAATCGTTTCAGATTAAACTTCACCATCAAAGTACAGAGACGAAGTCTTTTCCATGTACTGAACACATTGTTCCCAGTTATATTAATGGCGTCCTTGGTCGTATTTGCATTTAAACTACCTCCGGAATCCGGGGAGCGTATTGGGATGTCGCTTACAGGTATGATTTGGTTTGTTTAATCTCACTTGCACTTCTTTCAGTTATATCACTCCGCTTTCCGTCATTTTTTTTTCAAGTTTTAACCTATTTATTTTACATCGGTTTTCTGAATCAAGCTTAAAGCTTATACTAATCATGCTCGATGTCTGCTTCCTGTAATCAGTACTCGTGTCGTTTGCTTGGAAAATTCCAAATGGAAAAATCGCTCATGCCGGGATTCGAACCCGGGATCTATGTTACGAAAGCCGATACTCTACCACTGCACATCATCTGCCTTTCATCACTGTTGATTAGCATTTCCAGACACCGGCGTATCAGTCACAACTCTGAGTACAATTGAAATGAATTACTAAAACCTTTTTTAAAATATATGGCATCGCGCGACCATTGATGAAAATTGTTCAGTTATGTCACGGCGCTTTCCACATAAAACTATCAGCACTGTTGGCTAGTCAATCCTGTATATACTATTTTTAAAAAGATATTTGGCACGGCGCGACCATTGATCGCACTTGTGTCTCCCGAAACGAACGATCTTACAACTTTATAAATAAGGCGGTATCAATTATCATAATTACTTACATCATCCTTAATTTTCAGCAATTTCGCTTCGTATGAATTAGTTTTCCCGGTCTTCATTTCTAGCATTTCTTTAGTTATATCGCGCGCAAATATGGGTAACAAATTATCAAGATTTAGTACGAATAATGTTATCAGATGTAATCCCTTTTTTAAAAGAAGTCTTTATTTCTTAAGGTATGTATTGTATATTTGTAACTTCAGTTCTGTTGACATATGCCGTATATTTGACGTTGATCGCTGATACGATACCACAGACATCCCTATACACAAGTGTTCTGTGTAAGTCTTAAGTTAGTGTATCAATTAATTGATCGTGGAACCGAGAATTATAACTTCATGAAACTAACAATTTGATTTTAAATTATATTGTTCCCTTAACTAGTTTGGTATATGTCCTCAATTATTGACAGACACGTGACAGAGAAAGTTAAACAACATCTTAGTAGGTTAGATGTAACTGCCGTAGAAAAGTATATATAAAATCTAAACATAGCATTTATACTATAATAGCACGTGTTTGTGTGATTATAGTTTTTATTTATATCAAATCTATAGAATACTTTATTAGAAAATAATCTTTAACAGGGACGTAGCTGTGGCGATCTGAAATTATAGGCCCGTTTGCTAGGGGTTCCGGGATTTCTTTTTCATTCTAGCTAATGCGTTATGCGCATATATGTCTTTATAATAATGCAATATTTTGGTATGAATTTTATTAAATTTGCGCCAGTGTTACTAATGAACTGATTCTACTTTTGTCTATTTCAGCCGTGTATTTGACTATTATACTAATCCTGTGTACCCTGTCTGTGATATTCACCGTATACATACTAAACATATTCTTTAAACCAAAAGACGAGCCAGTGCCATCATGGTTACAGACATTCACAAAGAAAGTCCTTACCAAAATTGTCTGCTATAAAGGTATTTGTCGAACATTTTTGTTTTAGATCATCATTTATATGGCTAATTTATTTCACATAAGGGATTGTAAGGTTTTTCATCCGTATGTCTTTATGTCTGTCTGACTGTCCGTCTGTGGCTGTCTAAAAGCTTGGATTATTCGATAATTGGAAAAGTATAAATGCTTGGTCCGTGAAAACGCTATGTGCATAGAAAGTGATTATAAAACAATATACGTAAATATAATTTTTCTGTTTGAAGGTAAATGTAATACTCTTGTTTAAATATAATACTCTTGTTTATATGCAAATTATACTTACAGAATAATAGGATTCGTGACATTTCTTACATATATGGCTAGTTAGCAGAGTAAGCACGTTTTGATCGTGTTCTTGAAGGTTAAATTAACACTCGGAGGTTGATGGTTAAACATTGAGCCTAAATAACTGGGATTCTACCCCTAACCGACGGGGATTTATATTTGTCATCTGAATTACTTGCATAAACATGGTTACGTATTTATCTATAAGCGTACAAGTTTGCGCGTAAGTGTTTGTGTGTGCGTATCTGTGCATGGCTTAATTGCAATTTGGGTTAGTATTGCTGCTACGATTACTATTGCATCTTGCGACAGTGAAAACTCAGATGAGCCTGTATGCATAGTGTTATAATGATAATAAAAGTATACTATGATTTGGCTCATAGATTTGTAGTCTTTATTTACTCGTTCATTGCCGAAATACCTAAGATAGAATCGGGAAACACCATTACCAAGGTAATAAGAGTTTTAGAAACTGTTTTTATTTTCATCTGAGACAGCTCGTAACGAGCTGACTCACATAAGTGTATTGTTCGCAAAAACCTCAATATTGCCATTGGCGCTGACACAGTTATTAGAGAAAATAAAGATGTATGTCATATTCCAGAAAACAATTGCGCATGCCAAGCAGACAGAGTAACCCACGGAGGTACAGACACAGAAACAAATGACCGTAAAGAGCCGGTCGTGTCCATCAAGGAAAGCACGAATGATTCGATGTTTAGCGGTCAGACAAGTACTTATACTTGGGAGGATATCGCGCATATGCTTGATGCCTGTATGATGCGTATATTTGCCATTCTCATATTTCTATGTACCTTTATATGTTGTATGATTCTAGTTGTCAATTATAGTACTTGACAAGCCTTTCAACATGGCGATTACCGTTTAATGTGTTTTTCATACCTACACATTTCGAGGGCTTGGCGTGAAACGGTTGTAACTAAAATTGGTATTTTGTTACCAAGGTTAATCACCTCGCCAAAATGTCTCTATAAACGTTAAATATTTTTTTCTTGGTAAACAATGACAATTTAGGTGCCATTGCTCGTTCTGAGCAATGGCACCTAAATTTGCATTGTTTACAAAGGGGTCAAAATTGCCCCTAAAACAGGGTTTTCAAAATAGGTTTTTAGTTACAACCGTTTCACGCCAAGCCCTCGATTTGCAGGTGCAAATACAAGTAAGATACCATGAACAAATACAAAACTGAGGAATGAAAATTCCGTATCTATATATTGTACGTTACCAACTTTGGTAATGTAACACCTTTCAAATTCGTAGTGTGACGTCATTTACTCATCATTCGTGAATTTATTTCGTGCGAAAATGTATGCTTAATGTATACTAGTAGACTAGGTATAGCCAAATAGGAAAATCAAGTTGCTGTTACTTTACGCAGCTTTGTACTATGTGTCTACCCAGTTCAATCGTCGAGCCACATCCATTTTAACGACAAGGGTTGTTGGTCTTGGAGTGTTGAGTGCCAGACCAATCATTTTTTCCGATGATTGACAACATGCAATATTAATAGGTCAATGGGAAGCAATTCGAATCGGCGCGCAGGGCAGATCATTTTGTGGAAGGAATTTCAGATGAATCCATCAGACTTAGGACAATAATGATTTTGTTGAAAGTTGAAATAGTTTTTGATAAAGTTGAATACCCTCTAACTGATTTGTAACAAAAACAGTGTTTGCATTTAGGTGTATTGACAGCTTAAGAGCTATTTTCAGAACAACATGTATTTTCTGAAAGAGAAAATAAAATTCACTGCGTCATAAGGGTGACCTTTGATTTGACGTCATGGCTTAAAAAAGGAAAGGTCAACAACATGTTAGGGGTTTTTGGTGCTGGTTTTGGTATTTTCAAAATGAATTTTAATTGAATAGAGGTTTCTAGGCTATTTGGATTGTTGGGAAAGAGCCATAGCCCAAAACACGCTAAAATGGTCTACTATGGAAAATGAATGGTTTCACCACCTGACCTAATAATTTTGCACCAATTGGCTGAATTTAAATATTTACAGCTTCGATTACAGAGATTCTCCTTAATTGTTGTTACCTAGATTATTTCAAAGTTCTAAGCCATGTGAAAGTCGTCTGCTGCAGATTTATTACATGTGAGAAACGGTTACCTACTTGTTTTAAGGCAGTATTTCGTATTTTGAATGCCGTGTTAACTGCTACTGCAAGGTTTAAAAGATGTATTTTAATTGACATAAAAAAGCCAGGCCACAAATCTCCACATGACGTCCCCGATACAAGATCACACAGACGTAAAAGCTGCCTCGTATTTCGAGAGAAAACTAGGTCATGTACCGTATGTTTGGACGAAATATGCTTTGACAAACACTGCGAAAGTAGGATAGTAAGTGAGCGAATGATCGGACAAAATGTATACATGGGGGATAATTATAAGGAAAGGCATGCTTCAATGATAGTTAGTGTGTACTTTACATGCCATTGTTACTGTCATTTAGAAGTTATATATTTCTAATGTCTGAGCAAAGACAAAGAACTAACAAATAAACATCCAGATAACTAGAAAAATAAATACGTAGGCTATAGTTATCTTTCTTTGTATTTTGCTATTTTCCTGATCACAAGGTATAAGATTTGCAATTGTAAAGTGAATCTGCTCGAAAGAAACTAAAATATAATGACAAATTAATGCAAACCGTGACGGACAGACAGACGACGAAAAATGATTCACAACTGTCTTCCTGCATACAAAAAAGATGTGTTTGTGAAACACTGAGGCCCCCGAATGGCAACATCTAGGTCAAAGGTCAAGGCCGCAAGGTCAATTTTGGTACTGACAGAAAGGTCATGTCACAAGGAATACACATGTGAAATATGGTAGCCGTACCTGTTATGGTTCAAAAGTAGTGGTCAAGGTTAAAGTTTTTTTCGACAGACAGACAAAGAGACAGACAGACAGACAGGCCAAAAACTAGATGCCCACCGAATTGGTGATTCCGGGGGCATAACAAAAACAGTCGACAAAACAAAAGCTGCCTGGTAATTTGATAGAGAAAATAAGTCATACAAACAGTTAGTTATATTTTAATTATAAACTTCATAAACATGAAAAACGATTCAACGTATTATTTCCATGATTCCTATCCTCTATATCTGAGGAAATTATATACCCTGGTATTGTAAAAACCACGTCATCCAAAAACCGACCCTCGGGTATTTTCGATCAGGGACAAACCAGATCAGCATGCTCTGCCCTTTGAACAGTTCGACCTGGCAGCGAGGTAGGCTGCCAATCTAGGCCAACAGTCTTCCCGACGTTTGACAAAAGTGACTGTGACAAGCGTGATTCGTCTTCCACCAATGGGGTAACCGTCCATGTGGAAAAGCAGCCAATTGCTTGGAAATATTGTTGTGTGGAGCACTGGTGTGATATAGCCAGGAAATATAAGAGTTGGTGAACTGGCTGGCGTGATTGTAATAGAATATTGTTTAAAACAGCGTTAAACCCCAATCATTCAGTCAATCAATCAATCAATCAATCAATCAATCGAAATGATGGTTCCAGCTATCACATGTTTAAGTGCTGGGTGTACTAGTTTAATATAAATACATGTCGAGGGCTTGGCGTGAAACGGTTGTAACTTAATTTTTTTTTTTAACAAGGTTAATCACCTCGCCATAAAGTCTTTATAAGCGTTAAATCATTTTACTTGGTAAACAATGGAAATTTAGGTGCCATTGCTCGTTCTGGGCAATGACACCTAAATTTGCATTGTTCACAAAGGGGTCAATTTGCCCCTAAACCAGGGTTTTCAAAATAGGTTTTTAGTTACAACCGTTTCACGCCAAGCCATCGATGTACTTCCCAAAAATAAATGTTAAAGGTGCTGAACTCCAATTGGAGATTGAAATGTTGCAATGTTGAAACTTCTGCAAATAGTGCTTATAGTGACAACAAAGTGAGTCATAAATAGTTAAAAAAAACTATATTGGCAATGAATGCTGAAAAACAGTAAATTGAAAGACAATGAAAATGTCGCAATCTGTCTTACTGGGTATGTCTAAAATGAAGCATACACGATCAATCTGTCTTACTGGGTATGTCTAAAATGAAGCATACACGATCACTATTTATATATTTATTGTACTGGGAAGTGACATTATTACTCTCAGAATTATGATTCTAATATTTCAAGACAACATTTGAACAGTTGTAAAACTTCGACTTTACTATCTATAAACTGCAGTTCAGCATCTTCAAATGCAGTTGCCATTTTTTTTTATAAAAAAATGATACATACACACTTCTTAACTCTTGCAGCGCTGCATTCCCTAAAGTAGTCTTCTTCCCTCCATGTTCAAAATTGTAAAACATCATTTTTCATGCTACACGGAATATTTTGATAACTAAAAGACAAACAATACTGATTTCAGGTGAGATGGATCAGACGTACAGACCCACCTAAATCTGTTTCGTTTGCAAAAACCGCAATATTGCCATTGTCGCTGAAAGAGTTGAATATAAATATACTTTATCATCATACATTACGTTTTGGAATTTGCTCTATTGCCATATTTAAAATAAAACCAGACACACATAATCTTCCATTGCATGAAGATATATTGTCATAGCATTTATAAAAGGTAAATAAGAACATGAAATATTTTTTGTTATGTAACAGTGCATGAAACCTGTATATTTACATAGCATTAAAACCCCATGGACATTTAAATATTAACATATCAATACAATAAAAATTGCATGAGGCATGGTATATGTATAATGGTATTGCATTTAAAGCGAAACAAGAAATAAAAACAAACAAAAAACAAATAATCAAAAATTCAATAAATGAATTTTTAAAAAAGCATTTGGATTCATATATTTACATAACATTCATTATTATATAATACCCCATCCTCATAGGCTGGAAGCCTGAAGGAATTAGAATTTATAACTTTATCAAAAACATATCTTCATCAAAACCTTATAAATCTCCAGCAAATACACAATTTAATGTAGATGTAGTTATTTACAGAAACATCAAATACACGAATAGTGCTTTTTTGACACTGTTTTGAATAAATTAATATCAATTGCATGAAGAGTTATGTATGTACATTGTAAATGTCAACAGTGTTATGATTGCATAGACTAAATCAATACGAGAAAAATCATCAAAAATTGAAAACAAATATTATGATAAATTAAAGATAAGCTTTTTGGTTCAATGCTACACTGAATACATGATATTGCTTTGCGATTAATGGTTTCTGTTTTATCAAACATGCAATATGCATGCATGTTTCTGTATACAAGGTCTGAATTATAATTCGAAATTCACAAAGAAACAGGGCACCGCAAAGCGGGCAACATTCGTTTGTCTTGTGACATGTGTCTTAAATATAAATTGATTGTTACTTCACGTATATATTGTTTGACCTCATCAATAATACAGTTTACATTAACACAATGGTAGCGAGTACACCAAGAATGCATCAATGAAATGGTACAACCAACAAGTTATCTTAAAACATATTTAGTTTTGAACTCTCACTGTGGAACATGTCGCGGTTCTTCATACAAAAGGATTGTAGCTACATATTATCGAAATACTTAGTTACAACCGTTATCTTGAAGCCAGCTTTACGCAGACTAAACGTCAATGCATTTGTAAGTTTTATAATAAAGGATTGCGCTTAGACAATGTTAGTCTCAACCAAGGCAAATAAATAAGCTAATAAAGGGTAACATTGCTCATAATCAGCCATTTCTCTTTTTGTCACACTGTTTGCAACTGTTGCCTGCTGAACATGCATATGAAATGGGAAAATGGTAAAGTATTGAAATAAATTGAGCCGTTCCACTAGAAAATCAACATCAGCCTAAGCATGCCGCGCAGTCTAACCCGGGCAGACACTTTTCGCCTCCTGTGGATTTTCTGTTTCAGGAATCATTACTCCATACCTCTATCCCCCTGAGAAGGAATGTATCGATCCAGATAAGCCTGTGCGGAGGCTTATCTGGGTAGATACATTAAGCAGAGTCCATAATGTTGGTTTACTTGTAGAACGGCTCATTTTGAATGATCGAACTATGAATCACCCTTGGTTGGCTGGGCTATGCATAACGAAGTACCCAGATCATACCCTTGGAAACTTTACTGATGAAACAAGTCAGATTATGAGCCGTTAAATAAGACGTCTCACAATTAATACAAGAAGTTCTACCCAGTCAATTTACCCAAATTACAGATTATTCTCCGACCTCATCAAACATCACCCTTAGTACCAGTTTGTATGTCTGTTCATTGATAATAATGAAAAAGAAGGCTCTTTTCCCTCTTGTAAATTAAACGGTGAATTCTAAATTCAGAACTTGTCGATAACTATGACCTAATTACTAACTTCGTCCTCATAATTCATACAATAATTTAAGTCATTTATTCCAATGGCATATCATGTAATGACATATGTTCCAAAAATGTATTAATTGTCTTTATTTAAACATGAGCGATATTACAATTTCATCATAGAAGGATACTTTGGCTAAGTCTAGTTTGCTCTTTGTTAAAATTCATTGTCATTGTTTACACTTTAACACTTTTCAACATGTGAAGTTTTCTGACGCGACTGCTGCAGGCGTCATTTTAAACTGTTGTGGCAAAAGAAGAAATTGCTCATGATGAGGAATTTCACATTTTGCCACTTCTATTTCAGATGATATTTTCAAATCTTTTAGTAGTAATTACTCTTTAGTTTCGTGAGGTTTGCCATAGTTTTACTCAGACGTTTTTAATATCGGCTGCTGCAAATTTGCTGTATATTTGAAAAGATTAAGTGAGTAAATCTCTAAGCAGACCACTTTAATTTTAGCAGACAAACATCAGATAAACTCCTTTTTGCAAGCTCGTCACTCCTCACTGCATCAATACTTAATGATTGTACACGCCAAACATCGACATGTCGAAATACTTTGTTAGGCCCTACTTAATAATCTTACGAACCACATTCCCATGTCTTTGAATTAGTGTAATGTCAAAATCAGGAATCGTCTGCCTCCTGTCTAAACTCAAAGTCAGGCGGTAAACGAACATATCAGCTGTACAGTCTACACAGGTTATATTCTGTATTAAATCAAAAGTTTCATACAGACGTAACTTCATATAGACGTAACTTCATTTCTTTTTACATTAACCTGCACGAAAGTGTCAAAAGGTCGGCAGTGATGATTATTATTGTAGAAATATAATGGGATAATGTTGGAGTGTTTGAAAGCATTGGACTTGTAAATATCAAATCACAATCACCCGTCCCTGAAACATAAGTCAACACTATTAAGCTAATAATGTATAGCTGTTTTTAATCTTTCACACACTGTCAATTTGTTTATATCAAGCATGAGCTTTAGCTACTGAAGTTGTATTAAAAACCTCTGGTCTTCTTTGTTCTGCTAGTTCACGGTGTTAACCGCATACAGATTGGCTAAATTATTAAACTTATACTGGCATACACTGTAATTTGGTGAAGCATGTTGAGTATATCTCGATTCATTGTCTGTATGTGATATGTTATCATTATTTCTAACCTTTTCAAACTTTTTTTCTATCCTTGTATTTTCCTCCGTTTGTCTCATTGAACGCTTACTCAGCTCATTGTGTTTTCCTTTCAAGTATACGAATTCGACACGATACTATCATATATATACAACATAAGGCAACTTGCAAAGTGTGAGTTTATTCCGCATAACAATAATGTGTATTGTATGATCCTTTGATATTTTATTTCGTTGTTTGATTTAAACGTTTGCACATATTTATTGCCTGTTATAATACAATTCTTTATCAATGTACTGAAAGCGAAAACAACTCTCATTCTTAATTGTTGAAACTCCACCGACAGTTTAATACTGTTACGGGTCGAGACAAGGTTTGGTGTTTGTTCACTCTTCATAATCTTTCACTTCCTCTTCGTCGTCTTGTGTTTGTTCGGCTCCTACCCTAGACGGAAGGCCAAAACATTTTAGTAGAAAGTTTTCTGCGTCGATTAACACATGGCCCTTGATTGTATTGTCTTTAAGTAAATCCATCTTATCTGGATATATCTGTAAATTGGAAGAATATTTTAAATAAGAGTCCATTCATTGAATTCAACATTGTAGGCCTCTAGCCGAAATAAAACAAAATACAACAACGAGCATCATACAACTACAATCTAAACACTGGGATAGCCCAATTATAATTTATTTTCGCACCGTCTCATCTGCACTATTAGCAAAACACTCCCAGAATTTGTTTTTAAATTGATAGACACAGTGTGTATTTGGATCTGATAGCATTGGTGTACACACATATAATGTTTAAGGCTAGTCGCAAGTATAATGGAGTTGAATTGCGCAAAGAACATTTTCTAACTTATTTCTTATTAGTAACTCGGGGATCATGAATACGTGAGCCGTTTAAGAAAGAAACTTCAACGTTATTGTTACAAGTATTGTACAGTTATGTATGCGAGTCCTTGTTAGATGATCCGAATGCAAATAGCACTGGACTATATTAAGCTGCACGAATGTACACATTGATCTGGGTGTCCACTGGCCGAACATTTTCTAAGCTTCGCAAGATAACATGTAGTAAGTCGCCTGATGCCACAGGTGAATTAATGTATTGACCGGAAGTACTAGTCGTGTACACAGGAAACACCGTGATATTGTAGATTGGTTACCCCCTGGTACCACGCTATTGAATATATAGGGATAGGTACTGGCTAATCAAAACGGGAAGTGTTCTACCAGTGTCATCTTCCGAGACTTCAGACGAGACTTTACATACCCTATAGGTAAAGCCTCTAGCGTGTCTCCATTTAAATTTCTCATGATAAAGGAAAACTGAACTGGTTTAATACAATAGTTATTCTAAACATGTTATTTAGCCTTAAACTAACTTTGTTAGCAACGATAAACTCCAATTCATCTGTAAAGTTTGACATTTTAGACAGTTTGAAAAAACCCAAATGTTATCTGTAACTTTAAATTAAACTCGTTGATGTACGTCCAATTAAAACCAGTGACAAATTAGCCTGTACGCGTTGTCATAAAGCTTTTTTCAACGGGCCACCAGTTTACGTTTAAAACTGAAATAGTTTTTCAAACACTGTTGAAACCAACAAGCCTGATGGTATACCACTGAGTGATTTTACGTTTGAATAGTAGAACCGACAGTTTACCAAGAAAACACAGTGATGTGACTTAAATATTGGTGTAAACACTATGGAAACAAAGATAACTGTTTACCTGTACTTGATGGTACACGCCAGATGCCACAAGTGATTTGATGTATTGAGCTGTATGTTGAAAATGTATCTTATCTGAAATGCAATTTCAATTGGATGGGGTAATGGCATAGAACAAGAAAATGATGAGAAAACTGGTTTTCTTTCACCTATATTTCTCTCATGACTCAACCAAACCCTATTTCGTGGGTTCTCACTAAGACGATTCTTTTGAGTACCCACATTATAGGGTTTGCGTTTCAAAAAAGGGTTTTGGAATTTGAAATGTACAACTTGTACTAGAGCTCTGCAGTGAAAGTGGAAGAAAAACCAAGATATATGAATCTGATCCGCTATTCAAGGTACATTCTTATTAAGGAGTCATAAATTTCTTTATCCAAAACGCTAGAAATATGAACACATCAAATTGTTGCATGTAACCGATTGAATAACTTTTATCAAAATTAACCTTTCAACAAATTACAAATTACGTGTAAAATAAGCTGTCGACTCCAGTATATTGAACAACCGTGTATTTGAGACACGTCAATGTCTTGCCACTGCCTCTCTGATATTTGACCCAAATGTGTGCACTATTTATTAGATGGTTATTCTGCTTATCAACATGATTAAATGTAAATGTCGTATATCTTGGTTTCCTGTAGTTTCACTCTCTTTAAACCTTTTTGCAACATATATGTTATACATGTCTGACGCCTCAACCTCTCAAATGAGCAATTTCCCGTTTTTCCACAATGTTTTTTCAAATCTTTTAAAAAATTGCCCTTTCATTTATAGAGATTTTCCCTATTTTTGTCCAGATTCTTTCAAAGTTGTTTCCTGCAGATTTGTTCTGTGGGAAAGGAATTCGTATGACCTTCCTCATCGGCTTTCAGGATAGCAGTAAAACTGATGTATCGATGCTAAATCATACGGGTAGTACTAATAATTCACCACGGGAACGTCGCCATATTACTCGGATTGTGATGAGAAACGGCGTAGAAAACTCACCATTCGTTAAAAAACAAGAAAACATTGAAAACCTCATAATTATATATGTGGACTCACCGTCTAAGGTACCATGTAATAAAAGTAAGTCATATAATCTCAGATTCGCCACGGTCTTCGAAAGGTTGATATCCTGTGGTGTAAATAAAAAATATTACAATACCAACAACCTTAGAATGACAGGCAATCTGTGAAAACCAACCATAAGGTATTTGCAAGCAAAGTAATTCAGATCTGCCAGCGCATCTGTGTATTCTGATCCGGCTCTACAATTATTACCAGTTAATCACAGAATACGTCAATAAACTGCCGTAAAGCAGTATCCATTGCGATCCCTTAATATTCAAGCGCGGGCAGGTCTGTTTCCTCACGTGTCACAATCAGGTTAGTTTTCGCAGACAACAGCCAAAATACACTTAATCAATTAATGAATCGATTAGCATACATGCAATGTATCCAATTTAATATAATTTGTATAATGTATCGGTATGCAAAAGAAATATATATTTACGAATAAATCAGCCATTTGAGATTATTTAAAATATCAAGTATGTTTTAAATTATGTATACCACAATCATGTTCGTATTATAAATTGAAAAGTAAATCTGTAATGGTTATTATTTTAAAATTGTGCAAAATTAACTAGACAATTCATTATTGTGAATTCATTGCTATAGCATCCCTCGGTTCAAAGACCTGAAACCGAAACATGTTTCGCGAAAGCCCAATATGTCTTAGTAATTTTCCGTTAAAATCCAGTAGGTTGCAATCATTTTCCGCGAAAACTAGAATGTTTCAGTTATTATCCGTAAAACCCCACCCCCTTACTTCATTTGTCGAATCGAAATGGGGTTTTACTTTAAACAGTAATTGTATGTGTCTATTGAAAGTATGGCAGGGCTCTCACAGAATATTACTGCATAATATTAAAGTGTCAATTGAGCACAGGGCTGTTTATGTACATGCATCACCAATAACACCAATGAAAGGGTGCAGCAGTAGTACGTACAGTTAGGTTATTAGCTCGCCAAACTGCAATTTTCCGAATGGCGAGGGTATTTAAAACCACATCGACGTACCGTTGATTATTACAATTGCTGATGGTAGCTAACGCATACATCTTACCCCAGTTACATAAGTTGACTGATCGAGTGATCTTTGATTGACACGTCTTAAAACTTACCCCGTTGTATCCTGTGTTTCCTGATGCTTTTGTGTATCTTTCGTATGACGAATCTGCAATTAGAAGATATGGTCAAGGTACCATTTAAAATGTGATTTGGAATATTGATGTTTACTAAATTGGTGGCAATGGTGTTTTAACTTGTGTAATATTTGTTATCTTAGCAATGTTGATGGTGCTAACATTGAGTCAGTATATATTGCATGGTAAGAAATAATTATATCACATTGAGTATAGTTCATAATTCTTATTTGCCTTAACGAGCCAACGAGTATCAAACAATAACTGTAACACGTTGCATTTAACTCAGCATATTGGCGAGCTGCCACAAAATAAAAAATAACTGAATGTGCAGTAAAATTATGTAGAGTTTCTTTTAAATCAGAATGAATTTGAAACAGTACGTAAGTTTAAACCATGGATCCGGTCAGAAAACTGGTGCGTTAACTTAATAGAAGCAAATCTAACTTTAAACTATATATTTTTGATTGGTGGATACGCTAATATTAGCTAAACAAACAGCTATCTGAACGCAGGGCTTACCTATATAATTCAGGTCTGTAATGGGCGCGTTTGCTACTCCACACTTGATGTCGTTATTTAAATCTGAACTGAGTGCCGCCGTGGACAAGAAACCACCATAACCCTGTCAGAAAACAGTATTAATTAATAACGTTGACCTTGCTACTAAACTATAAACGTTTATTCTGTGCTCTGAATGAATTGGTGCTCAAGTATCTGATTGGTCAGAAGCAAATTCGTTCTCCGAACTGACCAATCAAAAGCCTTATTTGGAGCATTTACTTCCTTTCTGAGCATGGATAATGTTCTCAGAGTTTTATACTTTTAGGGTTTGATACTGACCTCTTTGCAAGGTCATATGTAAATTATCATGGATTGTCATCAAAGGTATAACTTGTTGACCTAATTAATTCGTTCCAACTTGCAGACGTGTATTGACACATTTTCAGCAGACCACCTTTGGAAACAGTGTGGCAAAATGCGAGATTGCTCATGAATTATGATGAGAATATCTTTAATTTTGTGATACTTGATAGTAATGGTTGAGGGGCCTTTCGCAATGCGCATATCGTAGTCTGTTTGTAATACTGTTTTGTATACCAAATGATATAACTCAATACTGTTGAAAACGACGTAAATCCCCAAAAAAGAGAAATCAGTTTTGCTTACATATTTTCCAATCGTCTAATGTAGATTCTTTGAATGTTTAACTCTCTAACTGCCAAAAGCAATAACAGGCTTTTTCAAACAATGCAGATTCAGGTGAGATAGCTCATAATGAGCTGTCTCGCCTGAAGTCTGCATTGTTTGCCACTTAGACATTACATTTCCCAAGTTTCCTGTTGGACACAAAAAGGTCCACTTTTCAACATAGAAGAGTCGACTCTGTGAAATTCGGCAGTGAAAAAGTTAAAATACACATTTTTATATAAGCGAAAGACAGAATAAGTATAAAGAAAACAACATTATATATCATCATTATACAATCCTTGATTTAAATAAGGACCAGGTCAATAGGGCCAGATAATTAATAGAGGTTACTAGAATAATTATATTTGGGGAGAATAGATATGTATACGTACTTTTCCATTTGTAGGAAAGAAGATATGAACATGCAACTTTAAAGTTCGATATAAAAACAAACATGAATACAGTCAAACCTGTGTTAAAAGACCAACCATGGACAGTGAACAATCTGGTCTTTTTTCAAATGTGGTCTTTAATTACATGGTAATTTATGCAGAAAACAAGAATATTGGAAACTAAAAGTATGGCCGTTATAGACGGGTAATTGCTATTCCAAGGTGGTCCTTATCACAGGTTCGTCTGTACTTACTTTTCCAATGACTGCAGGATTCCCGCTCACGTAGTTTAGTGATTTAAAATACCTACAACATAAACAATTAAGAATTATTATAAGAAACACTTGAGCCGGGCTCTGCCAAGCCATCCATCGGGCATTGGTTATCCGTTAAGCTCGGGAGCAACCAGCGCATCCGCGTATAATGCATATCTTTATTCTTGTTTGTCTCAAACACTATATGATTGGTTTCCTTTTAACTCTTTCATGGCCGAACTTCACAAAGCCGACTCTTCCATGTTGAAAATTAGAACACTCATGTTTTCGTTCAACATATAATTTGGTTTATTTAGTGTTTAATTGCCAAACAATGCAGATTTCACGAGAGACTGCTCTGATTGAGCTGTCTCACACGAATCCGCATTGTTTGCAAAAACCTTTAATTGCCTTTGGCAGCGAAAGGGTAAACATATAGCTCATGTATTTATTGGTAACTTACATGTACATACATTTCATTCCATTATTGCGTACACAATATCATTATCAGATGTGTACACTTGAGGAAAGTGGAAGTTATTTTGTAACATAAAGGGAGTCAACTTTGATTTGATAGTTACATTTTTCCAACTGTACCGTCAAAGTTATTAACCTTATACTCATTTCACTACTTCGATTATATTTTAAATGTTTCAAATCCTGAAAACCCCGTCAAACCGTTATGCTCACTCAGTGACGACGACGACTATCACTCGATAGGCCATGAGTTCAAAGCCCAGTTCAACCATTATTTCCTATCAATAGTTGACAAAAAAGCCATTGTGACTTAGTCACTAGACTCATTCGTCGTCAATAATGGACTACGAATAGTCTTTATTGGGAAGTTGCCAGTGGCATTGGAAGAATATTGCGTGGTGTGTCGGAGCACAAGAGGTAGAAATCACATGGTTACGAATAGTCTTTATTGGAAAGTTGCCAGTGGCATTAAAAGATTAACACATGGTTGGATAAACCTGCCACTGTGAAATAACATAAAATAAGTTGAAAACGTCGATACACTCCAAAATGTACGAATCCTATAAAACGTACCCTACAGACGTAATGACATCCTCCACCTCGAGTGCCCCTAAATTCCTATATATGGAATGTGACCACGTCTGGCCCCGCCCCTTGCTACCTCTCGTATCCATAAGGGCGAATATAATGCTGTGGAAACTGGACATGAAATGCTCCCAGCCAATGTGAAATCTATGCGTTGCAAGCTGCTCTCCAATATGTGTTGGCCTGAAATTAATTGAATATTCAAAACTGTTTTGTAATGATTATTTGACGCGTCAGGGCGAGACTGGATACGGAACTCTGACCAGTGAAGTTTCAAGATCGACCCGCGCAAATCCCAGACTGATCTTGAACTATAATGTTCGCCATTTTCTAGTATGCTGTCAAACATTGCTCACACTACACTATAGGATACTGTTATATGCGTCTACACTGCTCAGAAATGTCCGAATGCGGAGTTTTGTAAATTTAATCGCATAGAAATGAGCGGTGCTCTGGGGAAATCAACCGTTAGATGTTTGCGACCAGTGTAGAACCAGATCGGTCAGCGCATCCGCACTGTTCGTCAATTAGTCAAAGAAAGTTTCAAAGTATGCGTCGGTAAAACACTATCCATATTCTATCCTTAGCAATAATGCACATTAAGGTATTCTTCCACACGTGTAATCATTACACTAATGTTGTTTTCACGAAGCACCGCTAAAATTTATTCATGTCAATGTGGATAATAAAGTTAGTTAGACTGAATTTAACCCTTTCCCACTTGTAGACACATTTTAACGCATTAAATGAGCAATTTCTACGTTTGCCTCAATGTTTTCGACTTTAAACAATTATTAATCATTCATTTCTAGAGATAATTCCATTTCATGTCTAGATGTTTCTAGAGTTGTCTGCTGCATATATATGGAAAAGGTTGAATAGGAAGAAATTGTAACATTCTTAAAGAGATACAATACAATTATGCCAAATTCTTTGATGCACTTACATGCTTAACACCAAGTTATATCGAATGATTTCTTTCTTTTTCAAAATAGGCGGAAGAATCACTTTTCCTGTTATGTCTGCAAGTAAATAAGTATCACTATAAGAGGTAAACTTACCTTGGTATGTCTAATGTCAGATGTTGGTTGTTGTTCGTGAGCTCCTTGTAAAATTGACGTTTGACATATCAGGGTTAAAAACTTACCTTTGCCATAAAATTAAGCGTGATAAATGTAAATACAATAGAAAATGAAAATAAAGTAACCAATTAATACTTAGTTAATGTTAAAAATATGACAATTAGTTAATTGAATGATTGGAGTTAACCTCCGTTTTCAACAATCTTTAGTCATATCACGGCGGCCAGTTCACCTGCTCATTTGTTTCCTAGTTTTCTCACCAGTACTCCACAGAACATACTCTCCAAGCGGCTGGCTGCTTTTTCATGTAGACTGTTATCCCAATAGTTGGAGACGCATGCCGTTTGTCACAATGACTTTTGTCAAACGTCGGAAAGAGGGTTAACCAAACTCACAGCCCCTGGATGTGACGGTGAGTGTTCGTTAGCTCAGTCTATAATTGACCTTTCTCACGGGAGGGTAATATCGTATATCTACAGACAATGGTATGAAATAAATTAATCTAAATACAGAATATTTAAAAAAAAAAAGGACCAAATGTCTCTTAAATGTTTGCGAGAATTCATCATTTTGTGATATTTAGCTAATTGTAGAAATGACATTTGACCATATGCCGGGGTAAATAAAAAAATGTTTTTTTTACTAAATGTTTGAAAGAATGTGACAATGGGTGTTCGTTTTGCCTTTGATATCCATGGGTTAAGAACTTACATCTACGATAGGAGTAGGTGTCAACAATGTAAATGATAAGAAAATAAAACATGACACATGTTACTTAAAAGTTCGATGCACTTTAAGTCTTTGGTCACAATGTTTTCAACTTTATTTAACAATTAAGCTATCTTTTATGGAGATGTTTCAGGGTTTTGTCATTATGTTTTCAAAGTCGTCTGTTGCATATTTGTTGTATGTGGGAAAGGGGGATTAAATGTACTTACGTATATTTGGATCGGCATGGTGTTGGATGGATACGAACTCTTCAACTGGCATCAATTTGGTTGATAAAAACGTGCGAAGCAGTGAATTGTCCTCAAGTGTTTTCACTGAAAATAGACATTTTGGAAATCACGTACAGGTGCATTTGACATTCTGGTAGACATCGCTGCCACTCGGTAATTTACAAGAATAGACTTCGAGAACAAAATGTCAACAATTGTTACATCCTCGGCTGTTTATGGTATACTCAATTCATCGATGTACAAACCGGAGTTTAAAATAGAATAGAATCATGTATCGAACCAATTATAAACTAATTCGGGCATATAAATGCTAGTATAAAAGCAGAGAGTAGAAAATGGTACTGATTTGTTAAAAGTTGTATTTAGATATATCAACAAGGTGAGCAGATAGTAGAATCTCTTGCAATAATTTTCTTTGATTTTTTCTTTGATTTCAATGGTGTTTTCCATGGCTTTGGTTGATCTCATTCATATATATCACGGCGTATCCTGGGGGAAATGTCCAGTACTGCTGGCAGGTTAATCCTAACCCCAGTGCATCAGGCGTACTGCTGGCAGGTTTATCCTAACCCCAGTGCATCAGGCGTATTGCTGGCAGGTAAATACTAACCCCAGTGCATCATGCGTACTGCTGGCAGGTAAATCCTAACCCCAGTGCATCAGGCGTACTGCTGGCAGGTTAATCTTTACCCCAGCGCATCAGGCGTACTGCTGGCAGGTTTATCCTAACCCCAGCGCATCAGGCGTTCTGCTGGCAGGTTTATCCTAACCCCAGCTCATTAGGTGTACTGCTGGCAGGTTTATCCTAACCCCAGCGCATCAGGCGTACTGCTGGCAGGTTTATCCTAACCCCAGCGCATCAGGCGTACTGCTGGCAGGTTTATCCTAACCCCAGCGCATCAGGCGTACTGCTGGCAGGTTTATCCTAACCCCAGCGCATCAGGCGTACTGCTGGCAGGTTTATCCTAACCCCAGCGCATCATGCGTACTGCTAATCCTGAGCGATAAGGAGGGAAGTCACTTACATGTATACCGTTTTATAAGAATGTGCTATGACTCGAGCCGGGATCGAACCCGTGTTTCCCCAGCGACTCTCTAACCACTACACCACCCCAGGCGGTTGCACAATTTTGCGTTTGAAAGGCTACGCATGAATCGTAACTGTTCGCATACGCACAAAGGACCGAAGTGCGTTCAAATAAATCATACGTTCGATAACGATAGCACGTCATTCAATCAAATTAAAGCTCATTCCAAAATAGCTGTAATTTGATTTTTGGGCTTGCTGCCGATATCTAAAGAAACAGTTATCTGAACACATTCCCTTTTACGCCGAATGCGGAATCAATCGAAGTGTTATTCTGCTGTCGAATTTGATTTCCAATTTTGAATTTAAATTGTCAGCAATATCGATTCTAAACATCCCTTAAAATTCCAAGACTCTCTTTTCTATAGACATACAATACAAGGTTATGTAACGCTGCCAATATTGTAAGCTTCACGATGCCAATCAAAATACAAGCGCATACGTTAAAGCAAAACTTCACTCTTTCCAAAATACAAAACGGCTTTAGCAAACGACTTTGAAAACATATAGTCGAAAATATGAAAATATATCTAGAAATGAAAGTTCATCTATCGAGTAGAGTGAAAAAAATAATGTTACAAAAGTAGAAACTCTTTCAATATTGTCATGTGTTGCAGAGGGTAAAATATTTTCGAAATTTAAATAAGCCGATTTATAAAACATTGAAGCCGCGTCTAGTGGTTTGGGGTCTTAATGCATATCCGCACAGTCTCAACAGAGCGGTCACTGTCCGTCAATAGGTAATTTACTCCTCGATTGATCTTTTGACTAGAAACTAGAAATGTAGCTCTACTTGTTTAACGCCAATATACCTTTACATGATCCCGTTATGGAGAGTCGATGAAACTCAAAATCGCTTATCGCGGCTTATTTGTTTCCCTGCCAATAACCCAATAACCTTTATTCTCCTTTATAAAACTACACACAACACTTACCCGTCCCATGAATTGTTTACTTTTTGTCTGTTTAAACAGTGCTATAGGCCACATTCAACCCTATTTGAGTTGTATCAAGGCTTTTCATTGGATAATGATCAAGACTACCGGTAGTATTTATCCTTACACTAATGCACATGTCGTAATGTATTACCATATGAGGAAAGCCATTGTTGGGCTCATTTGAAGTTATGCCGCAGGCCAATGGTTGTTATAGTGAAGACTATGAATGAATCACATTGAAAGTAAATCGGGGTTGTATTGTGGTGTAGTCCTATTATATAGAACGGTTGGAAATGGTGAGTCGTATTAACAGTCATCTCCCTTGCTTATGTAAGTGACAGTTATTTGAAGAAATGATACATTTGGAAAACATGGCAGCATATTTTGTTATTGGGATATCACAACGACTGATGTGGAGTTGTCAGGATAGTGTATACCGGTAATAGTGGTACATTCTCGAGAACACGCAGAGATATAACTAACATTTGAAAACGTAGTTAAACACCATTGGAGCAACCAATCGTAATATTAGAAAGTAAAATGCCTCACCTAAAATATCAGGAGTTTTATACAGATGATAAGAAGGCATTCCCGGTCCGAGACATTCCAATATGTAATAATCCCCGTTATTCCCAAACTTCGCATCCATATATAAACACTCTATGTCCAGATCGCATGTCATGCAATTATTTATTTTAAAATGTTCACTATTTTTGTTAATTGTTGCATTATACAGATGTCTTTCCTTGCGATCACTTTCCGGGTATACCTAGGAAATATCTGCAATATATGAAACAGCATAAACGGTATTTAGTCAATGCTAGTCTGTACAACTCGTGACTATAATGACAACGTGGACCTCAAACCTCATCGTTTGATGATGGTCATTAAGAAATGTTCGATGGTGTTATTTTAAGAACGTAATAAATAAACATCGACTAACAAACAATATTCATATTTTTTTTATTTTTTTACCTGATATTGAATTTTTAAAAAGAAAATCAATCACGTTTTGGGATCACTTTAAAAATTTATATTTCATACTTGTTTAATAAACTACTCGTGAAAAACAATAACGGTCTTAAATTCAATTATCGTGAAAAAGAGAAATAACTTACACTGTCTGTGTTTCCTCGTAGAAGCCCGCTATGTGAGTCACCTCCAGTCGACCCCCTGTCAGAAATAACGTTTTACCGCTACCCCGATGTGCCTACAACATAAACAGGTCCAAATTGTTAGGTACCCCCGTTGTACCCCAAAACGATATATATTGGTTCGCACCAAGCTTTACCCTAGTCGAGTCCCGACAGATCAGCCGATATTGACGACAGCTCACAATCCTGGGGTCGTTACAATGTAGTTTGAACCCACGAGTCGGCGTTTCATTGTTTTCAATGCTTGACAAAAGTCTTTATGACAAGCGGCATTCTTCCTTCACCAATGGGCTAAAGTTATTTTGTGGGAGGGTAGCCAGTTGCCTGGGAAGTTTTTTTACGAGGTACTTGTACGAGAAAGCCAGTCAACACATGTACGTTAGATGAACTGGCCGCAGCTATGTGTACAAATGACATTTGACAACAAAGTGAAAATAAATATAGATACGCTCCATCATACCCCTGTCCTGTATCGACGTCATCAGGCAGGCAATCATTCGGTACCAGGATGTAGCTAGCTGGCGGCTCAACAACCAGCCATATTAAAACAGACACCATTGTCGCCAATGCGATTCGAACCTTCGATCTAACGATCTCGAAATGGATGCCTGAACGATTATGCTCTCGGGACCAGTACAGATGTTTGGTTGTAATACTTAACC
Organism: Serripes groenlandicus; assembly: GCA_031761405.1. Taxonomy (NCBI): domain Eukaryota; kingdom Metazoa; phylum Mollusca; class Bivalvia; order Cardiida; family Cardiidae; genus Serripes; species Serripes groenlandicus. Next base: position 8,742 of record JASEVX010000780.1, on the reverse strand, counting down.
CTTTCGCATATACAACAAATCTGCAGCAGGCCACTATGAAAACAACTCGGCAAAACTTTAGAAAATCGCAGGAAATTAAAGTATGGTTATGAATAGTATTGAACATATTGTGGCAACAAGAGATATTTCATTATGAGCAATTTCTCCTTTTGTCACAATGTTGTCAAAATGCATCGGTGAATGGGGAAAGGTTAAATATTAATGTGCTTAGCATGGCGATATTAAAAGTACCTGAACGAGAACCAGAACACATACCTTAATATCCACTCGTGCGTCGATCAAAGCCACGTGCATGAAATAACCATGGTCACCATCACGCAGTGGTAATGTTATGAAGTATTCGTGACGAGACGGCGTGAAGAGTAAGAAATTCGGCTGAAAAAAACCGACAATAAAGGAATTGATAGGCACAGAACGTTGATGTTTTTTCTATATTTCGGTAAAAAAGATACTCGCTTCCAGTTAAACTTCACCCTACCATAATCGTGAAAAAAGTAGTATTCTCCCATTAGATTCCGGGTATTTAGAAACATGAAATGGATTCGGCGAATTCCATCCGATGTTTTTTTGATATATGTATTGTTCGTTGGTTTGTCGGTTATTTCCAGCCGAAATGACCGGCAAGCCAACGATAAAGGTTGAATTACGCCAAATACATCCGCAGTCCTGCTGATCTACCAAATAATTCCTAAAACCACTGTTTGCGTAGACATGAGAGTAGAACTTCACCAGAATGCATTGAATATATGACAATAAGTTAACATTCATTGTAAATATGTACAGGATGCAATAGATCTGTTTGATTTGATCATTTTTAGTAGTTTGACCTTGTGTGAAAGTGAAAGTAGATTATATGAAAAAACAGTTTTGGCCCGGCCCGATTGCGTTCACAATGACAGTTACCATCTTCGCGGGGGGGAATCTTTACTTGCATAACACATTACCCCCTATTTTCTTTTAAAGCTTAAAGGTTACTCTTTTCAGTTATATATGGTGTTCTACATGTAAAACGTTAGAAAGTGTGACAATTGAGTGTTGAGACTGGTTGGTTTACATGGGAACAAAGCAGGAATTGAATTCGTTTGCTCCGGCCCTATACTTTTGATAAATACCAACCTTTTACGGAAATCACCGATTCCATTCGAGATGTTCGTGTATGTATATTTGTGAATATCAACCATGAGCTGTTTATGCTTAAGTTGAAAATAAAATTTCTGTTCTGTATTCTACCTTAATGATAACCGTCAGATTCCGATTTGCTGGTCAAAACAGTTCTCCAAATGAATAAGTGATAATTTTGATACTGTTTGTTGCAGATGGAAGATCCAGACCAGACTGCGTGAAGGCACAATAATAAAAATCAAAATGGATGATGGACAATGCAAAAAACATAAAAAATATAATCTTACCAAATCGACCCAGCCGTATTCAGATTCTGTCTTCATGTTCTGAAAAAGAAACAAATTATCTAATCTCGTCTGGTTGAATTTGCCATCGCGTTTATTTTCTTAAAGAACTACTCTTTGAAAACTATTCTTGACGCCGCGTGGAAGCGCGGCGTCAGTATGGGATAGGTTTTAATTTTGTACCATGGGGTGACGTAATCGAAAAGGGAGCAATCAACAAATATTATTGTATAGAAAAACTCTGTAATATGTTTTAAAAAAAAAACAGCCTTTATGATTGAATAAATTGTATTAACTGATTTAAGAAACAACAAGATACAAAATATGTACATCTTTTACCGTTGTTACAAAACTTTAGACACATTTAAATTGTTTTTAATAACTGTTCCCTAACTAACTAGGCTAAGCTATTTTTATGAGTTGATTTACGGAGTTCATTAGGCTACGCTATTTTAATTGTTTGGTTTACTGCTCTAAAGAGCCCAGAAAAAAGATTCGGGTGATGTTTTTTCCTATTTATTTCTGTTTAATACTTAACTTAAAACGTTCCTCCCCATACAGTTGTTCATTCAGACCAATGTATTCTTGCTATATGTTGACTATACATGAGAACCTTTTCTTTTTATTTCATAAATGCTTAATTTTGATATTAAATATATTTAAACTTGTTAGAATTATTTGTAATTTTTGTTTATATACTCTCGTTTTTTGTTATCATACTTCTGCTCAACTTGAAGGAGAATAGACTTCTCTCTCTCCTTCCAAACGGTAAACCAAATAGTTTGAAGACTTAACTTGTCTTTTCACGACTCAACTTTACATGCTGAATATCACATATATCGTAGCATATAAAGTGTATAATCCCTACGTTAAAATTTTACTATAGACTATGGTATCCAGGTGAGCAATAAAGGAACATCTTGGACTTCTTGTTTAAGATAAAGGTACATTTGGCCTTCCTGTTCAAAATATTTACATCCTGTACGTTTGCACTAACAGGTTATTTAAATGTATTGAACTGCATCTGCTTCCTTTTAAGTCATGCTTTAAAATCATGCGCGGCGTCTTTGATGCTTAGCATCAAAATTCGTCTTGTTTTCATTTGAATGTGACCTGTTGTTACACTCTGTATACAATAACACACTTTTAACTCATAGATAACTATAAGCAGCGCTCTGCGATTACAAATAACGAGGAGGTTTCTATCAATGTAGATTTAGATCTGTCATCAAGTTTTATAGCAAGTATAAATAATGAACAAACGAATAAGACAATAACCCTAAAGAAGAACACAAAATATGCATGTTTATAAAAACATATAATTGAGAAGAGTTTCTAACAGTATACCTCTATATATACAGAATGAAGACCACCTTTGCAATACAACATGAACTGAGTGAGCATTGTAAGTGTACAACTTTGTGATTGGATTGGATGTATTAAAGAAGAAGAGAGTTGCGTTACGGTATAATTGATAGTTGTTTGATTGAATGAACGATGTATCGTATGATAGTAAGTGTCTTAGGAAGATGTATTGTGGGAAAGATCCCGAATGAACTCGGTAGTTTCCGTATGAAATCGTTAGAAAGCGAAATTGTTCTTGAACTTACCGGTCGTTTTCACCGGAAATGGCCGTCGAGTCCACGACAATTTCAATCTGTTAAGGAAATCACCGAGCCTTTCAGTCATTTTCTGCGTTAAGCTGCTATTGGTTGATTGATTAATTGGTTGGTCTTTTTTCAGTTATATCTCGGCGTTTCTTGTGTAAGTTACCAGTAATACTGCTCTATTTATTGACATCAGACAGTCAGTCGTAATGCTAACCTTACACTCCTTAGAGCCAAGAAGGGAAGCCATTTCTAAAGTATTTGTTATGATCCAGTCGGGGATCGAACAAGCGCCCTACAGTTCCCGAGACGGATGCTCTACCACTCTACACCACCGAGGCGTTCAGGTTGTTATTGAGTCAGTGTAAAGTATTACAAAGGAATTAAGATAGTATGTATGTTACAACAAATTTGTTATCCCTTTATATTAAAATAGATCAGTAGTTATTTCGCAACTCCAATTTTACCGTCTTCGCGGTGTAGTTGTTACATGTAGAATCACCCGATTGTGAACGGGATACCTGAATTCGATCCCCGATCGGATCATATCACAACACTTGGTAGCAATGGCTTCTCTCCTTGTCGCTTAGGGTTAAGGGGATATCATTTCAACTGTATCGGGTCAGCATAAATGCATTATGTTTTGTGTACAAAGTGGTCTGTGCAGTTGATGGTCATATTATGTGTAATAATGTGTTGTTATTTAATGATATACTGTTAGCTTTCTGTAAAATGTGCAACATTACTTTAGTAAATATCTATCTTTCAGACTTTTGGTTTATTTTGGTTTTAAAACAAGTAGTATCGAAATGATATATAGAGTCCGAGAACTTTACGACTGACCCTCGTAATACCGGTAATACTGATGAATTACCCAGAAATCGCCGTGATATAACTTACATATTATAGAAAACGGAGTAAATGAAGGTATACAAAACAAACAATGCAATAGGCAAACGAGATATAATCTTAGTAGTATATTCCTCTATTCGAAATAACCTACATAGTGCTTTACTAAAAAGGAAAATTAAAGACAAATATCGGTTTTTCAGATAAATAACCTGCCTCATTTTCACTCGCCGTTTAATCAATTCTGGCTTGACTTAATTAAGTAAAACAACAGTCCGTGGCGCTGAGATAATTTGTTTGGAATTCAAGGAATTGAAATTCTAGAAGATATTGGTAGATAAAAGATCAAACGTGACATCATTGAATGGAAAAGATCGATGCAAGTTTAAGTTAAAGAGAAGGTTCTCAATTAGTTTGGTTAGCATGGATGATTGATTGTGCTAGGTCTATTGAAGATGGTTCGATTTAATAACAGTTCTCCTGCGAACAGTTTTTCTAGATTTGTATCAATCTCTGTTTGATTCCCTTCCCTCCAAGATATGGCAGTATTGTATTCGTTCGTTCGTTCTGTAACGAAGTTACAATTAAACTACGAAATACATATATTACATATACAGCGAAGAAGACGCATAGACATATACTGGCATGAGGATAATAATGATTTTATCGGAAGAAATAATTCTCATGGGATGTTATCAGTTGCCATGGGTGATATGAAATGACGTCACATATCAGAGTTATGAAAGTGCTATAAAACAGCAACCTTTATCAAAGAGAATAACGTAGAATACGAGAAATGATAACGATAATTCTCATTGGATGTTATCAGTTGCACAGATGATATGAAATGACGTCACGTCGTATACGAGTATTACCGCATCACCAACGTCATTATATATATATCAGAGTTATGAAAGTGCTATAAAACAGAAACCTTTATCAAAAAGAGTAACGTAGAATACGAGATTCTCATTGGATGTTATCAGTTGCACAGGTGATATGAATGACGTCACGTCGTATACGAGTATTACCGCATCACCTACGTCATTATATATATATATATCAGAGTTATGAACGTGCTATGAAACAGCAACCTTTATCAAAAAGAGTAACGTAATAAAACGAGAAATGACATCGATAATTGTCATTGGATGCTACCAGTTGCACGTCATTAAACATATCAGAGTTATATATTAGAGTGCTATTACAACAGTAACCGTTATCAGAAAGAAACGTAAAATACGAGAAACGACATCAATTCAAAATTGTCATCGATCATTTATGAAATATATAAAGTATTTATCATTGAAGTTTGAGACCCTTGGGATTTTTCAACGCGAACGACGCGATTACTGGATAAATCTCCAGAAAGCAGACATCGATTTTTGATAAATATAAGCTGAAAGCTTGTTCCGCAATCGATGTAAACTAAATAAGTTTAAACTAAAGAATGTTTTATCTACCTGACACTAAAGACGCTATCGAAAGTATATGTGAGCGGTGCTCTGTGAAAATGAATTTTAGCGTAATTTATACACGCATGGCAAAAAACGCGTCTGCGCATCCGTGCTACAGGATCCTTAAGAATACTGCTACACAAATATTTTTAAAGCCTTATACGACTCTTTGGCGGGCAGTACCAGATCAGACTGTGCGGATGCGCAGGCTGATTTGGTACTTCACTGACGCAAAAGCAATTTACGGTTTCTTGAAATATTCTATGGCTAATTGGCGAACAGTGCAGTACCAGTTCAGACTGTGCGGATGTTTGTTTCTCAGAATAAGGCTCACTCGAGTGTGACACGACAGTAATGAGTTTTTTCGGATAACCTATGCTATATGCTCAATTTGCAGATTCCCGTCCCATTTTATCCGATTAATTCCGGATATTTCCCAGGAAATGCGATTGTCGTTTACCAACAAACTAAATCAAATTAAAAGTAATTTAATTTGGAAAGCAGTCTAAATGCATATTGCGTATCATCGATTGTAACTAGAAAGTGTAATGAAATTTGAATGGGAAACGTGAACCGCCTCTGGCCTCATTAAAGCTTTCCAGCAAACGAATAATCTAAGAAGACGACCATCTTAGAAAAACAACGACATTTTTTTTTTAAACGAAGGTTATAATTAGTGAATTAAGTTTACATCTAAATAACATTGTGAGCAGTTTCTCCGTTTAACGCAATGTTTTCAAAAGTTCTCTAATGTATGTGTGTCAAAATACGTATGCTTGTTGAAGATGGTTGATTTGAAGATGGTTGGTTGATTGATTGATTGAGTTTAACGCCGTTTTTAACAATTTCTCATTTATATTACGGCGGCCAGTTCACCTACTCATGCATTTCCTGGTTTTCTCACACCAGTACTCCACACAATAATTTTCCCAAGCAATTGGCTGCTTTTCCACATAGACGTAGCTCATTGGTGGAAGACTTTTGTCAATCCTCGGAAAGACAGTTGGCCGAGCTGGGATTCGAAGTCACAACCCATGGATTGACAGCCCGCGTCGCTACCGACTGAGCTACCGGGGCTTGGCTTGTTGAAAATGGATAATGTAGTAACTCAAAAAGCCTGTCTCTTGATTGTGGATGTATTTACTAGATGTGCTAAATATAATTAGTTAAGTTGTCACTTTAATAATTTGCACCATCTGAGATATTCATTAAACAATTGTAGTACATATTCTGTGTAAAATAAGACGTATTCGTTTTTCGATCGGAAAGCCTTTTTTGTCAATTTCGATCCTAGTGGTGTTGCAAAACGGCTTATATATTTGTTCGGCAAGAAAATAAATCTGGCTCTTTTTGGGACATGATACACACTTTCAAAACCTTTCAGAGCATTTCGAGTGCTTGTCGTGAAACGGTTGTAACTAAAAACCTATTTTTAAAATCCTGGTTTATGTGCAATTTTGACCCTTTTGTAAACAATGCAAATTTAGGTGCCATTGCTCAGAACGAGCAATGGCACCTACATTCCCATTGTTTACCAAGAAAAATGATTTAACGCTTATAAAACCTTTATGTCGAGGTGATTAACCTTGGTAAAAAAAATACCAATTTTAGTTACAACCGTTCCACGCAAAGCCCTCGATTTGCTTAAATTAAGAAACAGTCATACTGATCCATGTTTCGGTCATCTCTGCCAATTAAAAAGTGTTGTTTTTCCTTTCTGAACACCGCGTGAAGGAAACTCATTTGTGTATGAAGCGTACTACTAGATTGTATGTCTACTGGACGCCATAATTGCTTAAACGATTCGTCCCCCGTGGCGTTCGCTCAAAACTCCCAATTATTTCGCGATATTTCGTTCTAAATATGGAAACAGGAAATGTAATAGATAGGTATTGATCAGAAAAAAAAGTGTTTTGAACTTTGTTCTTCACAGTTAAGTGCAAGATATACGGTTTCTCATATTGCCAATGTCTCATTGACTGTTGGTCTCTTAACTCTTTCAGCGCCAAATTGTTTAAAGTAGACTCTTCCATGTTCAAAATCAGGCGTCTTCATTTCTCATGTAATAAAAGTTTGGACTATTTTGATAACCAAAAGGCAAACAATGCTGATTTCAGGTGAGACAGCTCGTTACGAGCTGACTCACCTGAATCAGTATTGTTTGCAAAAACCTCAATATTGCCTTTGGCTCTGAAAGAGTTAATAGTGTTCTCTATATTATCTACGACTTAATGTGAAGTAAATCTAACAATAAGACTCGTTTATACAGGTCGCAATTAATGGATAAACTCCAGGAGCTCGATTTGTTTAATCGTAAGGTCGTTGACATACCAGTTTAAACCGTTTTCCTCCAATTAATGACTGTGACTAAAGTTTCTGCCGAATAAGTCCAAGTAAACTATTTTATTCAAACGAATACAAATGACATATCGATATAGAATTGTTTACAGAATATTTACGAAACGATTGGCTCTCATTTATCAGACGATGTTGATCTTATTGAAAATGAAAAAAAAAATAAAAATATTTTAAAAGTCTGCCTAATACAGAATATCATGCAATGGGTCAACCATTAAAACGTATATATGGTATTTTTCCTCAAGGATTTCGTACGAACAAGGTCCGTATAATTAAATTATAGAATAGTGGGCAATGCACAATCTGACAATCACTGGCACAACGTCACATTGACCTCGGCTACCCCAAAATTGTTTTAATATTTGACCAGTTTCAACAGGGGTTCTTTACGATGTTTATTTAATGACCTTGTTAACCATTAAGTCGGGGTTCTCTCTGTGTGACCTTTTACATTGACATACTTATCATTTTAGTATATTTATTTTGAAATATCTTCAACGGATGTTCAAATATCGTAAACGATACGCAATTGGAGACGTAGACATGTAATGGTCAATACGATACTGCATGTTTGCATACAATGCCATATACATCAGTGTGTATCAGTACTATGAGCTTGTTTAGGTATGTATATACGACCCTGCGTTCAGAACAGACTGACACTAGATTTTGTTACGCGAAAACCCAGCAAGGTTCATTGTATATTCGTGAAAACTGACGTCGTTTCACCTAACAAAGTGGGTAGTCTTGAAAACTAATCTAGTTAAACAGAACAAAGTGGGTATTCTTGAAAACTGACCTTATTACACAGAACAAAGTAGGTATTCTTGAAAACTGACCTTATTACACAAAACAAAGTGGGTATTCTTGAAAACTGACCTTATTACACAAAACAAAGTGGGTATTCTTGAAAACTGACCTTATTACACAAAACAAAGTGGGTATTCTTAAAAACTGACCTTATTACGGAACAATATGGGTATTTGTGAAAACTGACGTCATTACTCATAATAAAGTGGTTATTCTTGAATACTGACGTCGTTACACAGAAATAAATGGGTATAT